>CM040997.1:7488825-7584571 GCA_022985145.1 Pangasius djambal
TCCGATGCTTTGCATTGCACTTGGTGATGTGTGGCTTGGATGCAGCTGCTCGGCCATGGAAACCCATTCCATGAAGCTCTCTGCGTACTGTACTTGGGCTAATCTGAAGGTCACATGAAGTTTGGAGCTCTGTAGCAATTGACTGTGAAGAAAGTCGACGACCTCTTTGCACTATGCGCTTCAGCATCCGCTGACCCCTGTCTGTGAGTCTGTGAGTTCTCTGTGTTTGTAGGAGTTTTTCTGACTGTGAAATAATTTGAATCCTATCCTTTCTTCTATCACACATCCAGACCTGACAGCTCTGCTTGTGAAAGATTTGTGTTAGAGATTTTCCTTAATTCACTACACATTGCAATGCTGCTGTATATATGGATGACCACATGTGACATGTGAACTGTTAGACTCTTCATTGTTGTGCAGAATCATAGAGGACATAAATGGATTATTTCATTACTATTATGCGCATCTGAATACCATTAGGTAAAATTCACTTTTTTAACATTTAATATTTATTAGTATATACAGTAAGTATGACCTATTGGATATTTAAATAGTTCAGATGCACCAGTCTTTGCTTGCTAGATGCTGCGTGGCATCCATGTGCGTTCTTCTCTATGATTCACTGCCATTCCATTACTCCATCTGAAGTCTCCGGCCTGCACCCCTCCCCGTGGGAAAGCTGGCCTTGTGTGACTGCGGTGGCCAAAGCTGGAAGCTGCGGTGGCAGCCCTGCTGCCAAAAGAATATCAAGCCAGTGGAGATTCTCATACACACACTCTAACACACACTCACACACCATTCACACAAGAGGGAGTCTAACATTATGCCATATAAACGCACAGGCACACACTCTCCTGCCCACATCCAGCATGCCACTTATCCAGCCCTGCGTGCTGCCTTGTGGATCCACGCTTCAGCCCTTACAGACAGAGTCCCACCACAGCTGAGAACAAACACACATGCACATACACACACACTGACATCCTGTATACAGTATGTGCAAACATGTTCCTTTTGAAATATAAACTCTTAAAGAAACCATAGTCTAACAAACAATAACCCCAAAAACCAAATGCATGTATCCTTTCATGCATTCAAAAGGATCACACTTTTTTCAGTTGCTCAGTTTGAGGGAATACCATGTAATGGTACTGCTTGTTATACAGGACATTTATACATTTAAGGGGAAAATGGCCCACACTATAATGTGTTTGAATAAGTAAGAGAGCGCACACAGCTTCCCCACTGCATTTGGTGTTTTAATAAAACGTCTTGTATGTAGAGGCAAGAAGAAGAAAGAGATAAGGGGATAGAAAAGGAAGAGAGTGTTCACTGTTCCAGGAGATACACTGTTTTGTTGAAAGATCCCGTGGGATTTTACAGATATGATTGATTCCCCGAAATGATACAGAATTACATAAGCTGCATATGTTTTGCAATATTACAGAATTTTTGGCACCCTTAGTGAAAATTATTACATGCAATAAAGTCCACATGCAATGAGAGATATTTTGATCTAAAAAATATCATGGCATTGGTAATGGTTTTACCTCCTGTCCAGTGCTACCAGAGTTTAAACTTCTCTGATATAGCATAGCTTAGTGATATTTAAAAGTGTTTTTCATATCCATTACAAGACTTGTGAGGAGCAATAGCCATTTTTTTTTCTTTTTTCAGGACAAACAGATTTCAGATGTGTGAAATTTTGTACAACAGTGCAAATAAAATCTAATTTTAAACCATTTTAAGGTTGACAATTTGTGTCCATTTTGTGTCTATAACGTCATTTTTTCTCTTTGTCCAAGTAAAGAAGTTAAAGGAGCAAAACATGTATAGTATATTATAGTACAGATTACACTATATGGCCAACAGTACGTGGACACCTGACTAATCACACCTATGTGTTTGTTGAACATCTCATTCCAGATTTAGTCCACCCTTTGCTGTTATAGTAACCTCCATTCTTCTGGGAAGGCTTACCACTATATTCTTGGGCACTTTGGGGATTTGTCCATTCAGTCACAAGAGCATTAGTGAGGTCAGGCACTGATGTCAGCTGAGGAGGCCTGGGGTGCAGTCGGCATTCCAGTTCATCCCAAAGATGTTCAGTGAGGTTGAGGTCGGGGCTCTGCGCAGGCCATTCAAGTTCTTCCACACCAGTCTTGGCAGACCATGTCTTCATGGACCTCACTTTATGCACATGAGCATTGTCATACTGGAACATATTTGGGCCTCTTAGTTCCAGGGAAATTGTAATGCTATAGCATACAAAGACATTCTAGACAATGTGCTTCCAACTTTGTGGTAAACGTTTGGGGAAGGCAAACATATGGGTGTGATGGTCAGGTGTCCATGAACTTTTGCCTATATATCATATCAACAGTTTCCACTTGCCTTCGAATTGAATCACTGTTTTCTATTTCCTGATCTGATGCACTGAAAAAATATGCTGTATGATACGGTTTTTCATAAATTTGAAGCAGCCAGGACAAGCCACTGATTAGGTTAAGATGAATCAATAAATACCTAACATCATTTCCTATTACCATGTAAACACCTCTAACTTAGTGCAACCCCAAAATCTATACCCCACTACCTCAGTCAAATTAACTCACATTTTAAAGCCGCTGTCACCATATTATGTGAAGAATGTCCATACATCTGCTTAAACTGTATTAGATAATTGCAATAAGGTCATTTATACCACAGTGCTGTTGAATACTCAAATCTGATTTGTCAGAAGGTGTTTTTTCTATAATTTTCTATTATAGTACACTCTGTTTTATTCCTTATGTAATATACACCATTTTGTACTGACCAAAAAAAAAAAAGACTTACAATAGAACACATTTCTGTTCTCATATACTGTAATGCCAGACCATTTACTGTCTGACCAGTCACTCACATAAATCCATGTGGGGTCAAAAGCACACTTAGCAGTTATGCTGAAGTAGCTCGTGCTACTCAATCAGGTAAGCTGCAGTGGAGCAGAAGGCCTTTCTGAAATAAATTACCTTCCGCACTAAAGTGGCCAGCAGCCTGATGACTAAAGCACTCCCCCTACTGCACTCAGCATGCACATACACCATGTCTGAACAAATACGAGGCACTGGGGTACAAACAGATCAGTGAGGCAGCCTTCTGCTATTACACACCAAAGTTTCAGAACTTATTAACAGGGGTAAAAAAATACCTGACTAATTGTACTTAATTACTATATTTAAGTTTTTTGGGCATATTTTTACTTTACTTAAAAATTATTGAGTTTGAGATATCATACTAACAAGAATCTCACTCGACTGTGTACAGACAGAGAGATGGATGGACCAATGGCAGAAATTGTACATAATCAGTAAATGGGCCATGAGTTCCTGAATGTGAATGTGTAAGTAGCATATCTATATGACAAACAGGAAGGAAGCTACTGAAGAAAAACTATTTCAGACATTTGGCCTTGCTATGACCTTGACCCTGGTTGTGTAGTTCATCTGCTAGTTACAGTGATAATTCCATATAAATCCTACAACTTCAACTTGTAGTTAGTTATGTGTTGAAATATTGTACTGAGAATCTCTGACGTATAACCCAAAAACATAATGCCACCAGCACTTAGTGGCATAGACATAAAGGTAGAGAGACCTCATTGGTCGTGTGATTGTGTTGTTTCATGGAGAGCTTGTCTCCATTACCAAAATGGGAACTGGCTGTATGTGAAACTCTTTGGTCTGCATTTCTGCTGTCTCGCATTTCTGTCAGCAGGACGCTAGAAAATTGTGCAGCATCTGGCTCTACCAACCATTGTAAAAAGGGAAACAACACTTCTTTTCGCAGACAGTAAAGTACATTGTGGCACAAACTGTGTTGTAGTAGTCTCACACTCTCCTGGTGACTGTTGTCAGTTTGTGTTGTCTGACTGAAAGTATTGTCTGACTGACAATGACAGTGACTTTCAATGATATCTGAAACTTGAAAGGTAACCAAGCCATAACAACTAAGTACACGTGTAGATTTGATTCTCTAGCTGTTATCAGTGTTAAAGTAACAACATTAATAACAACAGTCTGCCACACAGGTGTCACACTGTTTTGAAACATTCACGTCATGACTAATAGCCTAATCTTTACCGGTGTACTCACTAGATAGACCTTAGTCTTTATATTCATTAATGAATGTACCATTGTGCCAATAGCTCAATGTGAATTTATACAGTGAAATTACCAGTTAACACTAATACACTTATTGGAAATAAATAACTACTTTCCATTCCAGGGCTCCACTGACCATCGAACAAGGATCATTGAGCGCATTAGAGATCCATCTTCGAAGGATTGAAATAGCAGTTTTGTCACATCATTTATCCAACCATGACCTGACTGAAGAGGGTGACCACAAACGTCCACGTAATACTTAACATACTGAATTTTGTTTTTTATATTTTAAGTTAAAATTGAACACGAACATGTTTCTCTGTTTTCTTTTAACACTAAAATGGAATGACAGGAAGGCTGTTTTTTGACATTCGTTTTCTGACTTGTCCTCTCTTTGGTGAGATGCATCCTGATCTGTACCGTTTATGCTGTTAGGGAGGGCTTTGAGCATCGTTGCGGGCGGTTACGTATATGTAAAAAACTGTATCACCATGGACATCTTTTCTCAGAGTGCTTTGATAATGAGAACGAGCCACCATTCAGACAGGAATTAACCTAATCTATTTTATTTCTTGATCAATTATTTGCAATTTCTGTGTCATTACTGTGTCTATAGTTATAGTTATACTATATATAGTGAAGTCATACTACATATAACAAACTTAATGTGTCAGAGATGTAATAATATCTGAATAATAATTAATAAATTGCAGTGAATAATATCTGCGTAATGTTGTAACTTAGATTCATTGTTTTTCTTGTCTATAATGCATATCATGCAAATAGTGCCTCATAAAACTGTACAGCAATGTTTCTGGTAGCACTCTTAGTGGCGAGTCATGGAATTGTCAGCTGAGTGGATTATCCTCTCGTTAGTTCTCTTAGTGGTGAATTGTAAAATTAGTGACTCAACCATTACGGCATACTGTGCTGTTCTGTTTCACTGCTGACCAGCTGAGTGGATTATCCTCAGATAAAGTTTCTAGTGGTGAGTCACAAAATTCTCCAGGAAAAGTCCACCCACTATTCACAGTTTGGCTCCAGAAAGAAAAAGAGAACCGATAGTGATAATGCAGGACCCATGTTTGTATGGGCAATGTCTGAGCCCTCTAGAAGCCAGAGACAGGCATCAGCTCTGTTTACACTGTCTCAGTGTTGATCATCCGAGAGAGGAAGATGTTGGAAAGCACAGAATGCTCAGTAATGCCAATGCTGTCTCAGCAAGCTCACTTATATAATCTAGACTTTATAATGTGGGCTATTTTTTCCTCCAACAATTAAGCAATGCATGATGCTGGTTTTGACAGTGAGTCCTGTATAACAAACAGTACCACTACATGGTGTTCCCTCAAGAAGAGCAATTAAAGTGTTTGTCTGAACATCAAAGAGCAACACATTAGAGTGATTTGAAGTGATCCTTTTGAATACATGAAAGGATGCATGTTTTTGGTTTTGGGGTTATTGTTTGTTTGACTATGTTTTTTTTTTTTTTGGAGTTTATATTTCAAAAGGAGTGTGCTTGCACATATAAGATGTCAGTGTGTGTGCATGTGCGTGTGTGTTTGTTCTCAGCTGTGGTGGGACTCTGTGTCTGTAAGGGCTGAAGCGTGGATCCACAAGGCAGCACGGGGCTGGATAAGTGGCATGCTGGATGTGGGTAGAAGAGTGTGTGCTTGTGTGTTTATGTTGCAGTATGTTTAGACTCCCTCTCGTGTGTGTGTGTGTGTGTGTGTGTGTATGAGAATCTCCTCTGGCTTGACATTCTTTTGGCAGCAGCAGATTCAGGGCTGCCACCGCAGCTTCCAGCTTGGGCCACCGCAGTCACACAAGGCCAGCTTTCCCACGGGGAGGGGTGCAGGCCGGAGACTTCAGATGGAGTAATGGAATGGCAGTGAATCACAGAGAAGAACACACAAGAATGCCACGCAGCATCTAGCAATCAAAGATTGTTTCATGAGAACATATTTAAATAGCCAATAGGTCATACTTATATACTAATAAATATTAAATCTTAAAAAAGTGAATTTTACCCAGTGGTTTTAAGATGCACATAATGGTAGTGAAATAAGCCGTTTATGTCCTCTAAGTTTCTGTACAACAATGAAGATTCTAACAGTTCACATGTCACATGTGGTCATCCAAATGTACAGCAGCATTGCAATGTATAGTGAATTAAGCAAAACCTCTAACACAAATCTTTCACAAGCAGAGCTGTCAGGTCTGGATGTGTGGTAGAAGAAAGGATAGGATTCAAATTAACTCAGGTGTCCGTCCATTCAGAGAAACGTTTGCCCTCTGGATTTAATATAATATGTTTACTCTGAACATATGCTATGGAGAAAATGCATGTTAGAATCACATGCAGATCATATACAGCCACAGACAGGAATTTCTGTAGCTCAATGCTCAATGTCATGCAAATGGTTCGTTGTAAATTGCCCTTCTGTAAAGCCAAAATCAGGCCTTCCTTCCTTTTACATGGTTGAAGTATGTCTTGTGAAGCACTTAATCTACAAGATCTCTGGTGATTTCTCTTGTACCTTGCTACTTTCTCGGAGGTTCACAATTCTTCTCATATCCAAAATGAAAGATGTAAATTTCATAGGGAAAAAAAAACTTTCATAGAGATGAGTTGTCCACCCTTTTGAAGTCACACATATATGCAGAAACACCAGTGTTTACACTGAATTAAACACACTCTCATCTTACTCAGTATAACTCAAACAGGAACACAAAGTAAATACAATTAAACCAATAGTTCAGGGGTTTTTAATGATCAAAAAACATATTAATTTCAAAAATAATTTAGTGCAATAGTTGCAAAATGGGGCTGCAATGAGTTATTGCTTTTGACTTAAAAAAAAGTATTAACTTAGTGCTTACTCCCTTGAACTTCTCCACATTTTGTTTTACAAACTGGAACTGAAATTGATTTAATTGGGATTATATATCAGAATACAATCCCCACAGTGAAGCATGGTGGTGGTAGTATCATGTTGAGCGTTACCCTTGGCCTCATGGTAGATGGCATGAGTTAGTAAGACAATTGTACAGGCACAAGACAGAATAATGTTAACTGCATCACCAAATACTGAATTCTCAAAGTTTTTTTTATTGTCTCAAATAATCCAAAAATAACAGAGTTCAACAAGGTGTCCTTGTCAGATTTTTATTCTGATGAAGGTCTGGCAATGAATTTACAATGCATCTATCACTGCAGGAATGCCAGACAACAGTCTGTTGTTCCTCGGTGAAGATGGATGACCTGCCTCTTCATCAAGGGACCATATTTTCCAATTGTTTAGGATCTTCCAGGTATATGAAAAAAGTAGCATTTTCTATAAACATTATATCTAAATACAAATATCGCTTTATTTTAAACTAATTTGCTCAAATTAGAGTTACATTTAAAATGTACTTTTACATTTTCAATACTTTCCATTATGAAAAGACATGACTTACTCCCTCTTATCACTCCCTCTTATTCACTTATTCACACCTGACACAAATAACCTATTATGATAGAAATAACCTACAGTGTTAAATAACCTGTTTTGTTTAGATTGAAATAAGGGTCTAATTTTCCAATATCAGTTAAAACAAAGTTTCAGCTGCACTTAAGTCAAATAAAGACTATACCCAGCTGAACACACAGGTGCTTATAACAGTCATATACAGTATTTAAAATGCAGTAGTAGAGTAAATGAAGTTCAGTCATTTCTGTGAGGAGATATTTTAATAATCAGGTGACATGTTGGACTCTCAGGTTTATAGTTATGATTCAGTTTTCTAAATTTGGAGGAGTCAGATTTGTATTTTGTATTTGGCATCTGTAAAATAACTGCGTAGTTTGTGTGGAACGTGGAATCAGGAGTACTTATGAGGGCCTTTCGCACTATGGGAACCTTTTCATAGTACCTGAACTAATTGTGGAACTACCCACTTTTTGCACCTCCGGAACTGGGTGCGATTTTAGTACCGGACTGCATTTTTCGAGAACCAAATTAACGCCTACTCCGGAGCAGGGTCTAACCAGCACAACTGGTACTATCCGTGACGTAAGTAGACGTTGATTGGCCAAATGCATACGAAAACGCCCTCACCTGCCATGATTTAAAGCGCAGTGTAAACATCCATCCTCCGGTTGTTTACGTTGTTCTTCTTTGTATCCGTTGTTGATCGCCGAGCACAAATGACGTTGCTGTCGACCGGGTTACGTCACTTCCTAGTGCCCACTGTCGGTGCGAATGCAATCCTTTAAATGGTACTGGGAAATAGTTCCCGCAAAATCGCCCAGTACTTTAGTACTGTAAATTTAGTTCTGGAACTAAAGCGGTGCGAAAGGCCCTACTGAGATAAACAGTCAGGATCCATCTGTTGGCACCACAACTAAATTGCTCAAATTGGAGTTACATTTAAAATGTATTTCCATTACGAAAAGGCATGGCTTACTCCCTCTTATCCACTTATTCCCCTTTGTAGGCTAACCTGCCAGGGCCTCAACAGGTCACATGTTGAGGCATCAGAACCCCTGAAAATCCCAGCCTTCACAGACTTTCCACAGTCTGCAGTTCCTTGACAAAAAAAGAAACATACATGTACAGCCATTCCAAAGTACTTACATAGTTCATGTATTTTCTTTATATAAAATAAGTAAGTAAATCAATCAATGGGACATGGTGGCTTAGTGGTTAGCACTGTTGCCTCGCACCTACTGGGTTGGGGTTGAAATTCCTCCTCTGCCCTGTGTGCATGGAGTTCTCCCTGTGCTTCGGGAGTTTCCTCCGGGTACTCTGATTTCCTCCCCTAGACTAAAGACGTGTTGTAGGCTGATTGACATTTCCAAATTGTCCGTAGCATATGAATGGGTGTGTGAATGTGTGTGATTGTGCCCTGTGATGGGTTGGCACCCCATCCAGGGTGCTCCCCGCCTCATGCCTCAAGTCCCCTGGGATGGGCTCCAGGCTCCCCTGTGACCCTGTGTAGTATAGAAGATGGATGGATGGATAGATAGATAGATAGATAGATAGATAGATAGATAGATAGATAGATAGATAGATAAATAAATAAATAAATAAATAGGGTGAATTCCAGAATAGTGGGACATCAAGTAAATTGGGACAGTTAAACTTAGCAGCATTAATTGTTTGGCCTGAAAAGTGAAAGTCAAAATGTATGTTAATCCATTCAGTGGAAATAGCTGATAGAAATAACAAGACATAATTCATGTGACATCATATAAGGGGGTGTGCTCAGCATCAAACAAGAAGCCGACCTTAAAAATGAGGGAGGAAAAATGACATGCTTTGGCTAGATTTCTTTTTTCATCAGGTTATAAAATCATCATGGCTAATATATTACACGTTTATGATTCATATGTACAAAATAAGCAAGAGGTTAGTTCAAATAATGAACAGCTGTTTATAATTTAATCATTTTTTTTTCAAGATGCATGTGTAACATCTAACCCAGATTCTTCTCCTCCAGACCGTCAGAGGGCACCCTCCCCTGAATTCCGATTCAATTCCGGGTGAAATGCTATAAAAAAGCACGTGGACATGAAGTTCCTCACGAAGTCTTACAGTTCGTCTGCCAAATCTAGTGAGTCCTGAGCCGTATAGTCTCGGATTGATTCTCTGTGTTTGACTCATGCCTAGTCCCTGCATTCTGATGCTGCTCTGTTTTTTTTTGTTGTTGTTGTTGTTTGTGTTTTTATTATTATTATAATTATTATTATTATTATTTTAACCTTGCCCTGACACGTGACTCTCTTTTTTGGATTCTGTCTTTGTGTTCACAGTTACTGGTCATATTTCTGGTAAAGTTTCTGCCTGTTTTGACTTTTTTGCCACAATAAACCTCATGCACATGGATCCGTACTCTGTCTCTGAGCCTTCTCAGCCTGCTCAGCATGAATGGCTGCACAAAACACTTCACAACTATGGTTACATGATGCATTGATGGGTTTTATGTGCATTCAGTGGTGTTTATATAAAGCATCTTAATAGTGGTGTAACACAATGCCACTCTCTGCACCTTCACTGAAACTTAAATGATTAAATGATTAAAATGACTGTTCGGTACGTTCTGTACTAAATTTGCTTATGTAAGGAGTACTGTGTGCTCCTAAAACCCATAGATACATATTTTACTTCACTCACTGGGGTAAAGTTACAATTATTTCAATACAATTATTAAGTGCTCACAAAACAAGAACTGATTATTTGAACTGATTGGATCCTTGTGCTTGATAACCAGAAGAGGACCGTGAGGTTGCTGCAGTGCTGCACATGAGTTAATACGTTTTTTCCATTTCCTTCACATATGTTTAGTAACAAATGTAAAATTAATACAGTCATATAATATTGTAGCAGTGCTGTACTAATGGTGGGGTCGTGGCTTTTGAACTTAATTTGCATATGGATCTTATGAACTTTAAACTGATTTCCAGCACTGAGGTACAGACTGTTTTGAGCCTGCCAGTGGCCTCTATGGCAGGATATCTGTCTCTTCTTTGATGGCTGTGTCTTGCCAACAATTCTCTGCTGGACACATGGGCCATCGGCACTTTGAGGTTGGCTACTATGACCAGTCTAGAACCTTTTAATCCTTCAACTCGCTCCCAGATATTGCTGCTACTTTGAGCGAGACTACTAGTTCTCTTTTTGGCCTTTTGATCTGGGCATCATGCCTCATCATTCTTGCCCACGAACAATATAGCGTATAGCCTTCCTGGGCTGTCACACTTGGATCATCTCTGACTCCCAACTCGGGCCTAGATCCACTAGGCCATTAATATGCATTCTGTGTGTACCAATATCTGCATCTCTGGACTAGGGATGTAAAAGAACACAAAAAATGATTCGAATTGAACAGGTTGTGCATCATACAATATGAATACAATGTTGAATACAAATACAGATCCAAAGAAAGCTCCAGAATAGGTGTGTGCATTGAGATCCTGTAGGATGAAAACAAAAAATATTTTGTGTGAGCGCAAGGTTTTTACTTTTATGGGAAGGTCAGAAAGTGGCAAAATTGCATGGGAAGGGATGCCAGGTTTCAGCATTAATTCACTGATCTCCAATAACCTCTATCCTGGTCAGGGCAAAGAGTATCTTTTTTTCTGACTGTGTATGACTACGTTTATAGAAAGCTTTCTGTGTGGTCATTATTGATAAAGTTAGTAATGTGTCATTAGTAGCTTGGGCTCAAGTACTTGGCACTTTTATACTTTAACTTGGTGCATGCATAAGGTTTGACGTATAATTTTGAGAGACAGCAAAGACTCATCCAAATTACAGTGTAGAGACTCTTGAGCAATAAGCAGAGGATGTGATATGCGATGCGACACTGACCAGATGACTCGTGGTGGCGAAGAAAGTCAGACAACCACCACCACGTTTCACTTCCTCCCTCCACCATTCCCATCATCCTCTCTGAGAGGGCTTGGGAAAGCATAAAGTGGCACATTGATTATATTGCACCCCGAAGGATGGTTTCTAGTGTGCAAGTAATCCAACCCAAAGCCACATCAAGCTCGGAGTACTGCTTAATGCCAGAAACACATTGAGCTAACGCTGACATATGCAGTAACTCAACTTCTTCTCCAGCATGTGCTGACTACAAGCTGACTGATGTCATGTAGTTCATTTACATGAACTATTACTTTGCTGCCACCTAATGGTTGGGAGTTGGTTGACACGCTTACCCAGAGAAAAAAATAATGTAACACACTGATTTGAAAAGGCACTTTTGTCTTTATGAAATCTCCTCAAGCAATTTCATGTCAAATGGATAACATAAATGAGAATCTGAGTAAAGATATTTGAATGACTGAGGAAACACATAAGCAAACAAACAGAAAAATACATCAGTAGAGATGATGGGATTTGTGTTTATATTGTTTTGTGTTTATACTGAGAAAAGCACATTTTTCACCAGTTCCTTCTCACCAGTCATGCTTTAAAAAAAAAAATCCAGAATATGATACTAAATAATGGAGTTAAAACTTGTCTTTTCATTTAAATAATAACTATAATTGCTTTTTAATGTGGATGTATCACTATTTGCATTGTTCGATTGCTACTATTTGGGTTCTTTAATTTTTAGGTAACAACACAGGGAGCGTTAAGAGGATACATTCTTAACATTTTGTAATGGCTATAACCAAAATGGATATTACTCGTGATATCATAGCTCTCTTGCCCCAACAGGGTATGAGTTGCATATTTGTGAAAAGTCCACTAAATTAGATGAATCAGAAGGCCCCGATCTCTGTTCCCCAAGTGTGCGCTGACTTGCTGACCCTGATAAGTGGGGCTGGAGACCTCAGAGCAACGAAGGGTCTGAAGGAAACCTGAGGATGACCAGCTGATGAAGAAGAGGGGGAAGATGAAGAGGAATTAGAAGAAGGAGAGGAGGAGTTATGAGAGCGGGGTGGGACAGAATGCAGAGGTGAGGGAACAGTTGACCTATCTGGGGAAGGCTGTGCCAGTCTATGAGGGTGTGATGAAACAGAGGACATCCTATGCACTGGAGATAATGCAGGGCTCAACAGCGCCCCCTGGTTTCCCAGCGGTGCCACACACAGGGTTGGTGAGGGGTACGCCAAGAGAGTCGCAGCAGCATGAGGGGCCATGTCTCGGCGGTTGGCAGGAGGAAAGGGGGAAGAGGAGGCCGGGCTGGAGGAGGCACTGAGATGAGGGAAGGAGCCCCAAGGCCAAGGAGGAAAGGCCAGGGCGGCTGGGCTCTGATGCAGAGGGTCAAGCTCACTGGCACATTGACTCAGATGGGACACCAAGCGGGCACCAATAGGATCTGGAGAATCTGCACCCTCCAGAGAGCTGAGGTACCTCACCACCTCGCCCACACACTCACGAAATCCCAACGTTCTGTAGTCTACTGCCAGTGCACGAGCATCAAAATAACCTTCAAGGTAAAATCATCATATTTCAGTACACAGGTATGATCTCTTAACAAAGTTTTTTTTAGCAAAAAAATTTAGAAAATACAGAAAAATATGTTTAATCCACTCACCTTTTGAACCCATGGCATGCAACAGTTTGAGATGATCCACTGTCATTTGAAGAATTTCAGCCTTCTCAAGTTTAGATGAACCCTAACAAGGAAAAGTGAATTAAATCTATTTCCATGCTTCTTACTTCCATGCATTGACTAAAAAATTAAAGGTGCATACTATAATGTTTACCTATAATTAATCATAGACATATAATTATCAAATGATTAAATACCGACCCCCCTACCCCCCAATTTTCAAGTCGAGTCACGTCAAATGGCTTTATTGTCATTTCAAACATATACAGCTAGTATAGTACACAGTGAAACAAAACAACGCTCCTCCAGGATCATGGTGCTGCATAAAACAACACAGAACTACAAGAGACTACACATTACTACATAAAACGCACATGCAAAACGTGTGCAAACAGCACGAGACAGTACAATAACTACTAAAACAGGACAATAGGCACAGTAAGAGACAGTGCAGCACCAACCAGTACACAATTCTATTATGAAAGTGTCAGATTTCATGCAAAAGAATAACAATATAATAAAATGTGAATGTAAACAAAACAACTATGACATAGTATTCAGCAGATAAGCTTATACTATATGTATATACAATTTTCCCCCCAGTTCGGTGACTTGCCAATTCCCTTACACCAGTCAGCTCTTCTCTATCATACAACAGCTACTCGATGGGGAAGGTGAAGGCTAACGTGCTTCCAACAGCATTTTTTCCAGCTGCTGCTCATGCTGCATCACAGCGCAGTGTAACACACTCAGATGAAAGAGCTACCTTCTTCCACATACAAATAGATGAGATGCTGTGTCACCATGATTGACAGGAGAGAGAGAGTATGTTGCCCCACCCACCCAGACAGCACAGCCAGTTTTGCTCCTTTGGCTCCTGGCCACAGATGGTTGACAAACCTGTGATTTCCTAACAATAGGGTGAATGTTTTTCTGTTGCGGCACTCGGGAGCCATTTTTTGCTTTTCTGACCCGGAAATGAACTCTGCCTCTTTTCTTAAAAAGTCAGCTAATAAGACATAGATAGTTTTAACAGATATGGTGGGGTCAGTTTAGCTAAGGGGGAAGGTTTGCTAATGGTTTTATTACAATAGCAATTCACGTAGCAATCACTTAGGCTCTAAAAAAATACAAACTATTGATATATCCAGCATTATCAAAGTTTTAGAGTACTACTTATCAAACTCATGAGTGTGTTGCATTAATGACTCTCATACCTGCTTCTCAAAGGCACTGGGCACGAGTCTCCTCAGCTCTGACAGACTATGGTTGATCCTGTCTCTGCGCCGCTTTTCAATTATCTACAGAAAGTGTTTGAATAGAAAAATAAAAATAATAATGCAACATTCTGCATGTCCTAGATATATCATATGATGTCTGATAAATGAGAAAAGGAGCAAATGAGAAAAGGAGAGGAAGAGTAATAAACTCACCCCTCTTCTCTTCTTGCGGGCTAGGATCTGTGAAGTACTGCCGGGAGACATGGACCCAGTGACAGAGCTGAGACAGCAATACACAGAGAAAAGAAAGCAATAGAGAATGAGAGAGCAAAAGAAAGACAGATTAAAGGCTTTGATGTCATTGCATATTGTTGTCATTATTGGGCTTAATACAATGCAGAAACATAGTTGCACATCATCAAACTCAATCTAATTTAATTCAAAGAACAGCGAGACACAGGAGCGCCTGGCTGATATGATACGCTGCTTGCATCTAAAAAAAAAAAAAACATCATTTTTTTTTTGAAGCCATGATGATTACATATCTGTAGGGCATGAGAAAATGGTGGGATTTGCATGCATTTTGTCTTCTTCAATCCTCTGAAGGATCTCTCAGTGTGGATCTGGTTTGCTTCGGCCTGCTAACCCTCTTCCAGAATCATTACACTATTTGTTTGCTTGTGTATTCCTGATGACATAAACATATTTACGCTCATCTAAAGACCATAATTGATCAGAGACACGCTCATTATGTTATGACGTTTGATCTCTAAACTAAAACATAATGTGATGCCAAGGCAGATACTTATGACTTCAGACACACATTTCTTACAGAGCTCTAAACGTTTCCATGACTGTACATAATTTGCACATGTCGCTTTAAAGCCTTAAAACATGTACTTATGAAACTTCTTTATGGTGCATTTCAAAGGAAAAATTGAGAACAATTCTTAAATCTGCTCCTGATTTGTCTGAAAAGCTGTGACAGATATAAAAAAAAAAAAATCAAAAGATGACATGACAGTGAAAGAATGAAACCAGTTAAGGATCAGGGGAAAATGGAAGTCTGTTAATGTTCAAATGTTGCTGGAATTCGGGCCCACAAATTCATATTTATAAGAAAATTTAACCAACTTAAGTGTCTTAAGATCTGCTTTCACACTGTTTACTCTTTTTGACTGTTTGACCTGTGATCTTGACCATCATAACTATCTATAGTCTCCAAAGTGCACTCAGAGTTAACACTGACCTTTGACCCTCAGGGCGTCATTTAGAAACTGAATCTGGATTCTTGCTTATTTGTTTGTTTAATCTGTTTGAATTGTTCATCCAATCACCCGTTTCTTAATTAACTTCCGATAACAGCACATTCCAGAGTGTTTTATTCCTCTTTTTCCACAGTAATGTACCAACGATTACACTTTACAGAACACGGATGGTCTGTGAAACTAGTTAGTTCCTATTATCATGTTCACGATAACTTCTAAAGTCAGTTATTTCTTCAACGGCCTCTCTTTTCTTTCTCCCTGAAAGTCAATAAGAAAAAAAAATGCAGTGTGGCAGAAAACCTAAAGGAACAGCTTTACCTCTGACTGTTACATACAGGAGCCTCCTTCCATAAATGTTAAATAAACCTTTAGAAAAAAATAAATAAAATAATACTTTTAAAAAAGGCTTTTATTGAGAGACTTATTGAATTATGTGAGTGGCCAGCGTACAAGTCGCTTTGAAATAGTTGTTACTAAAGAAACTATTCACACAAGCGCATTAATATAAACCTGTGATTTGTCTTGAAGCTGGCTGTACTGTCAGCGCTGCTGTTATAGGAAATTAATCAACACCTTCTGGCCAATCAGAACTGAGAATTCAACAGCACTGTGGTATGAAACCACGTAATTGCTTTTCGCTCAATATGATGGTTACATTCTTCTAGTCCTAAGCCCTCTTTGTGTATTTTACAATGATGTTTAAATGTCTACATGTTTTGTTAGCATAATCTTTTGTTACATTAAAAATAATGTGATATTTAATCTGGGGATGCCCAGCAATTCTTGCAGTAATCCAGGATGCTCAGCAACATTTGCTTGTCAAATTCAGAACAATGTCACCATGCACGATTATATGATTATAAAATGACAATTTAGAAAGCAAATTAAATTACATAATATAATCAACAACAATTTTTCCAAGAGATTAATGCACAGTTTTATACAATGCTGGCTGTATGCTGGCTTATCAGACTGGAAGAGTACTCAACACAGTGTCTTTTTGAAGAGAGCTGGATTCACTAAACATTCCCAGTTAGGCCTAATCGATGCCACGATGGGAAATAACAATTATCTAAGTGAAGTCAGGCTTTAGCCACGCACGGTTTTGCGTCTGAGGCAAATACACATGCGCGCCATTTCATCCACTTCTGAAATAACGACTGCATTTAAATAAAAATAATATTGTACTGGTAGGCTAAAATATAAGATAAAACTTCAAGTTATTAACAGTAATTTGTTTAAAACGTCAGAATCCTATTATCGTTATTATTATTATAGCATGATACAACACGCTTTTGTGATCTGCTAAGGTGAGCAAGCAGAAGCATTTTACAAAAACTCTACGCAAGATGTGTCATTAATTTAATTGGTTAGAAATGAGAAGTAAAACCAAACTTGGCTCGCTCTTTAAGGTGTTCAATATGAAGAAACCGTCTTCGGTAGATTAAAGACTAAATTTGAACTTAATATACAGTGATGAACTGTTGCTAATTCCTTGTTCTGATTTAGCTTGACAGTTCCAATTGCTGGCCAAAAAAAAAAAAAAAAAAAAAAAAAAAAAAAAAAAAAAAAAAAAAAAAAAAAAAAAAAAAAAAAAAAAAAAAAAAAAAAAAAAACAAAAAAAAAACACCAGGTACATTTAAACTCAGATTTCTAATTTCTAAATTACCAGTTACTTCTTATTGGAGTTTCTCTAATATATAACTCCAGTTTTCAGGAACCACCACAGTAAAAAATCCAGTCCAGTCCAGTCTAGAACAACAAAATTTAGGAGAGAAAAAAAATTTGAACTATATCTTGCATGCATTCATATTCCACCTGAGATAAGTGTGCCTGCTCAGTCCCTTCTACTGGGCAGTGCCCTCTGCAGGATTGAGGAGGAAAGGTGAAGCTCCAGGTGTGTACTTTATATGTGTAAGTTTTAGTCCTCACCAGTAACTGTCCTCCTGCCCAACGTCGATCAGCTCATCTGCATCTGAATCTGGAGAGCTGTAATCGTGAGGTCTCTTCATGGCTTAGCAGCTCTTCTTTTCTGACCAGGTGAATTGGTGTAGGGATGAAGAACCAGAATAGCACTTGATCCTTTGGAGGAAAATCTTTAGCAGATCTTCTACCCTCCACAAATAACTGAAAGTAAATCAGACAGCCCGGGGTAGCAGCACGCCTCTCTCTCTCTCTCTCTCTCTCTCTCTCCCTCTCTCTCTCTCTCTCTCTCTCTCTGTCTGTCTGTCTGTCTTTCCCCTCTGTCTCTGTCCTTTTCCCTCTCACCACAATAAAACGTCTATGTTTGGGAACTCTTTATTAGTGTTCTCTTGCTATTTCAGCTTGGTCCTCGTTTGTCTTCTTCTTCAATAGACCCCTATGCTCTGGCACTTGCCAAGTCACATTCCCTTGATCCCTTTTGTACAGAAGCACTCTTTCTCTCTCTCTCTCTCTCTCTCTCTCTCTCTCTCTCTCTCTCTCTCTCTCTGTCTCTCTCTGTCTCTCTCTGTCTCTCCCTCTCTCTCTCTGTCTCTCTCTCTCTCTCTCCAGAGGCAAAGTCAGGCAATTTGGCAGAATTGCCAGTTTGGCTCTTCTTCTCCTTTACCCTCCTCACGCTCTCACCCTCCTTCCCAGCCCTGTTCAGCCCTCCCCCCTCTCTGTTTCCCTGTCTCTGTCATTTTTCCTCCTTTTAATTAGCCTCTTCTGTCTTCCGCCTCATCTTCTGTTTCTCACTCTCAGGCCGTCTCTCTCTCTCTCTCTCTCTCTCTCTCTCTCTCACACACAGTCTTTTTAATTAGTTGCACTGCTTCTCTCTCAAAGGATAATAATACAGTTGTGGGAACAGTGACTTCTAACTGGAGTTTCTCTCTCTCACACACACACACAGCGAGTGTGTGAAAACAGTGTCCTCCCGTGCCCTGCCAACAGTTTACTGGGAGTGTCAGCATCCTATGAGGTTCCATTAGTGCAGAAATATTTTGATCATGTTGTCCAATACTTTGTTGGTATGTTTGCATAAAATATAGATTGAAAAGCAGCCACTGTCCTCCTTGGCATTTAGTTGATTCTCAGTGCTGTGTTGTACGCACTGTTATTTTACTATGCCATTATACCTAGTGTCTGATTTGCTAACTAAATAAAACAAATCTCTATGAACAACTCTTTGATTGATCATAAATGGCGTCCTGTCTGCTCAGTGATTTCCCAGCTGGAGATCTGGGTGCACAAAATCCTCTATAGTCAAGTTAGGTAATAGCGAAGTGGTAGTGTTAAAGTCTTGATTTTTATACCACAGCACTGTTGAATTCTTGATACTGACTGGTCAGAAGGTGTTGATTAATTTTCTATAACAGCAGCTCTGACAATCATGCCAACTGTAATTCAAAGGATTCACAGGATTATATTAATACACTCATTCTAATACATTATTGTTTCTATAGTAACAATGGGGGGTCTTGTAGATGTTCCACATAAATAGATTTATAAAATCTATTTACAGTCAGAAATAAAGCTGTTATTTTTAAGTTTTGCGACACGGGAAAGATGGGTCCAATGCAACCAAGATGCAAGATGCAACCAATGCAAGGTGGCCCAAATGCAGCAAACTATATATAAGCATTTAAAATGTTGTGTCTAAAGGTGGTGCAAAATATAAGTTCTAGTTCATATGTAACGTATCGTGTCCACAAGGCTGACTCATGGTTTTGTTGTGGAGCCAGATTCGGATGAGTTAAAGATAACTTGGATCATCCCTCATTTGGTATCTGGTTATGTATTTGAAAGATTTTGGTACACATCGAGCACATTCACTATGTCAGTAGGATTACAGCAGTAGAGTGCCAGTAAACTAAGACAGCTCTTGTGCTCGCACCACGTTTCATTCACACTTGCTGCCACTTGGGCTTTGGCTGCTCATCTCTTGTCAGTAGTGGGGATTAAAACCTCTGGATCCTTTGATCAGAACTTAGAGCCTAAGGGTGTAACTACTGCACCATCATACAGCATGGCAAATTGTCAATACAAAGCTAGCAGTGTAAGGTAAAGGTATTTTGCCTGAACAGTAATTTAAAAAAAAAAAAAAACTTATGATAGAAATTGCAATTCTGTGTTTTTTTTTTTTTTGTTTGTTTTTTTATTTTTTTAAACAGAGATCACCGAGGTCACTGATTGGATCCTGAGCTCAGGTTGCTGTCTGTGTGGAGTTTCTGTGTATGTTCTTTCCATGTCTATGTGGGTTTCCTCCCAAAAATATGCTGGTAGGTGGATCAGTGACGCTAAATTGCCCCTAGGTGTGAATGTATGTGCACAGGTTCCCTACAATTCCTTCCAGAGTGTATTCTGTCCTCACACCCAGTGCTCCCAGGCTTGGCCCTGGATCCACTCTGACCAGGCTAAAGATGAATGAATGAGTTATACAGTAAGAGAACATACACTGAAAAGCTTAAAAGCAACAGGTTTTGTTTCTGTTTCTGTATATTACTATTCTCATGCATCTGTACAGGCGTCTTTGTATCAGGGTACTTGCATGTGCGTGCCATTAGGAGTGTGTGGGACGACTCTACTGTCCTCCACGGTCATTAGCTGTGTAAAAGCCCATGCTCCCTGAGACTCCAGCAGCCTCTTTAGTGCTGTCAGAAGGAGATGGTGGATGTCATTAGCAATAAAGCGGAAACACAGTGTTTGACCGTCGCCAGAGGCTTATGGTGTGGTATATGAGTCAAGATGAATGTAAAGAGATCCCCCTTTTCCCTTCATCCCCCAGACTCCATCTCCTTTCATTACCAATCCTTATTTTGCTCAAGTCTGGATCTTATTTCTAGCCCTCTGTCTGAAAACAAGAAGAAAGCAGCAGAGAGATCTATGAAGTCAGGCCTTCACAATGTCTCTGCTGTTATTTTTATCACTGCTCCACTTCAAAAGAGTGATTTTCTTCTTTTCATTCTGAGTATTTTTCCTTCACAATGTTTCCTTGGCCTCTTTTGCCTTTGACTCTCATTCCTCTTCCTTTTCCTTCTGACCTTCATCTTTTTTGAGGTGTGCTATGGCACACTTCCTGCTCTGATGATGGAGGGAAAAGCAGCCTGGGAAATGCAAAGGCAAAAGGACAGAACATTAAAGCCAATTAAAGCCAATAATAATTTATAAATATCAGTTGTCAAAGGAAAATAGAGGACAAGAGAACAAACAGAATGCTGGCACTGGGTGGGGGGGAATTTCTGGCGCATTTTCTTGGCCACTTCAGTGCTTTCGGTGTGCCCTTGTTTTTTAACCACAACAAGGGAACTTCTGCAGTTGACATTAACAAGCTCATATTTTCATGACTTTCTCACACACAATAAAGCATACACACATGCACACAAAAGCAAATCACATTATGTCCTAAAACACTACCCCCCCCCAACACACACACACACACACACACACACACACACACACACACACACACACACACACACACACACACACACACACACACACACACACAAGCAAGTTAATCTTTGTTATCACTTAAACCTAAAGTTACAGCTTTACTTCTGACTGTCACAAAGTACTGACACTGGAGACTCCTTCCATAAATCCTAAATACACTTTTCCTTGCAAAAACAAACTTCACCATTATAAAAATAACACGTTTTTAAATCTGTTTCTGTGGAGCGTTCACAATAGAAATGCCTGTGTGAGAGCTGCTTTTATTGAAATTTAATCAACATATTCTGACCAGAAATCGGAACTGATAATTCAACAGTGCTGTGGTATAAAAAATAATAATGTTGATTTCAGTATCCGACTTCAACCCACTTGACCAATCTAATGTCTATTGGTTTTAGATTAGAAAATGTTGCATGAAATACGAAATAGATAAGTCTAAACATGTAAAATAAGAGAAGCTGAACAATAACACAGAGACTATGAATGAAATGGAGGAGTAATATAATTGTTTGACCATTTGAGATTTTAGGAAATAATAATAATTTTATTTTTGTATTTATTTATATTTTTGATTCTTTAATTCGCTTTTAAATCAAACTTCATCATTTTGGGAATTCCATAACTGCAACACCCCATCCAACAAGCAGACCTCATGTTAATTTATGTCCTGGTTTTAGAATTGTAGATATCGTATATCCCTTCAGTATTAGGAACTATAGAGAAAATATAAAGCAAAAATGATGTCATTTATTTTACCAAGTAACAAATCATATATTCTGCAAATGAAATTTTGTTCTTTGCCACGCCATGTCTACAACCCTGGACATGCCACTGACTCGGTTCTTTGCTTAATGTGGAAATAACTGTGCATACATCTATTTTATACACTGTAAAGAATTTCTCTAATTTCTACACCAGTTCAAACCAGCATGATACCTCATATGTGTCTTACAGTTTCATACAGCAAAAATATTTGCAGTAGAAAAGTCCTTACTGTACTGATTATGCAGCATTGGTATAGAAAAATACAGCAAAAGAAATATTGTAAAAATAGGCACAAGGGAAGCTTTGTGAGCAGCATTATCTCTGTGGGGTTTTTTGGGGTCTTTTTTTTTTTCTAAACAGCATTCCAGTTATAGTTTTATTTATTAATAGAAAATAAATAGACAAGAAAGTAACTAAAAATCCAGTATTTAAAACCATCTCACAGAATAAGATGAAATTACATGATTATTTTAATAAGCACTTTTTTTATCAGATTTTTTTGCTTGGATTTTTTTCTTGACTCTTTCAAATTTATTTAATATGTAACTAATGGATTAAATGAAAGATTTAAAACAATAGTATAACTGCAAAAAACACAGTAGTGGTTTTTACAGTAATATATAGTACTTTCGAGTTTTGCACAAGACACAAAAGTACAATACATCTTTATACAAGTCTGTATTTCATTTGACACGAAACGTGTGAGCACATGATGAGGAGAGACTACACTGGAATTCCACAGGATCTTATCTCTTCTGCTCTGCCGCTGTTAGTGTTAGTCCTCTAAAGTGCTCCTCTGTCACGTCTTGCCACTCTTCAGGATTTGAGCTTGTGCGTGTGTGCGTGTGCGTGTGCGTGTGTTTATTTATGGGCGAGTGCTCCCAGTGTGCATGATGTGTGTCCTGCTTATTTTCCTTCTCATCACATGTTCCTCATATTATGAGTGACACTGGTATCTGTTCTGTATCAAAAGATTTCCTTTCATGACATCAAATGTTTGGCATTATTGATCAGAGAGACAGTGAGCATCTTGGACGGCGCTCACAGCGTGTGAGAGTGTGAGAGAAGTCTGGCTCAGAGAGAGAAAGTCAGCTCTGCTGTTTACCCACCAAGCCACGCTCGCCTCCTCCAGACTCCCGAAAGATAAATAAGGAGGGAAAAGCCAATGAGAAGAAGCAGAAAGGGCCTTTTGTGGCCCCAGGCGAGGTCTCTTTCAAGCACTGTTCCCACAGTACAGAGCCCTGATCGAAGGCCTGACTGCGGTAACTCTCGCTGGTGCCGCGACGCAGACAGGCTGCTCAGGCCTCACCAAGCCACAAGCACTCATTGTCTGTCGCCACAGAAACCAGTGTCTTCATGTCAGACATGTTTTCTGTTTGTTTTCTTTTTTATGTCTTTAATGTGGCCAGGGGAATGTTTCCTCCCCTTTGTCCCCCAATTCCATGCACATTTCTTTCCCTTTTTGCCTTCTCCCCCGAAACGCTGTCGTCCTCTCTCTGTCTTTTTTCCCTCTGGAAGATTGTCATTTGTAAAGCTCTTTCGTAGCAGACAGGCCCTATCTTTGTCGTGGTGCTGCGGTCTCCCTCCCTCTCTCTTTTTTTTTTTTATCTCAGTTTATGAGGTTTTGGCAAAGATAGTGCTTTTCGCATGGCTTTGAAAAAAGAAACATGCAAACTAAAACAACAAAACCCATCCGTAAAGACTTGTGTCGTTCCCACACTAAGCCAATTTTCGTCTCAAGATTAAACAAGCTCCAACAACAGAAGGGAAGGAAAGGGAGAAAGTGGAAAAAGGGATCTGGTTATGATTCGAGTCTCATAAACCAAGAGAGGATGCCCCACAGACATCCAATGAGAAAAACAAATCCAAAGAAGAGAGAACAGGTTTCTATTTTTAAGAGCCGAAAGAATGTCTGTGCCATGACTCACAGGATTGGCAGTTCTACGGTAATCAGTTAATTCTGACTGAAGTTCCTGACCACATCACACACGACTTCATCTTTTATGATTTGGAGAAGAGGAGCATAAAATGCAAGAGCAAAAATGAATAACTCATTTTGTCCCTCTGGCCAATGTAATGGCACACTTTTGGCATGACGACTCTAAATGTTACACAATATTTACAATTACTAGGCTATATTTTGTTTGCAAGAGATATTATCTGTTTGAGTTATAGATGGTGATGGTTGCTTGAAGTTCCAAATGTTCACATATTTACTCAAGGCTGTAATGGGATATAACATATTGTAAGTTACATTTCCAATTCAGCTGCAGGCTTAATAATTGGATTCTTAGAACAAAGAATGCAGCTAAATAGCCACAAATAGCAAATGAATAATAATATTTATGTTCAATACTTGTATAGTACATAGTAAGGAATAATCCATGACAGGATATGCTGCTTTAGGAAAATAATCAATGATGAGATGGTGTGATGTGGCCCGACATCAAGCAGAGTTACTATTACCATGCTGACGTTGACTATTTTCCTATAATAGCACATCTCATAGTGTTGTATTCCTCTTATACCACAGCTATTTATACTGATTAAAAGATTTTTTAGACAAAAAGGCTGCTTGTCATGTTACCGAAAGTGTAACATACTGACTATTACAAAGCATTGACCCAGGAGACTCTTTCCAGCTTCACCATATATATATATATATATATATTATATAGGTTTTTATTCTATTTTTTTTATTCTTTTATTCTATATTTTATATAGAATTTTATAGGATAACCCTAGGTCATCCACCATACAAGTCTCTGTGAATTGGCTGTTACTATAGAAACAAAAACATATTAGAACTAATGAATTAATAAAAGCCTGTGAATTGAATTATAGCCGGTGTTACTATCACTCAGGTTTAGTAACCACTTTATCCTGGTCAGGGTGGCAGTGGCTGACCCTATTCCAGGTACACCCTGGATGGGACACCAGTCCATTGCAGTGGCAGAGCTGCTGTTCTAGAAAATTAATCAACACCCTTTGACACTCTGAAATGAGAATTCAAATACATACATTGCACAGTACATCTGAGTTTGGCATAATTTTATTCTTGAACTACTTCAATAACCATGGCCTGTGAGCTCTTCCAAGTTCAAAACATATCAGTGACATATTATCAAAGACAGATTGTTCTAACACTTCCTTCTGGGGCGGCAGAAATAAGCTTCAATGCTTTGTAAAAAAAAAAAAAGGTGTCAGAGCATTTTAAAGAGAGGTTAATCTTCAAGCTCCCAGAACAGGATTATGCAGGGTGTGCAGGAGGAGTGGAAGTGACGAGCTGAGGATCTGATGACGGAAGGTTCTGCTTCTTGATCTGTTATTTGATACAAGGCAAAATTTGTTGTCATCTTGGTATGTGCTTGTGACTTGCAGTAGAAAAACAAAGAGGCCCGGTGATATAAGATAAAGCTCCTGGAGGTAGATATTGGGCATGGCTGTGTGGTGTAAACTCAGACAGAGAGGTGAGAGGCAAGCTCAGGCTTTTTTTTCACTGTTTTGGCGAGTCTTTCAGAGCTGTCACTCTGTGGTCAGAGTGTATTATAGTGAGGGTTGCAGGCCTCCAGCTCCAGCTGCCATGGTGCTAAGTTTGAACTTAATTACATCCAGTCAGCCCTGTCATTACAGCCAAGCATAGAGCACCGGCAGCCGGAGCGTAGGTAGCAGCAGCAGGAAGCCAAACAGCAGTGCACCACAGTCACACGCTCATTCACTCAGCCACTAAAAGCTCACACTGTTTGGCACGGACACAGCCCTGTCCAAACCACATACAAAAAAACACAACAACGCATGCACGCAGTCCCAAACACAATCTCATCCTTTTAGCACTGGAGCACGTCTTGTATACATCAGAGGACATACACAGGCTATTCGCTGTCTCGGCTGGATGCTGGAAATGATCCTGTGTAACTGACAGTGACAGTGAGATGTGGAGGACTATCTGATGAATGGAGACTACTCTTACAGAAAAATCATATACATTTCACATCATCATGTTTGTCACACGTGATTAGTTGAGTAATATGTCATCACTTGTGAAAAATCCTTGCAAGTGCACTTCAACATGTTATGCCCTGAAATTGCACACGTGAAATCATGTGAATATGATGTCATATGTGAATATGCGAATGTGATGGCATGTTAAAAAGAAAATAAATGAATCATGTGAGATAATCGCATATGAAAAATACAAACAAGCATTACATATGGAGAATTAGCAAGAAAGTAAATGAATCGTGTAAAAAATAATACGAAAAATAATAAACACATGTACTACATGTGAAAATAAATGAATCATGAGTAAAGAATTATATGTGTAAATAGATTATTCATATGTAAAAAATCATATATGCGTAAAAAAAAATCACGTGAAAAATAAGAACACAAGTAGTACATGTGAAAAATGAATGTATGAAAATAAATGAATTGATAAATGTGAAAAAAAAAATGGCCATGTGAATTTAAAAAGCACGTGTAAATTTCACATGTAAAATCATGCGATTATTCACTCATGAAATTCGTCTGACTTTTCTGTACTACTCCAGCAACTACTCCATCAATTCTGGACAGCAAGCATGCTCACAGCTCATCCAGACTTGTGCAATTAATTATTGTTCTTTCCTTCTATAGACAGAAAGTATGTGATCATTAAAAGGTTTTCTTATTTTCCTCAGGAAGGCATGAATTGTAAAGAAGAAGAAAGACCCAAAAGGCACAATCGCATTAAGTGGTAATTACAGTGAGAGGAGATTTCCCCTTCGTGCCCACGACCACAGAGGACAGCGGTGTCTTTAGGCCAAAGAGGGGCGTCTGTCCTATTAAACCCAAAGAGATGGGATCATATCATCTAACCCTCCCCCGTAATCATTGCTCAATCTTCTAAACTCTTTGCTGTGGATTTTGTAGACGCACGCATGCACGCACACATGCACACACGCATACACAGATGCACACAACAAAGACAGTCAAGAGAGCCTCTGAGCCTCTCGGATCTTATGATCAATGAGAGCTGGTTTGCGCTGGTGCCACAAAACAAATTCCAGAGATTCTGGGCTAATTCAAAAAGTTTCACGGCACATTCTTAAACCCATGAGGGGCAGGGTGCTGGAAATCAAGGCCACCATTCCGTAGCAATCGCTTCCCATTGTCTTCCTCTTTAATCAGTGTTTCTCGGTGGCTTTAAATATGTCTGTGGTGTGTGTGTGTGTGTGTGTGTGTGCATCTGGGAAAACACAGCTCCTCTCCATGCACTGGCACATCAGAACACCACACAGGGTGTTTGTCTATACTCAGGAGAGCAGCTATCACAGAAAAGCAGTCACTTGCCTAAATGGTCACAATGTTATAGGAAAATAATCAATACCGGGGCGGTGTGATGTGTCCTGACATAAAGCGTTACATTTACCACACCAAAGTCCTCTTGTACCACAGCAATTACGCTTTTAAATTTATTAAGGAATGACACATCATGCTTCTTAACCATTTATAGTTACATTTTATTGTTCTGGAACATACGCAATACAAGTTAGTTCCTGTTATCACTTATATTCCAGAAGCTGTAAACTGTTGTTCCCTCACCAGCCTCTCTTTTGTACTCTCGTGAAAATAATATAACAAAAACACTGCTTGATGTGTTAGAGAGAAAATGGAAAGGGCGAAGCCCACTGTACTGAAGACCTTCCCATGGAGGAAAGTTCACTGGCCTTCACAAAGCCCTAACACTGGAGACAACATCCATAAATGTTCAATAATCCTCTTCTTAAAGAAACCTTCACCAGATAGATAGATAGATAGATAGATAGATAGATAGATAGATAGATAGATAGATAGATAGATAGATAGATAGATAGATAGTTTCTGTGTCTATTTCCCAATGGTTCACTACCACTGCTTCTTTTTCTCTACATCATAGTATTTTGTAAATTCAGAAATATTTAGTTTGTGGTGCCATGACCAAAGACAACTTCTTCAATAATAAATATGTTATAATCCATTTTTTATACTACTCTATTATATTATATTATATTATATTATATTATATTATATTATATTATATTATATTCTGAGTATCTTCAGAAAATCTTCCTTCTTCATGTTACATGCTTTAATATGCAAATGATCATGATGGTTCAATAACATGCAAATTAATTTATGACATCATCTGGCTACTTCTAGCAATTTTTTGAGCATGCAATAGCTAGGTATAAACTAACTACTCTCAACTTAAGGTTTAGTACCCACTCTACACCCTGACTTATGGAACTTATATTCAAGTGGTCACGCTCTCTCGATCCTCCCACAGGAATGCAGAGGAGCAGTTGTGTGAGAATAGGGAATACCTTGAGAAAACCTGATGTGTCAAACATGAAATTCAAAGCTTTTCTTTTACTCCCACTGGGTTATTGTGTGACCATGAGCCACATCAGAGTCAGGCTTTGACATGTGCAGCCCTGACTTTACAGACTAGGGGACACCGCTCTGGTTTATTCTGGTTTACATACAGAGATTATGAGCATGAATAAGCTTTATGAGGTGTCATAAATTACATTTTCAAAAGAGGTTGTAGGGCAGCCTCTGTCCGCCTGCCTGCTCTG
This sequence comes from Pangasius djambal, assembly GCA_022985145.1. Lineage (NCBI taxonomy): Eukaryota > Metazoa > Chordata > Actinopteri > Siluriformes > Pangasiidae > Pangasius > Pangasius djambal. The sequence goes on from CM040997.1 coordinate 7,517,295, forward strand.
TGGTTTTGAAAGGCCACCATGAAGCCTTTTGTGCTCTGTGGCTTCACCATGGGAAAATTCTTTAAACAAATGTCACCCTGCGACCCCTCCGTGTAAAAGCACTTCTAAGAGCTGTGGATTGTGCTGCACGGGCGTGCTGCGATCCGCAGGAACGTTGTGTTTTCTTTATCTCAGTCCACATGTTAAAAAAAAAAAGAAGCTATTTTCAGTCTGGAAGGAAGCAAACAAATGTTTGTTTCATAGAAACAATCTTCTCAGAGCAGACAAGGTGGAGTGAGTGAGTGGATCAACACTGTGGCTGGACCGCAGTGTGGGTAAGTAAAGAATAGAACCTTTTTGTGTTTTCACACAAAAATAATATTTATCTTTCTTTTGAACACAATTCAGTGGATACTTCATGACACTGTCATTTGAACATTTGCATCTCCGTTGGATGGGATACAGAACTTTATAGGACCAGTGTTTCAGGGATTTTGCACCCCCTTCTGGTGGTGGAAGATACACTGCAGTGTAGTAGGTAATAATAATAATAATAATAATAATAATAATAATAATAATAATAATAATATTTCATACTTTATCATACAATCTAATAAATGCAAAAGATTGAGAATTCTATGATAAATCAGTTATATAATCAGCCATTCATGTGGCAGTAGAGCAGTGCCATACAGATACAGGTCAAGAGCTTCAGTTAATGTCCATGTGAAACATAAGAATGAAGAACAAAGTGTGATCTCTGTGAGTTTGATGTTGGATGTTGGTACCAGAAGGGCTGATCTGTGTATTTCATAAACTGAGGCTATCATGGGCACAGTCTCATTGAAACTGGACTATAAAAAAAAAAAAATCACCTGGTCTTTTTCCAGTCTTCAACTGTCCAGTTTGGTTGAGTCTGTGCCCATGATAGCCTTAGATTCCTGTTCTTGGCTGACAGGAGTGGAACCCAGTGTGGTCCTCAAGCTGTTGTAGCTCATCCATCTCAAGGTTTTGGTGTTTGTGCATGCTGAGATGCTTTTCTGCTCACCACGGTTCCTCCCTGGCAGCTTTGGCCATTCTCCTCTGACCTCTCTTATCAACAAGGCCTTTTCACTAGCAGAACTGTTGCACACTCAATTTTTAATTTTTATTTTATTTTTTTATTTTATTATTTTTTTTTATTTTTGCACCCTTCTGTGTAAACTCTAGAAAGTGTTGTGTGTGTGTGAAAATCCCAGGAGATCAGCAGTTTCTGAAATACTCATACCAGCTCATCTGGTACCAACATCCATGCCATGATCAAGGTCACAGAGATTACACTATTTCTTCATTCTGTTTCTGTTTCTTCTGTGTTTGATGTGAACATTAACTGAAGTTCTTGACCTGTATCTGTATGGCACTGCTCTACTGCCACATGAATGGCTGATTAGATAACTCCATGAATGTACAGGTGTACAGGTGTTCCTAATAAAGTGGACCGTGAGTGTATAGGAGTATATATATATGAAGAAAAAAAATCAGGTTTCTTTCTTCATTTTAAGAGAGGCAGAGAAATGACTTTAGGTCTGATATGTAATATTTTACATCAACATAAACATTTTATCATTAGCAGAAACAGAAATTGCACAAAGGGTCTTTTGAGAAACATGAACAATCTCTGATCCCGCCCCAAACAACATTCCGCCTTTTCATTGGCCTACGAGTACGTCGTCATTTCTCCCGTGAGGCTACTTAGATACCGGAAGTGGCTAGATTTTAGCAATGAAAACAGCATCGGAACTTTTGGGGAATAAATAGCCAACCCGCTGGAATTATAGAGACTTTGGTTTGTGGAGGTAAGTAGTTTACAGAATCTGTGTTCCAGGTCACCCAGTTAGATTTTTTTGTCAGTGGAAACAATAGAATAAACATCTTGCTAGCTAGCGTGCTAGCATGCATAGCGTAGACTCCTTGTTTAAAAAGAAAGGTGTGAATTAGCTGGGGAACTGCTACATAGCTACCGCACTAATAGAGTTATCCCAGTGTCTGGCTAGGGTTACGTTTTATATGGTCTTAGAAAAGATTACATGTGGTGTAACGAATTATTATATACTTTAGAGTTGCTGGAAGAAAGCCTAATGCCATCTAAAGATAAGAGGGTCTTCTTTATGCGACACTAATGCGAAATGAGCAGAAATGTGTAGTGAAGCTGGGTGAGGAGGAATACCCTGTCCAAAGTCCTCCTAATAAATAATCAGAAATCAATCAGAAATATTGAATAATGCCCCTGGGAATAGAAAAGAAATCCATTTTAATAGTAATAATTGTTATTTACCTATATTACGTTAATATACACTCATTTTCCAAGTTATTAAGAACCACTATCATAAATTCATTCAACTTCAGTAACAGCTTCTTCTTGGTCAGGGTCTTGGTGAATCCAGAGCCTGTCCCAGGAACACTGGGCGTGATGTGGGAATACACCCTGAATGGAATGCCAGTTCAACGCAGGGCACCACGCACACACATTCATTCACACCTACGGGCAATTTAGAGTCGCCAGTCCACCTACTGGCATGTTTTTGGGAGGTAGGTAGAAACTAGAGGAAAACCAGCATGGAAACAGGGGGAACATGCGAAACTGCACACAGATAGTAACCGGAGCTCAGAATCGAACTGGGAACCCTGTAGCTGCACCACCGTTCTGCCCCTATCCTATACATGCACAAGTTTTTCACTCTTCTGTACCTCAATGGACTACCACCATAGGACTACCACTTACAGATATCCAGATGTAGGTTTAGCCAGAGACCACAGTGGCAAAGAAAAACTCCCTGAGGCAATATGAGGAAGAAACCTGTAGAGGTACCAGACTCAAAAGGGAACCGATCCTCTTCTGAGTGTCACCCAATAGTGGGATTGTAAATCAATAGTCAACTCGAATAGTGCTTATTTGGATGGTGGAGCATTGTCTGAGGGGCACTGACGTGATAGTGGCACATTTACACTTACAGCATTTGGCAGATGCTCTGCTCAGAGCAACTTACAGAAGTGATTTGTAGTTACAGTATTAAAAAAAAAAAAAAAAAAAACCACATCCTCACGCTCGTGAATATAGGCCATGATCTAATAAATCCAGTGAGCTAAATGTGAGTGTTACAGGAATGACATTTTTTTTAGTTTAATGGCATGTTAACTTGTCTTTCACTGATAAGGGTGCATTGCAAGCCAAGCTGTTTTGCTTGGATTTATAAATTCTCACTGCTGGGCTGTGAACAGTCTATAAAGTGCACCTATATGGTAGGTGTACCTGATAAAATGGCAAATGAGAGTCTTTTTTTTTTTCCCTAGTCTTCTTGGTTCTCGTTTCTCGTGAATTCGTGCCGGAATTTCTATGTGTCATGGCTTTTCACACTATTTGTTTCCCTCTGTTTGGCACAGAAACACAGCTCCAGCCTGTATGTACAGGGGCAAGATGGAGGTTCCCTCTTATCACTCCAAGCTTTTATTTGAGCTGAATGAACAACGTAAGAGGGACTTCTTCTGCGACTGCAGCATCATCGTGGAGGGCCGCGTGTTCAAGGCGCACAGAAACATCCTCTTTGCGAGCAGCGGCTATTTCCGAGCTCTGCTGGTGCATTACTTGCAGGATAGTGGCCACAGGCATAGCACAGCTTCTCTGGACATTGTCACAGCAGATGCCTTTTCACTCATTCTGGACTTTCTGTACTCCGGTCGTCTAGACCTGCGCACTGATAATGTGATTGAGATCATGTCCGCTGCCAGCTACTTGCAGATGACGGACGTAGTGAACTTTTGCAAAGGCTACATCAAATCATCGTTGGAGATCTGTAACAGGGAGAAGGAGAGCCAGAGAGAAATGGGCAGAGAGAGAGAAGGACCTGCTGACAGTGGTACGTCAGCTTCAGTGTCCAGTGTTCCTGCAGCGTCCACTTCCCAAACGGACAGGGGAACCCCCCAGAGTATGGAAATGCCCAATTCCGTTGAGGCGTCCTCTGATATTCCCTCCACACCAGCTGCTACCAGTAGCAAAGACTCGGAGAGTGAGAATTCGCAGGGAGGGTTCTCCAACCGGCCTCCCACCAATGCGGCTGTTAAGAGCAACCCAGCGCAAGACGTAATCAACCCATCGTCTTCAGGGATGCTTGTCGTGCCGGTGCACACCAAGATTAAATTTGACCCCGATGAGGAAGGTGAATGTTCACTTGAAGCTAAGGACATGGACCTGTATGAAAACCCAAGCAATGGTGAAGACAGAACTCTCAGCTCAAGTCCTGCACCTAGCAGTGAGCCAACATCCCTGCCTCCGTACCCCAACTATCAGATGAAGCAGTATGTAGATGTGCTGCTACGTGGAGGTGCCAACTCTCACCGCGAGGAGCTCGTGCCTCATTTTGGCCATAGTTTGGGAAGCAGTAATATGATGGGTCGAGTAGATGAAGGACTCGGTCCTGGAGGCTCCTGCAGTATGGAGATCCAAAGCGACTGGTATGTGGAGGATGCAGGTGAGATTGGCATTTGCTTTTCTTGTTTCTTTTGTTTCTCTCTCTTTTTTTTTTGTTTGTTTGTTTGGAAACCTTGTTTAACACACAGGCTTAATCGTAAAATTACAGTTTTCTACTCAGGGAGGCTGCACAAGTGTCCGTTCTGCCCATACACAACCAAACAGAAGGGCATTCTGAAGAGGCACATCCGTTGTCACACAGGGGAGAGGCCATACCCGTGTGAGATCTGCGGAAAGCGTTTCACTCGACAGGAGCATCTACGCACACACGCTGTCACCGTAAGTCCGTGAGCTTTGTCAAGAACTGTGATCAGACAGGCAGATCAAAGTTTTTCTGGCATATTCAATAGGAGCGGTTTTCCCACAGTCTGAAAACATTTCTAGTCATGTGATTTCAGGACCTGCCTTTTTTTTTTTTTTTTTTTTTTTTTTTTTTTTTTTTTTTTTTTTTTTTTTTTTTTTTTTTTTTTTTTTTTTTTTTTTTTTTTTTTTTTTTTTTTTAAATCACATCCCACAGCCTGTTTTTGTATCATGCTCTTGTTATTGTTGTGTATTTTGGTGAACCTCATGTCATAAGGGATTTACTGTTCCCTGTAGGGCCACCCTTTGGTGAATAGATCTAAGGGCAGTGTAGGGTAAACCCCCTGGTGACCGAATCCTGAGATTCACCAAAATACACAAACCAGGATTAGGGTGGTGCCCGCAGACGAGCATTTGGTGACCGGGCTGCCCAAGTAACCTGGTCAGGCTCAGCCCAAACTGGTGACATAGCGCCATCTAGTGGGCTCACTACTTATAAAACGAAGGGTGGGGGTCAGGTGCCATACCTATCAGGCAACAGGCATGTGATGGAGACTCTTAGAAGGACTAGACCATTGCAATGGAAACTGGCTTTTGGACCGTAGCCCTGACGCAGACACAGGACTCACTGGAGAGATTATATGTCACAGTTGGCTTGGGAATGTCTGAGGCTCCCCCAGGAGTAGCTGGAATCTTTGGCTCGGTTTAGAGAAGTCTGGAGGGACGTTCTCAGCCTGTTGCCACCACAACCCCAACTAGGAAAAGCAAAGTAAAAATGAACTGATGAATGTGTGTGTGTGTGTGTGTGTGTGTGTGTGTGTGTGTGTGTGTGTGTGTGTGTGTGTGTAGACATATATATATAAACTGCAGTGAAATCTTGTGTGTGGATAACCGTGCATTATATTTAAACATAGCTACATGCTCAATGAAAACTTTTGTTTTGTGAAAGTCAGTAAGGAGTATTTTTTTTTCAGTCTGTCAGCATAAAAAACTAATTACCCTGATGCAAAATCTGCTTGGCCTGAGGTAGGACACCTCTGTGCACCCTTGACTTAATCGTGTGTATGTGTGCCCTTGTTCTGACAGGTCCATCGTGCGACCTGGCCCATCGTGTGTAAGGGCTGCAGGCGTGTCTTCTCTGGAGCCGTGTCTCAGGGTCTGAAGCGCTTTGGCCTCTGTGATAGTTGTACTTGTGTCACTACAACTAATGAGGACTCTCCTTCCATGAACTTGAGCAGCCAGTCTGTGAGTGTGGAACAGGGCACGACGGACTCGGACTGGCCTGTCTTCATGGTGGACGGGGATGAGGAGCCCAGTGCTGGCGCTGGGGAAGTGGACGATAAGAAGGACCTCCAGAGGCAGCTTGCAGAGGGGGGAAGTCTCTTGTAGGCATCGAGAAACATACTGGTGTTTCTGATGGCTTCTCCCTCATTCACCTTACTAAACATTTAGTAAACAGACCAAGCTGTCAAGGCTCGGAAAGACAGATGTTCCGGAGAACCTTCTGATATACACTACAGCAAGATGGAGACTAAATATATAGACAGATCATTGTTCTGGAAAAAATAATCTTGTTTGGCCTGATGCCAATTAGTATGAGTACTTAATGTAAGTACTGAACTGTAATCATGTTTACGGGTATGCAGTCTTTAAGAACCAAATTTCCACAGCTCTGGTGGAATCGATTGACTGAGTTTAGTTTAAAAATGGTTAATACTACTTAGTAATTACGAAATAACTTTGCTTCAAAGGTACTGCAAGCAGTATTTGGATTTTGATAACGTCAATAACAGGTCATCTTAAAGCTGCACATATTTAGTGAGTGTCAAGAAGGAGAATTTGAGCAGGTGTAAAAGCATTACCATACACATCAATCCTAAGAGAATCTTAATTACTGTAACACTAGACAAGTTATTACAGTGCTATAGCTATTACATACATGTAGATTATCTTCTAGACTGAAATATTGTCTGTCTAGAGATGTGCTGCATCAAAGTCATTTCATATAGATTCATAGTTCTCAAAGTTTGGTTGGGGGGCCCCCAGGGGTCCTTAAAGCATAGCTAGGGGGTCCAAAACTTTATTTTATTACAGTGGTGTACAGTCCACCATGGTCAAAGTTATTGTGCCTATAAATAATGTTGAATGAATTCTAATGACAGCTGTAATAAAAATGGGGTTCTGTACGTGGAAGGTTGAGAAATTAAAAAAGACTCAATAAATAGTAAAAACATTATTGTACACATTTTCACTATGGGACATATTTTACAAAAATAAATAAATAAATAAATCTGTAATGAGGAGATTTTTTTTAAAACAGTTAAAGGTATCCTTGACTGTAAAATGTTTTGAGAACCTATCATATAGGGCATAACAAACTCAAAACCAATGGAAATGTGATATTTGGAAATTAGGACTAAATCACGAGAGGCTAATGTTCATTATATTTCTAATTTAAATTGTTTATCTCGCTTATAGGGCAGAAATAATCATGAAAATTCAAATCACAATTATTTATCATAATTATTTAGACAATTTAAGCATAAACTTTTGCACTTTATCATTTTAAATAAACAGAAAACAGGCTTTTCCATGTTGCTTTAAATCTTTCTTTTAAATGTATAAATCTTTGAATAAACATAACGTATATCTTTTACATTTTTTCATTTAAATACAGCTAGACTCAAATTTAACAAGTCACCATAGTATGTAATCATGGTTGTCACGGATCTGCCCTACTCTGTCGCGTGATCTTTAGTTTTGCGCGTGTAGCAGAATGAAATTGATGTGTTTGAGAGGAAGATTGCAAAATTGTCTGAGCGTGGTGTGATTATCCGACAGGTCAAGCACATACACCACAGTGTTACTCGATTACAATATAACTAATTGTGCAGCCCTATTCTACTGAATGTTTCTACAGTGTAAATCGTGATACTTTTAAAAGTGTTTCAAGAGTTTTGTGCAGCATTTACAGCAGCCTTGAATGACATTTTGAAAGTTTCTGTAAAATCGGGATATGAACTGTTACTGCTTCAATCATAAAACCCACAAATCTCACTGAAAGGAGAACTGGTATTTATGGGTCAGTGCAGTTACAGCGGGGAAGTGATGTATGACCAAAGTGCAACTTTTTTATAACTTTAGTTTTTATTTACGTTTATATGTAACTTCTTCTGTATGCTCACCTTTTGCTGTATGCCATGAAAGGCTGCAGCCTTGCTATAAAATAACATGTATTCAAAATAAATACTGACCTGTAATACTGAGCTTTAATGTATTCATGTGTATTCAGATAGCTTAATGCGGTGTACGTATGGGACACACATATTCCGTTCATTTCAGGACAATCAGATTCTTTCAACAAATATCATTTTTATGCCAGTCATTTTTAAGGACAGTTGCATGTGATGTCAAATCTTTACTTTGAAATGAATTATGCTGTATATACACTAGTAGTTGCTTTAGATCAATCAGCATAAAGACATTTGCTTGTTAAAACTATAACATTGACTTTAGTCTGCTGTTTTGAGAGTGTATCACTCCTTACTCTTACCTGAGAAGATTATTGCTAACAAAAGATGAACACGTAGGTGTCCATTTCTGTCCCCATTTTGTAGCTCGAACACGTGGAGATAAAAATGGCATAATTCTGCATTCTGACTTCCCAATTCCAAGTTAAGTCAAACGCGACATAAGGCTAAAGCAATAAGGATAAAGCATTTAGCCCCTGTTACATAATCCTTTCTCAAAATCTAAGAATCTAAGAAAACATGCATTGAGCCATTCAAAAATGTGTTAAGCCATCTCCTAATGTTCTGACTCCCATGATCTTCAGGAAATTCAAACAATGCCACTTCCTTACGGACATGTGACTTGAGGAATATTCTAAATATTTTATATGGATGAAGTGTTCAATCAACGGGGCTGAATGAATGTTGTGGTACAAATCTAAAACGTACATTTTCAATAATGGATAACACATGGAAATGAATTCTTCAAGGATTATATATTAAATCGATTCACACAATAATGCAAAAATAAGAATTTTGAAGTATTTTAATAATTATATTTGAAGTTATACTGGATAGCTGATACAAAATTAGAATTCATCTCTCATTTCTGAGGAAGCAAATATCAACAAATATCAAAATGATAACTGATAAGAGTTGATAATGATAAGAGTTACTGTCTGTGTGGAGTTTCACATGTTCTCCCAGTGTCTGTGGGTTTCATCTGAGGTCTCTGCTTTCCTTGCACCTCGCAAAACCATGCCAGGTTAAATTGTTAAATTGTTAAATTGGCCAAACTGCTTCTAGGTGTTAATGTGTGTGTCCACGGTGCCCTTCAAATATTTGAATATTTCATAAAAATAAATGTGCTGGGGTCAGTGGATTTTGATTTTGTTGTCAAGGGGTCCCTGACTGCAAAGTGTAAACTTGATGTCTTTTCTATATTTTCCCAGTAAAATATATCACAATTATATAAATATATTAAAATTATATATACAAGCAAAAGTCATAAAGGGATTCCCATCCTCCCAATTCACTAAAATGTCCACTAAAAGAATTTTAATAACTGTATAATCCTAATCTATTGCCTGTGTTTGCCGAATGCGTAAAAGCGGCGCAGTAATGACGCACCAAACGCTCCTAGAAAATCATGTGATGAACGCGGAAAGACAGTCATATGACCGATACACAACCCAAGCGAAAATGCAAAACCTATCGAGCTTGTACTAAAATCATGTGAATGAGGATGGTTACTGTCATTAGAGGGTGTTCTCATACGGATGTTCACATGCACCTGCGGCTGAATTTTTTGTTCCATCGAATAATCGCAGTAAATAATCTGCAGTAAAATCGCTCTACATTCCCCCTCACCTGTTGCTGAGTCGGGTTAAACGATGCGCTTAAGGCTGCTGTTCTGCGCAGTGTGCTGCGGGCTGGTCAGTGGGGAGCGGTACAAGCCCGACTGGAAGAGCCTGGACGCCAGACCTCTGCCTAAGTGGTACGACGAGGCCAAGTTCGGGCTGTTCGTCCACTGGGGGGTGTTTTCGGTGCCGGCTTTCGGCAGTGAGTGGTTCTGGTGGAACTGGCAGGGTGCGCTGGAGCCCGCATACATCGCCTTCATGCTGAAGAATTATCCTCCGGGATTCACATACGCCGAGTTCGCACCGCAGTTTAACGCGCAGTTCTTCCAGCCTGACGCCTGGGCGGAAGTGTTCGAGGCTTCAGGAGCCAAGTGAGTAATCCATGAGTCTGAGGTGGACGTGCTTTGATATAAAAGATCATTAGATTTCCATGTCACCATCAGGGTAATGTCTTATAGCTTTAATGTTCATGTTGCACCACAGAATCAATAGTTTTTGTATTGGAACTTATTTCCCCCCCAAAAATATACATTGGTCTAATAAAATATGCCTACATTTGCATACTTAATAAAACAAAAAAAAAGTCTAGTCTTTTCATGTTGTTAGAATTAAAAAATGTATTTCAAGAAAAATAATTTTGTTGGAATATCATGTATTTATTATTTAATCAAGAAAATGTCATGCACTGTGGTTTATATATATATACACACTCCTGGGCGGAAAAAAAAAAAGGATCAAGCCCAAAATGGCAAAATATTAAGTGTGTTTGTTTAAGGTCTTAACAACAAACCATTGGTCATAACAAACAGATAAAGGAGGTTAGTATGGGAGTGTTTCCCTTTCATTTCCTTAAATGTTTAAGCCTCGTGGCCCTTGATGGGCTGCATCAGCTGTGGCAGATAACCTAATAATGACTAATAAACCTAATAATGATCTTTTAAGAAAAAAAAAAAAATCCCAGGAGACATTTTTGGAAAATTTTGTACACCCAGACATGTGCTAGTTTGAATTTTACATCAAACGTTTGAATCCTTATCATGATTTTTACCTTTGCGTACAAGAAGACTATATAAGGGAATTTCCCTGTTTCTAGCTTTTCCCCCAAACAGTTCACTGCAGCAAAAGTAAACGAGCGAATGGTGGCACAGGAGCTCTCAGGAGCAGATTTGTTTAATTCTTGGTTTGAAATAAGCTTCCGACAACACTGAACTCTGTTAGTCTTATGTATGCAGATCATGTCTTGCTTATGTTACACAAGAAGTTGGAGATATAGTTGAGTATTAGGAATGATAGAGCAACTATAAAGCCAAAGCATTAATGCCAGTATGTGGCCTTGAATTTTTGCACCACAGAACAAGTCCAGTATACAGTATATCACACTCTGGCTCTAACACACCCAGTTCCACTAGGGAACACCTGCTGATGTGTTGGTTCAGGTGTGTTAGAGCAATGAAAAACAGCAAAATATGCACTATACTATACTATAGTAACCCTGTCCTAGGAGTTTTGTTTCTGAACTTGTGTCATGGCGCACAGGTACGTTGTTTTCACTACGAAACACCACGAAGGCTTCACGAACTGGGGATCGCCGACCTCATGGAACTGGAACTCTGTTGATAACGGGCCTCACAGGGACCTTGTTGGAGAGCTGGGGACTGCCATTCGGAATAGGTGTGTACAGGCTCCTATCTTTGTGTAAACACAAATTTATACCACGGTGCTGCTGAATTCTCCATTCTGATTGGCCGGTAGGTCAGCAGTTCTTAAAATAGTTGCAACTGCGAAGTTGAAATTAATGTGCTTTTTCTAATGTTATCATTTCTGAGTAGCAACTCAATCACAGGGACTTGTGTGATGGAGACTCTACAGAAACAGATTAAAAATGTGTGCAGTTGTTGATTTTTATTTTATTTTATTTTTATTTTTTTATTTAATTTAATTTTATATTTTTAAGAGAAGATCTTTATTTAGCATAGTCCTCAGTGCCAGTGCTGTGTAACAGTCAAAGGTAAAGCTGTAACTTTGAGTTTTCTGACACAGGGGAGTCTTCAGGACAGAGGACTTTGCAGTTTGTGATTTCTTTGTAACATGACAGTCTGCATTTTTTGTCTTAGTAAAATGAGAGGCTGGTGAGGAGACGGCTGTTTATAGGTGCAAAAATCTTAAGTGATAACAGGAACTAACTTGTTTTGAAGGTGCAACATTAAACATAACTATAAGCAAACAAAAAGTAAGACACGCCTTTCTTTATAAATGAAAAAGAATTGTTAGTGTGGGCAAAATGCTGAAAAGTCATAACACACTTCAGTATATGCTGTTATTGCAAAATAGTCAACATCAGGGTGGTAACAGTAGTTCTTCTTCATCTTCGGGCACATCAGTCCACCCCAAAATTGATTCATTTCCTATAACCACATGCCCCGTCATGTTCAATTCCTTACATATTGGGTATACTGACATATTGACATGTTAATGAATATTTCCTGTAGGTCTCTGCACTATGGCGTGTACCACTCCTTGTATGAATGGTTCAATCCCCTGTATCTAAAAGACAAGCAGTCAGGCTTTAAGACCCAGGAATTTGTTTATAGGAAAACCTTGCCAGAGCTCATGGATCTTGTCAAAAGGTAAGCTGGAGCAGTCACGCACTCTCGTCACATGTCTTTCACAAGGGTGTAAAATAATAAAACATACCTTTAACAGAAATTCTAAGATAAGAGATACGATTATGCATGCTTTAGTTGCTTGTTCTTCACTTACGCCAGTTATTGGCCATGTCATCTCATTTTAGCCTTTATATTGTACCAGGCAGTGTTTATTAGCTGATGACACATCTTGTATTTTCAGGTACAAGCCAGACCTGATATGGTCAGACGGGGATTGGGAAGCCCCTGACACTTACTGGAACGCCACTGAATTTTTAGCCTGGCTTTACAACGACAGTCCAGTGAAGGTGGGAAGTGTAGCCTGTCTAGGATATACAGTAATTTGTACATGATAATCTGTATAACTACTTTACATTTTAATTTGATTTAAACTGGATCTTTATGTTGTCACTCTGTCTCTGCAGGATGTAATTGTGGTGAATGACAGATGGGGGAATGGAACATACTGTAAACATGGCGGTTACTACAACTGTGCTGATAAGTACACTCCATCCACAGTGCCCAAGCACAAATGGGAGAAATGTAATTCAATAGACAGAAGCTCCTGGGGTTATCGTAGGAACATGAGGCTCAGTGAATTGATGGATTTGCCCACCATTATAAAGGTGAAATATGTTGCCATTTTATAATAAATGGGTTAAATGTAATAATCTAAACATAAATGGATTAAGAATGTGTTGTTCAGTAAAATGTTCGTAAAATTTCTGTAAGGAGACATTTATGGAAGGAGTGCTTTGTATTTTTGCTTTCTCGGTAACATGACAAGCTGTGTTTTTTTTTTTCCTGCCTTATTAATTTCAAGAGCAAGAAAACAAAGAGAGTATAATTGTTTATAGCTGTTGTAACGAAACTTATAACAAGAACTAACTTGCCTGATGGACATTCCACAACATTAAATGTAGCTATAAGCTAATTAAAAAAAAAAAAAAAAGTATGACATGTCATTTACTGATAATTAAAAAAGTGCTATCATTGCAAAATAAAAGGGAAAAAAAACACTTCAGAACATGTTGTTATAGGAAAATAATCAACTTCAGGGTCTGGCCACATTACACTAGCCTGTCATTGACTCTTTTGACATAACAGCATGCCCCTGAGTGTTTTATTCCTTATCAAAGGCTGTGTGGTAGCGCATTTTCTCATCGCATTTTTCTCCACTACAGGATCTCGTCTTCACCGTGGCCTATGGAGGAAACTACCTGCTGAATATCGGACCTACGTCAGATGGCATGATCCCGACCATTTTTGAGGAGTATCTCCGAGGTATTGGCGCCTGGTTGAAGGTTAATGGCGAGGCCATCTACGCCACCACACCGTGGAGAGTCCAGGCCGAGAATGCTACTGTGCCAGTCTGGTGAGGATTTTTTATTTATTATATTTTCAAATTTTCTAGTGAATGTTTGTTTATTTTTTTAGTATTATTCTGAATACTCTTGCTTGCACACTTTACTTTTTGGATTGTTGCTGTAATCATACACACTCCCCAACTTGGTTGCTGGACCAAAATGAACAGAACATCCTGCATAAAATCACACACTAGGTCACAGCAAGAGCAAAACAAACATGGAGGTCGCACTGTGTGCTAATTGTGGTAGTGTGTGTGTAATTTAATCCCAGGTGGAGTTATTTAACAGTAGGGATTGTTCTCTTTGCTAAGTCAGTCATTAAAGGCTTGTACTTGAAGAGCATGCAGAGGCATACTACATATATTATATAAAGCCACAGATACATATATTAGAGACCTAGATAATGACAGTCAGTGTGTACTACTAAAGCCACCACCCACTTCAGTGCATCGTTTTTAGAGAACTTTTTCTTTAGGAAAAGATTTATTTATCAAATCAATAAATCAAATTTATTTAGAATTTTCTTCAGAGAACATAATTATTTTTGTTCAAAATGAAATAACTAATCATCTGAATCTATAATATAATTTATATTAAACCTAATAGATGAGATGTAACCATAACATTTGAGTTGTTTTATATACCGAGTAGCCTTATTTGCTTAACTCAAGTACATGACAAGCTAACACAATTGGCTAGCTACCTTAATGATTTTTTGAGTAATGCTAGATTATGTCAGTTACTCTTGCAAATCCTAAAGCAATGTGATAAAAGTTTACTCGGATACTTGCACAAGGCTTGCCCCAGTACTAAAACTGGGTATGCATTATCAACACCTACATTGTCTGAGAACTTGTTTACATTACATTCATACATGCTCTAATATCATGTGCTATTCTTCACCATTCAGATAAATGGTGAAACGTTATCATTACTATAGTAACAACTTGCCTCCTAATCTAAGGCTACTAATCTAAGGCTAATAATAAAGGGATTAAAAGCATATTATTTAACAAAGAAAAACATATAGCCATTGATACTGTGAAGTTTTCAGAGTTTTATTATTATTAACTCCAAACAAGAAAAAAAGGGTAGTGATGGAACAACTGTTTATAGCTGCCATAATGTAAGTGATAACAGGAAGTAGCTTCGCTGATGTTCCACAACATTATAACTTGTTAAAGTATGACGTGCTGTTCATTATATAATATACAGTACATGAATAAAAAATTGTAATGGTTGCCAAATCGCTGCCGTATAAGAGGAAGAAAACACTTTTTTTCTTCTCTTTGGGTTGTTTATAGTAACTCCACTTCACATCAGACCACATCACACCACCCTGTCATTGATTATTTTTCTACAACAGCATGCTGTCTTGGTTTATTCCCTACATGCATTGGTCAATAACCCAGAAGACGACTCGGTCAGAAAACAGTTGACTACAATATGTTTTGCATCTCCTAAATCAAGATAACATGCTTTAGGATTATGGGAGGATCTTTTTGTTGGTTTTATTGCAGTATTTCTAAATACTAGTTTGCTATTTCCTCATTCACAGGTACACTTCCAAAGGCTCTACTGTGTATGCCATCTTTCACACCAAACCGACGCAGTACTCCTTCGTGCTCTCCTCACCTGTAACCTCAGACACCACCGTGGTACGTACTACTGAAGACTTTGCAAAGTTTTTTATTTTATTTTTTTTTTTTTAACAATATAGTTTAATAAGGCTACATGCCATGGCTACATACTGGCTAAAGTGATTCACAAATATTTCTGCTTAATATTATATTTTTCAATTATTTATTAGAGTTGTT
This sequence comes from Pangasius djambal, assembly GCA_022985145.1. Classification (NCBI taxonomy): domain Eukaryota; kingdom Metazoa; phylum Chordata; class Actinopteri; order Siluriformes; family Pangasiidae; genus Pangasius; species Pangasius djambal. The sequence goes on from CM040997.1 coordinate 7,532,777, forward strand.
TAACCAATTTATCTGTTGTCTATTTTGCCAACAGAAAACAGGCTTTTCGTTCACATTCTGTAAAAGAAGCCTATATTTCTTTAGGAGTAGGCAGTAGAGAACTGTAAAGTTAGTGAGTAGAGTCAGTGAAAATCGATAACTGGAACTTAACTTTAAAAATTTATACAATCCTAACCAATGTTGAAAATGTGAGAAATGATCGATTTCACAGATTGTTTTATTCCTGGGTCTCCCTTCGGTCATCAAACACCCACACTACAAGATTTGCCCAGGAGGGGAAAAAAAACCAAAAAAAACACCATACACTTTCAAATTAAGCTCACAAATCATGTACATACATTTACATGCACTTCATACAAAGCAACATACAACTGAACGGAGAACATTTGCCTCAAGTTGTTAGCATTTACATCAAAAGCGAAGGAAGTCTGCTGCGGTCCAAAGATCCAGTGGGATTTTGCAGAATTTCATATGAACATAAGTGCTTTAGATTAGAAAACGTGGTGGACAGCAGTTCATTGGTTTGTCAGGCTTTCACACACAACGTCAAGGCAGCATTTTCACACCACATTCCACCTACAGGATGTGGAGTCGTATATGTTAAACATGCTTAATATTTATGCAAAATCAGCATCACAATCGGCTCAATTATTCTATACTCTGGTTCAGGCATACTCCTCAGTATTGCGATTAGTTAATTCATTAAGGAAGCTGGAAATCATAATGAAACTACAATCAATTATGCAGTGCTAGGTTATAATATATAAACGTGCAATCCAGACAAATTGGGATAAGTGTTATGTTGCTTAATTTGTTTAGGTGACTGTGCTGGGAAGCGATGAGCCTTTAAAGTGGGCTCCTCTGCATTCATCAGGACTGATCATGCTGCTGCCTGAGCTGCCGTTCACTGCTGCTTGGGCATGGGCCATCAAACTGGACGGAGTGTCTTAACAAGCTGTGTAACGTGGTTCATAGGAAACAAGTTTCTAGGTGATTTGACACAAGGGTGGCTCTTGCCTTAATGTTTTGCCTTACCTTTTTTTTATTGATCAATAAAGATTTCTCAATGTTTTTATTCGATTTTATTAGATGCACTGTATACAAATCACTGAATTACAATATGTGCTGAATAAATAATTTCTTTTCATTTGTAAAACTGACTGCATTTTATATATCTACTGTGTATGTATAGAATTGTTCATTGCCTTATTATAATTACCTGTGCTTTTTTCCAAAATGTTAAGAAATCAACCACACAGTCCGAAATATCTCAACTGTCAAAAATCCACAAATGAATAGTTTACATTTACATTACATTAAACATTACATAAACATTTCATTTTCATGCTTTCTGAAAAGATAATAAGCAAGTGAGACTGGATGAGATTAGACGCTTTCATCCTCATCCCTTCTTTGTTCATCCTCTTCTGTTTCATTTCCCCCTTTTCCCATCCCCCGTATTCCCCAGGGGGCGGTCTGAAAGGCTAGCTAGAGTTCTGCTTCTGCCTGTGTGCCGTTGCGTATACTGCAGTGCTGAGCTGAGCCGCAGAGTGTGTTAGAGTGTGTGTGTGTGTGTGTGTGTGTGTGTGTGTGTGTGTGTGTGTGTGTGTGTGTACACGAATGTGTGTTTATGTGTGTCAGCTGGCCAGACGGGAAATGCGCCTGCCTCTGCTGCTGTTACTCCACACTGTAAGAGGAGAGAGCAGGGGCGAAGCAGGGAGCGAGGAAACGAGCGGTAGAGTATGGCCCTCGCCAAATAAAGCCATGGGGGCCTGGGGTGGGATGGCCCTTACTACACTATAAATACGCTGGGCTTCTGCCGATTCGGGTTTGGTGCCTGGAGCTGTGTAGCAGCAAGTGCACCGGCCCAGCTCAGGAGAATCTCATCCACACTCAGGCCTTCAGCCATGCCACGAGTGGACGCCGACCTCAAACTGGACTTTAAAGATGTCCTGTTGAGACCAAAGAGGAGCAGCCTAAAGAGCAGGTCTGAGGTAAGATCAGTAGGCTGTGTGAGAGGTAAATCTGTCAAAGTGGAATTTACAGCTTGGGAGACTGGGAGTGCTGACCTTGCTGAGGTCAAACTAACTTGGCAAGGCTTTATTTAGGCCCATATTTAGTTTTCTCTAGGAGCCTGCTTTTGATCAGGGCTGATCTGTAGCTGGTCGATGTGTGTCTGCTAAGTGTTTTCATCTCCTTCAGTATGTTGTGTTGATGCAACCTGAATCCGGCCCAGATACATAACCTCGAGGGAGAGGTGACTTACGGTGACAACTGATCACACTAAGGTAGAGCAACACGAGCCGAGCTATGTGCTGAAAATGTTTAAAAATAGGCCTGTGTTCTTAATGCCTCTGAAAATAGATTTCACTCTGGTGCAGCTACTCTTCAACACTGCCTGCTTTAAGTGAATGTGTGAGCAATACCCACAATGCAGTTCGCCGTAACGCACTATATGAGTCCAAATGCCACTGCTTTCCTGGAAGTCTCCTGACCAGGCAATCTAGATAGTCTTACATGGCAATGATCTTCTAAATATATCTTTCCACTCAATATGTTTCCTCTGATTTACAGTCTATTAAGTCTTACTGATGTGTCCATAAATTCCAAAACCTCCAGTTTCTCCACTTTAGACACCGTGTGAGAGCTGCTGTTTGAGAGTATAAAAAGATGAAGGTTTAGTAACTGCAAATTCTGATTCAGATCCAGATTCTGCCTCATAATCCGTGAGTCCACCTCAGCCATTGATCTTGTGCGTTAGAGAAGCATTGCATTCCCTGCAGGATGACGTCACAAGCCGGCAGATCATCTTATAGCTTTCCTGATTTGATTGTCTAATGGCAGACAGTCCAAGACATAGATCATTTATGGGGCTATTTATATGTATATATGGGAGCTGCAGTTGAGGATTTGCACCTTGCAAGAATCGCAGCACAGAAACTTCTAAATAGACCCTGTCTCTTTTTTAATGGCGACCTATTTTTCATTATTAAATTACATACATTTAGTAGTTGTTAGTGGCCAGGTAACCAATAAGTGCTGGGTTTAGCCATATTTAGTGTTAAACTGTATTTTCCTAAACTGGTGAAAAGCATGCAGAAAGCAGAAAAGACAATATAAAATCATTCCAACCATGTTACAACTACCACCAAAACCTATACAATTGAGAAATGAATAATTATGAATACAGTGTTCCATTAAGAATTTATTTGCAGTACATTTGTTTGTCACTAGAAGAAAACTAGTCAAAAGGGGTTCATATCTGAAATAATATGATTTTGATACAGTGCTCAGCTCACTATAATGCCACACAACATTCATCTGAAAATCATCTGATCACCATTTGCACATTCAGTTTCACTTTAAGATCGGTGATTAGTAGGCCTACATATCAGATGTCTCACTGTTTTTTTTTTTTCTTTTTTTTTTCTGTTTCAATCAAGTTTATATGGAAATGTTTCAGTTAGTTATACCATTGGTGCTACTTGAAAGGGAACAGCTGCAATACAGAATATGAGATGAGTAGACCTAAAAGCAATAGAGAGAGAGAGAGAGAGAGAGAGAGAGAGTGTGTGTGTGTGTGTGTGTGTGTGTGCATGGCTATAACTAGCTATGAGGAAACTGAGGTCTTTTTTTTTTGTAATTCAACAAGATGCTACACTTTTGCAATGCACAGGTTAAGAGCTGACACAGCTATGATATAAATGTTTGAGTTATGCAAGAACATGTGATATAAATGAAAGTGTTTCTGAAGATAAGTGGAGGTTTGTAAAATGCAAACCTAATTTAAAAAAAAAAAAAAAAAAAAAGGAAAAAAGTATTATATACACTAGTACTAATGTTGCTAGCCGGTCAGTTTGCCAGTTGCAGGCCCTTTAGCTGATCAGGTTTGGCTATAAGCCCCTTAGTTGGCTATAAATAAACACTAAATGCTGGTTCAATTTTAAGTTTTATTGTGTAAAATTACTCATTAATAACACACAAAATTCATTATTAACTATTGTATTGACAGCATAGTATCATGGACCATAATTCAGAAATCCACAGCTAACCTGCACTGTCTTGTAAACTGAAATATTTAACTCATTAAAATAAAACAATCTGGAGTCAGAGCAATTTATGGACGTTTGGAAGGATAACATAATGGAGATTAGAAATGAGCAGTTGTACACATTCAGCATTCATATATTAAATATGATACATTTCTGCAATGTGGACCTCACTAAAAACGAGATCCTGGTTATGGTGTGTGGGTGTAAGGTATAAAAAGAGAAAGCAAGATGCATCGAGTTACATGGCACAGCCTAGCTCACTCAGCTCAACTGCTCCTGTAAATGATTCAGCACAAACTGCATTCAAATGACTGGCAAAACAGTGCGACTATTTCCATTTAAAATCAGTCAAAAGGAACAAAAGACTTTCTAAATTTCACATTTAGGACATTTTCCTAAAACATCATGTTTTACATACAATGCATACTACATTTGTGTTTGCACAGATTTTCAGATACACGTAAAGAATTTACTGAAATGGCACAAGAGCTCATTCCAAAGCTCAGCACTAAAGTGACCAGATAATAGTATATTAATCCATTATATAGATATAGAGACTCAGATGATTCTTGGGGTTATAGAAAATAACTACATTTATTACAGTACAAATTTTTGACGTCTAACGTCTCCTACAAAAGGAAGACGCTGTACCTTTCTTTTTAAACACGTATCAAATGTTACTGCTCTGTAGTTTATATTCAATATAGGAGAATTCTTTTCATTTCTAGGTTGTGGTTTTAAAGTAAAGTAGCTTATGCATGCTGAAGAGGTCAATAGAAGTCACCAGATGATGTCATCGAATAGTCTTTTACTAACACAATTTCATATGCAAATTATGTCAATTAAAAAAAATATGCAAATGAATCTATGACATCATCTGTGAAGATGTAAAACAGTGTTTATAAAGGTGTGTGAGATAGATTTCATGTTGCTTGGTCGTTGTTTTGGTATATTCAGCAACGTTAAGCTTTTTTCACATGAAAAACTTTTCGGAATGCCTCAGTGTGTTGAGCTGCATCCTTCTCCAACAGAGTAGAAATAGGCCTACACATTAGTGATGTGTCATTCAGGGACAAATCAGGACTTTTAGGTGAATGCTGAGTGTTGTTCTTTTTATAGATGTAGGCAATGCCATCACTTTTGCACAGTAAATGAGTCATAATGCTTCCATGGAAATGTCTTTTTTGACATCTGAGCTGTAATCCATCCACAATAATCCAGAAATAAATAAATAAATAAATATATATATATATATATATATATATATATATATATATATATATATATATATATATATATATATATATATTTCCCTAAAATAATGGACAAATAAATCAACATCTAAAATAAAGGAAATGTCTAAGGAAATACCAGATATTTGGCCAACCTACTCAGATTTACTTTAAAGTTAATAAGTTATTAGTGTGTGTGTGTGTGTGTGTGTGTGTGTGTGTATCCTAATGTAGTTGTCCTTGTTTCTCTACTTCGTAGGTGGACCTGCAGAGGACTTTCACATTCCGGAACTCAAAGCAAACATACAATGGCATCCCGATCATCGCTGCTAACATGGACACCACAGGTACTTTTGAGATGGCCCAGGTAATGAGCAAGGTGAGCATCTTCTGTGTCACAGAAAATACCGTAAGTGTTGAAACACTGCCACAATACCTGCAGTCTGTTGCAGCACTTGCTACAGTTGAGTGCTAAGTTTGTATACCCTTAGGAATTAAATCAGTAAGTAAAATCAAATTGTAGCACAAAAAGAAAATAGTGTATTTTAAAATATTGACAGTTCCACTTCTGAATGTGATTTTCTAATACTTTCTTCCTGATATGTCTGTCAGTTTTTTTTTCCAATTCTTCCTAACATAGTGTCTGTTAGAACTCTGCCAGACATGGTAAGAGAGCCAAGTATATTCTTTCCTAAGCATAAAATAGCCATCACCTGTTGCTCTGTTAAAAATCCCATGATTCTCTTCTTTATGATGTACCCACCAGATCAATTGTAGATAAGTTGTTTAAAAAAAGAGAGGGAGGTGCATTGTCCTTTTTTCCATCCAAAATCCATGGGGGATGCAAACATTTGCACTCAGCCTTTTCAGAAGATTCTACAAGGACGTACTTCGTGTCTGTGCAACAGGGGTGAATCTAATGAGACCTAATGTATCTGTATACAGTGGGCTCCAAAAGCCAGAGGCTACATTGAAAATCTGGGATTTTTTTTTTTTTTTTCAAACAGTTTTGGAATTTTGAAATATTCAATACAAAGAAAGTAAATGTTCAATATCTTTAATTATTTAATATTCAAGATTCTGTACTATTTCCAGGTCCCTATTTAAATTAATTACAATTAATTGTAAGCAAATTTGTGATATTGACCATGTTAACTGCTTTGTACAAAAGATTAGGTTTTCCTCATGCCTAATCCCTTCTCTTGAAGCATGTGTTCAGACGACACTCTGATGGATTTGATCTAAAATAGGTCATAAGATTTCACACGCTGTCATTAAAGCAAAAAGGGAACATATCAAATACTTAGAAACTCTGAAATTCATGTAAATACTTTCACTAGTGCTCTCAGACCCCACTGTAGGTCTAATGCTCCATATATTCATATCTGTATTTAGATTTAAACTTATTTATATATATATATATATATATAAAACCTGCCACATAAACCTAACAGAGGTAGAAATGGCTGCAGTGTCAGCATGGTGGGTGAGTTCTGGCTCTGACAGTTCCTCAACCTCAGTTACATAACTCCAGCTCATAATTGGTCTCAACTAGAGACGTGTGTGGGGTGTTTTTTTTTTTTAGCCCCCTCATGCACCTATTATTTTTGCTTGTAAACAAACAAAAAAAAACCTAAATAAAAAAAAACCTAAATAATGTGCCTTTTATTCAAATCTGTATTTACATTCAGTTGCATGCCTACTGTGCTCACAGCTTTGTTTCTGAACTTTTCTTCTATTTTGTTCTCAGCATACACTCTTCACCACCATCCACAAGCATTACACTCTGGAAGAATGGAAGACATTTGCATCCAATCATCCAGAGTGCCTGGAGGTAACATTAAAAAATAGCATGTGCCAAGTGACAGTGTGACTGAGCTTTTGCAATCTTTAGTCACAGCCAGGAAATGCATTATAAGAGGAAAACACAGCAGTGCCATTTTAGTGATTGTAGTGATTCAAGCACAGTAGGAATGGTTCTGTCTTCTGGATTGCCTCATGATGACTGAATATGCAACATCTTTTCTCTCATCCTCAGCATGTGGCTGCGAGCTCAGGCAGTGGGCAGGCAGATCTGGAGAAACTGTGCAGCATTCTGGAAGCCATTCCACTCATTAAGTACATCTGCCTGGATGTGGCCAATGGATATTCCGAGCACTTTGTGGAGTTCGTCAAAACAGTCCGGGGGAAGTTCCCTAACCACACTATTCTGGTAAGAGAGCCAAGTCAATGCTTTCCCAAGCATAAAATAGCAATCACCTGTTGCTCTGTTTTAAAAAGCCCATGATTCACATCCTTCTGGTCCCAACAGGCTGGAAATGTGGTGACGGGAGAGATGGTGGAGGAGCTCATTCTCTCCGGAGCCGACATCATCAAAGTGGGCATCGGACCGGGTATGTGCCATGTCTCATTTTCGTTTTTTTAAACTACAGACAACAACCAGTATATCTGTTTAGCTGGTCCTACACAAGACTACATTGTAAATAGAGATGTAATCACTAAGTGAAAAAAGATCTGCATAAATACCTCACAAAATCACTGTGAATGCTTAAAGTGTAGTGAGTTTAGCAGAACGGAACTAAAAAGCTGTGTATGCAGGTTCTGTATGCACCACCCGCATCAAGACTGGAGTGGGCTACCCTCAGTTAAGTGCTGTTATTGAGTGTGCGGACTCTGCTCACGGACTGAAAGGGCACATCATCTCTGTGAGCATGATTACACTTTTCATGCAGACAATGGATAGCTTTTAATATCAAGTCACACTTACCTTATTTTATCATAAGAGGGCAGCATCTAGCTTTCTGTCCTGGTAAGAAGTTAAAGGAAACTCCACCCTGAACAACTTATTAAGCTCTTCCAATAATATTTGTTGATTTGTATAATAATATAAGTTGATTTATTTAGTTTAAACTTTTTCATCAACCTGTTGGTCTATTTTCACTCTGGTTAACATTAACCACAATGCTGTGCGACTATCACTGATAGCGGTGCCAACGGGATTTAGCCCTCCCATCTCTCATCTCTACATAAAGAGAGTGATTCAGCAGCACTTTAGTCCTTTAGTCCAACCCTGTGGCTGCTGTATCCACTAATTCTACATTGGGTTTCTCATTAATATGTCAGTGAACGTTGGTGGAAATTGGTGAGTGAGAAAAGAAGCTCTTGCTCCTTTGTTTTTTGGAGTTAACTGTGAGTTAAAGTGAAAGTTTTTCACTTATTAAATGGCATGGTAACTGCGCTAGCGATTTCCTCATGTGATGTCAGAGGCACACAACTGCAAACCTCTTGTGGGAATAACACAAATGCAGCATCAACCAACAAATTAGCACCAGAATCAGTAAGCATATCACAGATATTTTAGGATAAAAATATTTAGTATGTTTCAGGGTGGATTTTTTCTTTACGATCAGAGGATTGGAGTCCTAACTGTAAAATATTAAACATAACAATAGGCGTTGTTGTTTTTATTATTATAGTTGATAATAATAAATAAATAAATAAATAAGGCTTAAATTATTAAGGCTTTTAGAAAGATCTTTATATTTCAAATTTTAATAAGCCTATTTTTATTTCTAGTTTCTGGAAGTAGTATATCAAGTTGTTCTTCCCTCTCCAGGATGGAGGCTGCAGTTGCCCAGGAGATGTTGCCAAAGCCTTTGGTAAATTTTGCTCTCAGATCATATTCATAATAAAACATACTGTCATAGGAGAGACTGTTCTGATTTCCTGTCTCCTTGGTGATCTTGTAGGCGCAGGGGCAGATTTCGTCATGCTAGGAGGAATGCTAGCAGGGCATGACCAATGTGCCGGTGAAGTCATCGAAAAGGATGGAAAGAAGTTTAAGCTGTTCTATGGCATGAGCTCAGATACAGCTATGAAGAAATATGTTGGTGGTGTGGCAGAATACAGGTGAAGACACATGTAGACTCTGAAAGTAGACACTGAATTTAACTGAATTTATTTTTTGAGAGATTTTTTGTACTTTTCTGGCCACAAGCTTCAGCTAATGATAGTTGCGATATTATTTGCACATGCACTGCTTTTTTTTTTATGGGAAAACAAACACTGACACGGTGAGTTTTTGGAGCAAGATATAGCTACTAGATTGGAAAAGGTTCACAGCATCAGATCTTAGAGTTATTAGAGTTTTGTTTCAAATAGCTAGAAGTGAGTGAACATAGCTGGTTGGTTGTAAATACCAATCAAGCTGCCCTTTCCTGTGTAAGTTGGTGTTTCTTTGGGATGTTTAATGATGGAGAATACCAGATTGTCTAACCGCAGCCAGAAGTTTGGCTCATAAGACTGGGCAATGTATAACTGGTGATTGTCAGTGTCAATGTGCATGTCTGAAACAACACTCTAACTACTACATAGTGCACTATTTTGGGAATTCTACCACTTTGTAAGCATGTGATATCCAGTGCATTTATGAAATCCCACAATGTACTGTCATAGGATAGTTTCCAAACTGTAGAGGATAAGGAATAAGATGAACGAACTTTTGTCATTTTGAGTCTTGGAATTATAAGGTTGTATCAGACTTTTTTTTTTTTTTTTTTTAAATAAAAATGTGTTAAAGTTATAAATATTATTTACTTAATGAATATACATGAGAATATATTTGAGAAGGTTTTACACCAAATTATTGCTTATTTCTTAGTTCTATCTGCATTAGTCTTGGAAGCCAGACTACTAGTATTCGCTAGAGAGTCTGGGCTGTTTCATCAATAACTGTGGCCCAGAACCACCTACTGTACTTGAACAAAACTAATGTTTTGTGGTTCAAAAAGCCCAATGTGCTCACAGTGTACAAAAGTTGTTTTCCTGCTGGAAATCAGCACATGGAAGTGAGTATACACAACAATTTGGAAAGCCAACTAGATTGCAGCTTTAGAGATTCTGAAGCTTGTGGCCAGAAAAGTGTACAATAAGTATTAGATGCTCTGTAGCCTATAGATGGAGCATCTTAGGCTGAGACTGTATCTACTTTGACCTTACTGAAGGTCAAAACATTATGGCTAACATGGAACCTTGCAATTCTATGGTCTCAATTTGTTGGGAATATTTTTGAACACAACTAATGATTTTAATCATTTATGCATTTAACTACCCATTTACAATTGAGCTGAGTATTTGAGGGTCAAAATAATTGGTTAAAAAAGGCCAAGAGGTTAAGGTTAAGAGTGGCAGCTTGTTAGTTGCTGAGATCTGAACTCACAAACTTCTGACTAGTAGGCCAGCCCCTTGAACACTCATGCACACTGCAGGTAGTCTAGGTCTCAGTTTTACTTTTCAGTGAAGCTGTACCGCATCCTTTATTAATGTCCTGATCCTGATTTTTGCCTCTGAAGGGCATCTGAGGGCCGGACCGTGCAAGTGTCGTATAAAGGTGATGTGGAGGACACCGTCAGAGACATCCTGGGCGGGCTGCGCTCCACCTGCACATATGTAGGAGCAGCTAAACTCAAAGAGCTGAGCCGTCGGACCACGTTCATCAGAGTTACACAGCAGTCGAGCCAAATGTTCACCTAAAGCCATGAAGTACATTCAGACACTCACAAACGAAACAAATGTAGCACTCAGAGCAGTAAAGCACTCTGAGACATATTTATACATGCAAAAGTACCTCATTGGGTCAGATTCATGCATGTACCTTGGGTACAAGTGGTTGCTGACTTCATACATGTGTATTTCATACAGTCACACAAACTCGAAACAATGCCAGAGATTTTTTTTCATTTCGCTCAGGAGCCATGCTGTAGTGCTTGTGAAAACAGCTCATTTACAGCACAAGCATGATTCAGCCTGTTGTTAATATAAGCCTTTAAGCTCTCCAAATATAGAGGGTGCAATGATGTTGAGGTTCCATGTATGAAGGAGGTTGAATAGGGCCTCAACAAATTAGCCTTTGGGAAAAGAGAATTGTGAATTTATTCATTAAAACTATGCAACTATGTTACCACTGAAAGGATATGAGCCAGCATGAGGCATAAGATGAATAAATCAAAGGACAACAAGTTCTCCTCATACAGTAAGAATACTATGTTGCCCATGTGAAACATTTTTGCAAATGTGCTAATATTGGCGTATGGTGTAACGTTGACTTGATTGGAACAGAGACTTGTGCACAGCATACTGTACTATTTCTGTTAGCCTGCCTGCTTCTTGAATGTACACTGGTTTTAGGCAGGATGTAGCTTCAGACCAGAGGAATGTGAAAGGCCGCGGTGCCTAACATCCTGTTCATTTAGTGTCACACTGTAACTCACAGAGTAATAAAGGGATCTAAATGAACTATTTGAGTATGTCTTAACTCCTTTGTGAGATCTGAGGTTTCTCCTAATAGAACAAAAATTAAGTCTTTTTATAATTAAGTCAAATTATAATCTGACCACCGTTTCACAGACGAGCTGCTAACGTTTTAGCACATGCAAACTGTCTTATTCCCAATGAGTCACTTTGTTCAGTCATTCAGAACGGAAATTATGACTAGGTATGATGAGGGCATTGTAATTACTGCTGAAAGATTTAATAAATGTGGTCAAGATGGAGACAGTTGTCGTTGTTAGAGAAGGATGCCGAAGAGGCGGGGAGCTAGCGAACACACACAGTCTAGCACACTAATGTTAGCTATTAGACTATATCTAGCCAGCACTTTTGTGTAAACCGAGATACCTCTTAATCTTACTTGAGTAAACGCATAAAGAAAAAAAATTACATTTACCCAGTTTCATTCTGATTTGTTTTTCCAACCACATTTTTTTCCCTGGCTGTTCTCATAGGGCACTCAGCACAACGCCATTGAGTAAAGTTGGCTCGGTGTTTGATAATCAACAGAAATTCAGCAATGAATATCAGCTTCTTAAAATTATTTTAAAATGTACATTCTAGAAAGAAAAATCACAAAACCTCTACATTTTGTCAAGTAATACCCAGACAATAATTTTCAATGTTGACAGCTTTAGAACATTATAATATGTAAAGATAATACATGTTTCACCCCAAGTTAAAAGCATAAATTATGAAAAGAAAGACATTTCACAAACTTTTTTTTTTAAAGTAATTAAAATTAGGCCTAATAAAGGTAGCATTTTTACAAATGCTAGAAAAATATTTATTCATTAAAAAGTTTCTGTACTTGGAAACACTTTAAGAGACTCATCACAATTGCATACTTTAGTCTTAATTCAGCCTATTGCATCTCTCAGAGTCATTACAGTATCCAACAACGTTAAAGCTACTGTAATTTATGTTTTTCTTAAAAATGAAATAAATAAATAAATAAATAACTAAATAAATGATTGGTGAATCAGGGGCGATGTTCCTGAGCTTCTGGGGGTCACTCTGACAATCCTATAATGGAAATTCACAGACAACACAGTTGGCAGTTGGAATTATCTATAAATTTGTACTGTATGTGATACACCAGCTCAAACAGATTAAACATTAACATTTTTATAACCCCAACTTTAGGCATGAAAGAAGTCAGATAACTTGGGGACAGACAAATGAGAGTGAGACTGTGAAAGATTATTGTACTACACTATAAGAGAAAAAGTGAGTACTGATGGAGTTTTAACTTTTTTCTTAGTAAACAGGTAAAGCATTTATTTGTTTTCTTATTTGGCGGGAAACGAGTGCATGATATTCAGGTAATTTATTCTTGTTGTGGAGTTTGTATCAGAACTTTTGTATTTCAAACTCAGGTATACTGGGTGAAAAGTGAGTGATTCGAATCCCCTGCTTGCTTTTTTCTATGTCATTTTAACCTCTGGTGAGGATTGTAGCTACTGTGCTAACACTATCTGCTTCATATAAACTTTACTGACAGACTGGAGAACAAATACTCAGGTTAGAGGGCGTGCTGCAACTAACAGCCTGAGATGTGCAACATCTCAGGGAAAGTGCAATGAGATTTCAAGAGCTTTAGCTAGCTAGCTACAGGTATGTGAGGAGTTCATTCGGTATAATATGGGCTGTTTATGATAGCACAGAATGAGCTGCTTGATCAGAGCTAACCAGGGGATGGTAGCTAATAGACAGGCTTTCGTAGAGAGGTGTTGCTCTTTCACCCAGTACTCAGTAACTGTGAGTCACATTGATTATTTATAGTCTCATAACACTTCTGTATTAGTTAGCAATCACGAGTCACGTCCCAAAATGCATACCACTGTACTAAATTGTATGTCACTACACCATTGGTGTCTTTACTCTTTAGGTATACTACTTAGTGCACATTATGAGGTTTGGGACATGCCGTGAATTCTATCTGAATGTGTATTAACTTTGTTCTAACAGCTATGAGATTAATTTGCAAGGTAGAGAAGAGCACAGTATAATCCAAGTTACAAAAAGTAGCTCACGATCAAGCATTTTTCCACCATTGGCAAAATTCCAAAATCCTACATCTTGTAGTTTTAACATATCAGATTTTTATACCACAATAAAAATCTAATTATGCTCCAATAATTATATGATCCAGAACTACTGCTGCCATTTATTTCCCTCTTAAATGGTTTGAGATTCACTGGTTAGTGTTCAGCGATGTGATGAGGTATGCAGGTGCTGAGCACGTCTGTGCTAATTGCGTTAGACCTGCTCTGCAAGCAGTGGTGTGGGTTTCAGTGTCTGATTAGAACTGATTATATCTTTCGCTGACACTTATTTAAATGAATGAGCCAGCTACTAATGCAAGTTGATACTCAAGACAGCCACCTCATCTCACACCCACACTCCATTACCGCCTCCGTCAGGAACTGCCAAAACAGTGCCATGGCTTCCTCTGCATTAACACTGTGGTTTTTCCCAATAGAGGGCATGAAAATTCACTTATTTCCACAATTTGCTTGGTGCGATTGCCAAGCAACAGGTGCCTGATCTTGAAGAACCAAGAAAGGGCTAGAAATCAATGGCAGCAATCATTTTTGATTATGTGCCATAAACACTTGAAGCAGGAAGTTGGGTGTTCGTCTAGGGCTGTTTGAATTAGGGATGCATCGATAGTGATACTGGTATCTGGTATCAGTCTGATACCATGCTCATTTACTCGTACTCTTACTTGTGTGTATATATATATATATATATCTATATATAATATCTCCTATACCAACATCCAATACAACATGACACTCTGTGACGTAAGCCTAGTGTACCTTGTCTCACTAATTAACAGACAACCTGAAATGGAAGCGATCTGGACGTACAGACAGGTCAGAAAGTGGACAGTGAGTTTTTGTGATTTTGCCTTTATACACCACCACAATGGATTTGAAATAAAACAATCAAGATGTGATCGACGTGTAGACTTTCAGCTTTATTTTAAGAGGTTCCACGAAAATATGGCATTTACCATTTAGGAATTACAGCCATTTTAAGCTAAGTACTTCCATTTTCAGGAGCTCAAAGGTATTTGGACAATTGACTGACAGGAAGTTAACTGACCAGGTTCGGTCCATTCCCTCGTTACTTCAAGACAAATGAAGCAGATAAAAGGTCTGGAGTTGATATCAGGTATTGAGTTGTCATTTGGCAGCTGTTCGACTGGAGCTACCAATATGAAGTCTAAGGAGATCTCATTGCAAGTGAAGGAGGCCATCATTAGGCTGAAAAAACAACATAAATCTATAAGAGAGATAGCAAAAACCTTAGGTGTGGCCAAATCAACAGTTGGGTACATTCTTAAAAATAAAGAAAGCACTGGTGAGCTCAATAACATCAAAAGGCCTGGAAGACCACGGACGACAACTAAAGTGGATGATCGCAGAATCCTTTCCTTGGTGAAGAAAAACCCCTTCACAACAGAAGTCAAGAATACTCTGGAGAAGGTAGGCGTATCATTGTCAAAATCTACAATCAAGAAACGCCTTCATGAATGTAAATACAGAGGGTTTACAACAAGGTGCGTACTGCTGGTAACATTCAAGAACAGGAAAGCCAGATTAGACTTTGCCAGAAAACATCTAAAAAAGCCTCCCATGTTCTGGAATAAGATTCTTTGGACTGATGAAACAAGATTAACTTGTACCAGAACGATGGCAAGAGAAAAGTATGGTGAAAGAAAGGAACAGCTCATGATCCAAAGTATACCACATCATGTGTCAAACATGGTGGAGGCAGTGTTATGGCATGGGCATGTATGGCTGCCAATGGACCGGGCACACTGGTGTTTATTGATGATGTGACTGCTGACAGAAGTAGCAAGATGAATTCTGAGGTGTATAGGGCTATACTCTCTGCTCACATTCAGCCAAATGCTACAAAACTGATAGTACGCCACTTCACAGTGCAGGTGGATAACGACCCTAAACATACTGTGAAAGCAACTCAAGACTTTTTGAAGGCAAAGAAATGGAATATTCTTCAATGGCCAAGTCAGTCACCTGATCTCAACCCAATAGTGCTGCTTTTCACTTACTGAAGACAAGACTGAAGGCAGAAAGACCCACAAACAAGCAGCAACTGAAGGTGGCTGCAGTGAAGACCTGGCAAAGCATCTCCAGGGAGGAAACTCAGAGTTTGGTGATGTCCATGGGCTCCAGACTCAGGCAGTCATTGACTGCAAAGAATTTTCATCCAAGTATTAAAATTCTGAGTTTTGTCTTTTTTTTTTTTTTTTTTACAATTTTGTCACTTTGTCCAAATACCTTTGAGCCCCTGAAAATGGCTGTAATTCCTAAATGGTAAATGCCATATTTTTGTGGAACCTTTTAAAATAAAGCTGAAAGTCTACACTTCGATCACATCTTGATTGTTTTATTTCAAATCCATTGTGGTGGTGTATAAAGGCAAAATCACAAAAACTGTGTCATTGTCCAAATACTTCCGGACCTGAATGTATATCACAATTAATGATGGAAATCATTAATTGTGAAATACGTCCAGATCGCTGTCAGCAAAGTATACCGTGCTACGTGAAAATGTCAAGAGGAGCTACTATAGCATCTGCCTGTAATACAAGAAACCTGATCAAACGTGGCGTTTAAACAGTATCTTTATTAGAGGGTGCAAGTATGGCGCAAAGTGAGCATGCAGAGAAATTGTCGCATATGAGAGCAGTGAGCACTAAGTCATATGCTCTTCCTTTCCCCTCACTCTGTATTGGTATTGGAATTTACAATTATAGTACAAAACAAATTGTACTTGAGCTGGAAAAAAAATAGTATCAATGCATCCCTAGTTTCTACATTGCACAAGAACTTGTGTGAAATATAGTTATACAAAAATTACAGCATGAAGTGGAGTGCCGGTACCAGCCCGAGGTGAATTATTTTCCTATAAAAACATGGTTTGGAGTGTATTATTCCACTTATACCACAGCAGTTTGCCAAAAGTTACAATATTTAATTTATTTATGAATGATGTCTCACATTTTTAATGGTTTATAGGTAGATTTAATGTTGTGGAACATCCACAAGACAAGTTAGGTTCTGTAATCACTTGTTATAGCAACGCTAAACAGTCATTCCCTCACCAGCATCTCCTTTTCTCTCTCTCTCTTTCTCTCTCTCTCTCTCAGAAAAAAACATTTACAGAGAAACTGGAAAGCATAAACTCCTTGGTCCTGAAGATTTTCCAGTGCTGGGAAGCACTGTGACTGTTACAAAACACTAATACATCTGAGGCTCCTTCCATAAATGTTGAATAAATGTCTCCTAACAAAAAATTCACCACAACTGAATATACATTTTTCTTTGTTAACAGTAAGTTTTTTTTTTTTAAATCAGTTTATTGTTAGTCTTATATTATGTGGAGCATTTTACAGGCAGAACTACTGCGGTTATACAAAACAACGTACACCTTCTGACCAGATTTGAGAATTCAGTCGCACTGTGGTATAAGCAGTGTGTAATTAAACACAATGAACATGACAGTGCTCATACACAAACTCCAAAAAAAAATCCACAATTTGCTATTGGCACTGTAATTTTATTAGTACGTGTATACTGAAACAATAAACTTGTACTGGTATACAGACGATTTGTTTTTTTTGTTTGTTTGTTTGTTTGTTTTTTTTGTATTTGTATTTTTTTTTCTTAACAAATTTGTTCACAACCTGAATCAAATATTGTTTTGTTATTCTGAATAATGAAATTCTAACTAGAAAACTGGCAAGCACCATCAAAGAAAGGGACCATAAAATCCAAGAAAACGGACGTGAGTGTATCCTACAAATAGACACACCACAATTAGAAAATAGAATTTCAATTCTTGATTTTTTTTATATTAGTTTCCATTAAAAAAAAAAAAAAAAGCTAGTGCAAGTACAATATTTTACACAATGTACAGAGTATGCACGCATATGGAAACAAACAAAAAAGAAGAAATAAAAATAATCTCCTTTCACAAAATAAGTTTTTACTCAGGCCTTTATGCTTTTATATATACAATTTCTTCTTGTACTAAGTAAGGTGCAAAACATTCCTCCATCTCCCAGGACTGCTTCTTGCTACTGGCCTGACTTCTCTGTGTCAATACCAAGAACACTGAGTCTTGGGATTGGATGTGACATTCAACGGTTTTCATTTAACAGTCTTATATACAATTAGACCAGTAACTCCAAAGCTCTGAAACCATATCATCTTGTATAATTCTGTCCACCTACAACCCTAAAGCGGGGGTCCTTTTGAGTGGTTCTGCCATCATGATCCTTTCCATTGAATGGAAATAAAAAGAAAAAAAAAGCAACTAGACACAGCCTTTATTTACCTTCCAGTGGAAGACAATAAATCTCCTTATGATCTGTAACACCAAGCAGCCTATAGTTACACTGCTACTGTTACGGAGATCACGCTTTCCTGTTTAAGGACCAGCCACTTCCTGTGTCCCAGTATGCTCATCTCTAATGCAAAACCAGACTAATAAAATCAAGCAAAATGGGGATACCATGAAAGCATGACAGAAGAAATATTCAGCTAATCGCTCAATAATGAGTAAATGGTGTCCTTTTGCTAGCGTAAGCATGTGGATTTTTTGGAGCTTTCCGACGTGTTTCCTCTAAAAGTCTGAGCTATCATCTGTACATCCTCCAGTCATCAATTTTCTTTTATTATATATAAAGTTTTCTTACTGACTTCTGTCAAATACAGATTTACAGAGATGTCTCATTGAACAATCATTGGCAACATATTCAGTGGTTCATTTTCATTTCTTGAAAGTGGAGTAAAACAAACTGTGAAGCATAAATACATGCACCAGCTGAGAGGATACATGACGATGACATTGGGTGTGTGAGAACAGCTTTATACACAAGTTGGATGTTGCGGCCATTCGGAGGCTGCAATCGTCTGAGTCCTTGGTTTCAGTTCTCAATAGTGGAAACCAAGGCTGAGATGGACCTGAAATTGACAAGTGGTCAATTTTAGTGTTCCAAAAAAAGTGTTTCAGAAGTCTGCAAGGTGTTTCTTGTTTCCTCCATGGTCTGGCCAGACATGAGACAGCTGTGAAAGAGAACACAGAACAGAGCGGCCCCTCTCTCTGAGTGCATTTGTCAGTTTACCAGCTCAGCATGATTAAGTGTAACAAAGACCGGGCATCGCACTGCAACAAGACGTGTGCCTCCATCCACATAGAGTGCACAGCGTTTACTATCCAGCATTGACACGGCTGAATCATAGAGAAATAACAAGTGATAATAAACAATCTACCCATATTACGAAACACACACACACACACACTTTACAGGATGAGATTAGAATGATATCTCAGCCTGAGATTATTAATCCAGAGGTTTTGGACATCTACATGACGTCAAACAACAGTCAGGTTGAACAGAGGACTCCTGGTTGGTTTTGATTCAGTTCAAACATAAAAAAAAAAAAAAAGGTGTCAAACTTGATTTTTTGATGAATAAAAAAAAAACATGCTTTTTTTTTTTTTTTTTTTTAAAAAGAAAATTTAAAATGCTAAGATTTGCACCAATATTGTTTTCTTGTCATTTGTGCCAGTAAAACAAGTAAAACAAGGACATAGTGGTGCTCCTCAAGCAAGCTGACAGTCATACTCAAAATTCTCAAATAAAACTTTTCACTAAACACGCATCTCATGTCCTCAACCACAAGATCAGAGTGCTACACAGAAGACCCAAGCAGAATTCCAGGTTCTAATACATGCGTTCGACAAAAACACGGTCGAGAAAGCAAATAAAGCCTGTGTGTTTTACATAAGTAAGCTTTTTCAGGTTGCTAGAGGATCACGCAAACTTAAAACAGACTCTCTGGTCTCAACATCTCAACTCGTTGGACCCAGGAACGAGTGGAGAGCGAGACGGCCTCGCACCAAGAGAAACGCAACCATCACAGCAGGTAGGATTTCTTACTCTCACACTCTCACTCTGCTTCACTCCCTGACGCTCTCTATTGAATGAATGTTATACCGTCGAAAACACTTGGCACTGTGACGGCACCAAGTCTTTCTCGGGTTACAAAGTGCTAAAACAGTATTATAAAATCTACTCTAAAAATGACAAAAAAAATGTGCATTTTTAAAAATTTTCTCCTAATTTTTTTTGTTTGCTTGTTTTTCTTTTTATTATTATTATTTTTTTTATTTTATTTTATTTTATTTTTTTTACAAAAGTGGTCCCTATGTTTAATGAGGTTTTGGATGCGTTTCTCAGTCTGGATCACTCAAAGAGGTGAGGATCGGGGTTTGTGATGCCACAGACAATGAGAAGCAACACTTCCAAATACACACACACACACACACACACACTATATATATATATATATATATATATATATATATATATATATATATATATATATATATATATATATATATACACACACACACACACACACACACACACACACACACACACACACACACATATATATATATATATATATATATATATATATATATATATATATATATATATATATTTAATCTATAGTCTTTGATACAGACAGCTAAGGCAGATACACAGACAGAAACTCAGGAAGTCCTCACACAGGCAAGGACCTGTGAGAGAAACCTAATCGAAGGGCCAATGAAATGACTGCTTCTGGTATTTCAGCAGTTTAACATACACACACATATATGCACACACACTATACGCTATACCCAGTACACGCTTCACCTACACATTACATAGGTCTGCTTCAACGCACACTCATTCAGACACACTTCTCATCCCTGAGTAAGCCTGAGGAAAAGTTTGTGATGTTAAACAAACACACACACATCGCATAAATCAAGCCAAACTGCAAAGCCACTCCTAGGCCAAAGACGATCAAACATACTGAGAAATAAGAAATAAGAGGATATGTGTTTTAACTGACAGATGCAAAAAGACAGTGAATGGGTTAACATGGCTAAAAAATGAAAATGAAGTGTAAACCATTTGCGACAGTACATGGTAACATGGTAACAATTACATAATGCTACATCTATTCTGCATTTATGTTTAACTGCATGATGTTTAAAGAAAACGACGGTTTTGATTTTCATGCACTGATCTTGTGAGACATTTGCTGGAAAGCATATGCTATACTTAAACTTTGAATGGGAACGTTCACATTTGTATTCAAAGAATTTCTTCGTACGTATTGGATATGAGCATAATGTCATTTTATTTACAAATGCTCTTTATTGTTCACGTGTCAGAATCGAATAGGAATCAACAGTGATCCGTCACTGCCAAGTCGAATACTAAAAGGTTCTTTTATCAGTATATTACGATCTAATAAGCAGGGATCAGAGTGCTTATGAGGCAGTACGTAGTAACTTTTGAAAAGATGAGATTGCAGAAAAGAAATGCTACATATTGCACATTTATCAAAGAAACAGGGAAAAAAAACCTAGAGTTGCTCTTGTTTTGAAAATTATAACATTATAGGCGGTTATGGAGAGTACATGAAGAATTGTTTCATTTTAGTTGTACCATTTACAAGCAGTACACTCCTGGGGCCTCATTTGTCAACATACATTTTTTTTTTTTTTACACATCAAACTTAACTTGTACACACAATAATATGTATTCACAGGTCATACCTACAAGTAATGAAGCTTAATATTTATCATCTGTTCGTAGACAGTGTGCGTGTGCATGTTTCTGCAATTTAAATACAGACACGCCCACAATTAACTACATACGGTATTTAGGATTCACTTCAAAGGATAACTGAACAAAGGACTCTGACTCTTGTTAGTGATATTGGGAAATATCATGCAAGCAAAAGACGTTTTTTAATTTTGATAAGTAAAATGGGGAGGTATTAAGCTGTACTGTTTAATACTTTTGTGTGTCTCTGTCAGCAAATGCTGTACGGAAACCCTTTGGGATTAATGGGACTAATAAGATGGTGCTTTAAAGGTGCATTATGTACAATTAGTCAATTTCTTTTTTTCAGGATTAGCGCTCTAATGGTGAGCATTCTGGACCAGAAATCAATTTTACAAATGGGTTTTCTCAGCCACATAATACTTTAGTCCTGAATTCATGGCTTAAACCATTATTTTTTAAATCATGTTCTACATATTTTGCAGGTTGTTTGTACAAGTAAGAAGTGAAAAAAGTCGACGGGTACACCTTTAACTGCGACAAGAATGCAGTCCAGCTGCTACCATCAGGAGAACCATTGACCATGGATGTCCTGTTTCACAGGTGTCTGTTGTGCATCTGTCATGAAGGGGAACTGGATGGGTTAGGTCAAGAGAAATGATGACATCCATCTACACTCCTACTCAATGACGGTTGGGAAATACCTTTCTGAAATGTGTCTGTGGTTTTGCACTTAGACTTGTACAGGCTTTGCTGATAACTGGTAGGAAAAATGTATTAGTAATTATTAGCGTACAGCTAGAAAATCAGTCCAGTCCCTAAAAACAAGCTCTTTCCAAATGTCAAGACCTGCAACATCCTCCAACACAAGGAGATAAGTTACATTCAAGCAAGATAACACACCAAATCTGTCCAAAAAAGTGTATTTAACAGTAAATTTTTAGCAAATTATTAGCAGTCCAGATCTGTAATTAAACCAACATGCGGACTTGAGGAAATGCATGTGACTTGCAACTTTTTTTTCTGACCTGGGTGCTTTATTTACGCATTACCCAAGCTGTGTGTAAGTATACACACAAATCTAAACAAAATGTAGGCTGAAAAATTCAAAGTTACTTAAATAGAATTTATGCACAAATCTACAATAAATATGGGCCCAGGTTTGCGACACAGCACAATCACAACACAACCCTCACACAGAGAACACATGCAAAAAGTTTCCGTTACTATGATCTTTTCTGTTCTGCTGGTGATAGCAACCTTCTTATCCAACAGAGAAGTGGGGAGTGACAGGATGGGTCATTTATAGAGCATGCCTTATTGTAAAAACATGTTTTTGAGTCATCCATGTCTTCTGCGTTCACTCTTAAAATGCACAGACAGATTTAGATATTATACCCATACAAAGGGAAGAGAAACAAATACTGATGGGTTCTATGGCTCTAAATGAAAGGGAAAGAATAACAGAGAGACAGAGTGAAAGAGAGAGAGAGTGTGAGCAGGCAGTTGCACATAAAGGCCAAGCTGTAAAAAGGTAGCTGGCGGTAAACCGGTGCGAGGCGTACTGGCTTTGCATGGGTACCTGAACACGCTCTGGAGGTCACTAGCACAAAAAGGAGCTGGGTTAGAAAGACACATATCACTGCATATATGTTTCCATTTCTCCCTGAAGAAGATACTGCGGGCTGGCTGTGCAATTCATGACAACTCAAAGCCAGACTACTAGGCTAAATAGTTGACTGACGACTGAGTTCCTGTGGTAAATGTTAGGTTTTCTATTTGGTTTGAATACTGCAGACTCGCGTTATTGCTATATGTCATTATTTGGAATGCTTCTGATGTATACCTGTAGCAAAACTATGCAACCAGAAAGAGAGATGCTGCTAAATGGAGCACACTAAGGTGCTGAAAGAATCGAGGTTAAACGCAGGCAATGCCAAAACACACAAATGGTTAAAGGAAATGAAAAAAAAAAAAGCAACTCTGCATTTTGGCCCAAACATAACGTCAAAAAGTCACGCCTGGTTATGTGAAGCCGTTTCATTTGCGGTGTTAAAACACCCTACTGTTTACATGAACATGTAAAAACACAGACACACGTCACACATACACACTCTTCAAAGGGGGTGCTAAAGTGTAAATAAAAAAAATGCACGGTTGTGATGTTGATCTGAGAAACCCTGTTTTATTATAAAAAAATAAAGCATTTTCAAATATGGGGTGTGTTCACCCACCCACCACCATCCAACAGGCCATCCGATCACACATCCATCCCTTTAACTGTTCACCCATCTGTCTATCCATCCATCCATCTCACTCAAACACCTGAACAAAGCCAACAATCAGAGAGTTCAACAAGTATGCAGGCTTCAGGCTGTGGCTCCTTCCTCCCCTCGTTGTATGCATGTTAAAGAGTGTATCAGAACATCTTCTTAAGGGTCTGAAAAGGGTGCCTGTGGGTTAAATAAGTGAAGGCGTGAAGGGAAGCCACAGCGGACCAGTAAGCCAAGTGAACTTGTCAAGTAACTGCTACATTTCAGTAAATTGAGCTTTCAGCCTTCGCAGGTGAGAACTGGCTGAAAACTAAATCATAAAGGTCATGTTACTACCTCTCCAGATGTGCAAACTGCAAGATTCTCTTTAAGTTGAACTTTAAACAGAAACACTGGACAAATACCTAAATATATATAATATACATTGTATGTGTGTGTTTATACACACATACAAAACAGTCATACATATGACACAGACACTCACACACATAGTATGCACACACACCCACACACACGCACACTATCTGCTTGCACTAAGGCAAGATACAATATATGCATTTCTATACATGTTAATGTACAAAAAGGACATATAACACATTAATATAAGTGAAAAGTGAATGTGTGTTTGTGTGCACACTAATGCATACAAATCCATACATACATACACTTCCACAAACATATGTATAGGACACCCTTGAATCCCAACAAAGATTTCTGCATCCAGAGTCACTCACATGCGCTTTCTCTCTCCTCTTGGCATAATTCGGACCATCTCATGACTTCTGAAACCTTTCTGAAATCACACTCAAGCATCTCACTTTTAATCACTAAAATGGCAGTTGTTTCACCAGCTCTGCCTACGCTACAATTAAAAGAGCGGCTGTTGCTGTCTAGGCCTTTAGCTTGCCGTTTACTGAGGAGGCAGAGCTGTAAAGACCTAAACAGAAAAGTGCTTCCTGGGAACAAATGTTATCTCCTGTATCTCTGCTTACTGTTCCACCTCATGTCGCCTCTCACATTCATTCTTTCTTTTCACAGATCAAGGTCCCCGGATCGGGGTGAACTGACTTTTCCACAGAGCGCTACATTCCACCATCACTCATATACAACATACTGTACAGTACTGTGTTCATTTTGAGACGTATAATAATAATAACAATAATAATAATAATAATAATAATAATAATAATTATAATAATTGATTAAACTATCTATCAGCTGGTGAGTGTGACAGGTGTGTTAAGTGCTTTGATCACCTGTCCCTCCCTTCTCAGGCGACTTTCTTTCACTGTCTCTCAAATAATAAGCTCTTATTAAAATAAAAATATTAAGCAAATGTCTTTTTTGCTCAACATATAGCTCAAAAGTCAACCATCCTTAAACTTATACATAAACAAAAACCCATTCGGTGTCTACATGACTGAAAGTGACCCCTGATTGCAATGTATACACATTCATCGCAAATTAAAAAAATGCAGAAAAAAAAGCAAAACTACAAAACAAAACAAACAAAAAAAAAGGTTCAATAGGTGAGTATATAAAAGCAAACTCCTCTATCTCTGGGTCTATTAGTATCGTTTTCTCATTCCTAAGGAGCAACTGGCACTGCTTGATGACATTTCTTGATCTCTCTCTGTCTCAGTCGGCATGTACCTTAGTATTTTGTTGCTCTTCTTTTCCTCAGAAAAGATAATACAATCTGTGATGAACCACCAGGACTTAAACCCTCAATTTTATTTGTGATGGAGATTGTCTGTCGTCTATGTCTAAACATCAGATGAGACTGCTTGAGCAGGATGGCTGACACTATGTAAACTCCTGCAACCAGTGGAGGAGTGATTTCCGTCCTGCCTACCTGAGCAATGTCATCCATGCCGACCATCTTTTTAAGCTCACACATGGATGGAGCTAGGACTAATGCACCACAAGCATCTAGTGCTGCTTCAGTAGGCATCATTTAAAGTCACCCAAAACCATACAGATACCCATCCACTTCCCCTGGTAAACAAGTGTTGCATGGGCTTCATTTGCATATTAGAACATGATTGGCTCTTATATTTTATGATCCAATCAAACTAGCCCGTCACCTCAGGTTTACCCCTGTTTTCAAAAAAGGCAGCAAAACCACCAGTCTGTGTACTGAAACTGTTTTTTTTTTTTTAAATATTAAATTTAAATATATATTTTTTTAAGTTTAGGGTGACTTTAAATCACCTTATATGTCATAATAGGATGTAAAGATGTAAGGCTGAGAATATCAGATATTTTGTACCCCTCTGGGCCCAGAAGTCCTACATAAACCCACCTACAACAACTTCACTGTCCCAAATTTAACCAACCAAAATAAATTGCACTAATCGGTTGTATATATTCAATGCACCTATTCAAATATTATCACTACTCATAAGGTGATACGTATATGTTGAGTTAATTTAGCCTACAGTACAGTAATCTGGATAGAAAAATTTAGAGAAATCAATTTTGAAATGATATAAAAAGCAATATTCTGGAAAAAAGAACATTGTGAGGGTCATTTTTTCATTCAATTCAAAAACGACAAACAAGTCCAAAATGGCTTTCATTTGCCAATATTCGATCTGCCTTCAATGCTGATTTTAACCTCCTGAGGGATAAATGAAGGCCTGGGAAGAGTTGAAGGTGGTTCCTCTTCAGGCTTCTCGACTTTGCGACCTTCTGGGGCCGACCATCTCCGTTTTCGGCCTGTAGGTTTAGTGATAGATTCCGACTCTGAGGATACTGGAATTCTACAGGCTCCTTTCTCCCCAAAACCTAGTTCTCCGTTTTCTTTGCTTGCCTGGGAGCTCACTCCTCCCTGCCTGCCACACTGTGCAAGTCCATTCTCCTGCTCCATGTGCCGTGCTGCCCTGCGTGTCACTCCTAAAGGTGCTTTAAAAGGTGGTTTAAGAGGTGGCCCAAGACTGGTAGCATCTGAAATCTGCCCCTGACTCTTTTTCAAAGAGCCATTTTTCAGGTTCTTGAGAGTGAGGGAAATGCAGACATCACCCACAGCTAGCCTGGCACAAGGCAGTTCCAGCAGCTGAGTGGTCCGGTCTGGACAGCAAGACGACCAGCCCTGACCAAACACAAAGAAAGGGTACTCCACCAGCACCTCCACATTCACCTGAGAGAGAGGAAAATAGAACACAGAAACCACAGATGTCGTTTACACAGTGCAACATGTCATGAATTAATTGATTTGGTAGATTGTATTCAGCCTCATTGTTGAGCCGGCAGACTTTCTGTTTGAGTGGGAGACCAGAATCATAATTCACAGACAAATGAAACAGATTTTTCTCACAGCCCCCTCACTGCAGAACAGAAGGGAGATGAACTAAGGGATGACTCAATTCTGCCTTAGGATCCCACACAAACAGCACAAAACAAGGGACCATGCGGAAACGGGCAGCAGAATGACTGTGGCTAAATAACTAACATAGCAAACATGTAGAACAATTCATTCCTGGGTAACAAGAACATATAAATTAGATGCAGAAAATGTTCAAATCTTCAACACATGATAATTACAATGAGTTGATCAAATTTTGAAAGTGAAAATATGGTAATCATAGGAATCAATGGCAAAAGATGGCAACAAGCATTTTTTTTTTTATTATTTTAAATGTGGAAAAGATCAAACTAAAGTCCTTGAGTTCTTACAAAGTCCAATATACAAGCTGTCTGCAATGCAAGGTAAAATAGTCATCCAGGTTTATAAATAGAGCAAGCCTACCTGTGAACGATGCTCTCCCACTGCAAACTGGATAATAGCAGAGTTAGGTGTATGGCTGCTGTCGATGCGCTCCACAGTACTAGAGTCAATCTTCAATTCACTGCTGATTTCTGCACTCTGAATGAAGTCCTCTGTCTTTAGGTCCTCCACGCGCTTCAGCTCCCCATCAGCTAGTTGAATGATGGAACCCTTGGTGAAGTAGGGTGGCAAAGAGGGTGTGGAAGGTATAGGTGGAGTAGCTGGCAGGCTAGCAGAGGCAGGCAGGATAGGCAAGTGCAGTTGGGCCTGAACCACAGCACCTGTCGGGTGGGGGTAGGAGGCTGGTGTCTCAAAGGACTCGCCTTTGGGGGCTGCTGAGGTCACAAATGCATGGGGCAGTGCTGCAGCGAAAGTTGGTGTTGTTGATGTGGCAGTAGCTTCTGCTCCACTTACAGGGATAATAACAGGCTGAGTTCCTGGGATGAGCAGGTGTGGAGGCAGGCTGGTGTGGTAACTGAGAGGCTGTGGCTGCCCTGCACCTGCAATGTATCCAATAATGGGCTGATGAGCGGGGTAGAAGTTGGCGGACGTGAGGCCAAGGGACAGTGGCTCAGTTGCACTATGTGTGGTATGGATAACTGCGTGGGGTGATAGTGTGGTAACTGCTGCCTTTAGACCATCCACAGGTAAAGGGGGAGGTGGAAAGGGAACAGAGGTGCTGGAGGGAGTGCGGGAAACTGGCTTGCCTGCGCAGATGCCTCCTTTTTCAGACGGGGCCAGAGGGGGAGGCAGCTTGTCTAGATTTCCTCCTGGATCAGCACTGCTGGAGTTGTGACTGTTGGGAACTAGAACTAACGAGTTCCTCAAATTGGTGTTTTCCTGTCCATACTCCGGTGGAAGTGTCATGTGCCGTGTCTCGTAGTGGTCTCGCTGGTGGATGTGGTGATGCTGGGTGGATAAAGCCCCTTTGGCTATGCTGCTGACCTTGGATTCTGAGGGCTGGTTGAAGCGACGGGCCCTTTCCGGCTCACCGTTTAGCATCTCTCTAGGTCTGCCATCTTCCTTTTTGGGCATGGGTCCATCTGAGTACTGGAGCAGGAGCTGAGAGGGCCCACTAAGTGCGAGTGTTTGTTGTAGGTGAAGGGGAAGATGGCTTTGGGGTGAGGATGCAGTACAAGGCACTACATTGAGTTGGGAGCTGGAAATTTGGACATACTGGGTGGAATGGGTCTGAGGTATGCTGTCTGAAGTGGAAATTACTGGATCAGGTTTGGATGATGGAGAATTGGTAGTGCCAGAGTAGGCTTCAGTGTGTCGCTGGGAGGACGTGGTGGTGGTGGCTGCAGGGGGCACAAGGGAGGAAATGTAGCTAGCATAGGGTGCTGCATATGAGGGGTTGATAAAGTGCAGGTTAGGTGGCATCGGTGAGTACTGTATGGTGCCCGTCTGTTGAGAAAGTGGTGAAGTATACACAGCGGGGATGGTACATTTTGCAGTTGGAGCACGAGTGGACGCGACAGTGGACACTGTTGGTTTGGACTGAGGGCCTTCGGCTTCTACTGAGCTGCTGGTGTGCTGCTTGTTGCTCTCATGGCTGCTGGCCATGCTGGCAAGCCAAGCAAGGTTCCCTCCACGCTGGCTCTCACTGGCAGGCGCCATCACCATGGGCCTATCCTCTGAGGGAAGAGTACATGCTGGAATTTCACGTTTCTTTGGGGGCAAACACTCATTGCTTCGTTCTTGGTTGGACTTCATGATGACTGTATCCGCTGTACCTCTTTTTAAGGTGGTTTCTCCCTGTTATATCTTTCTTTAACACTCTTTCCCTCTGCACCTCTCTCTTATTCTCTGCTTGTGCCACCTGCTGATTGGCTGGTGCTGTGGGGGTAGTGGGGGTGGAGAGAAGACAGGGAGCTTTTCCTGTGCTTAAGGCTGGATGGACGCTGATCTCAATTGAAAGCAACAGAACACATGCCTGCTGTGAGAGAGTACTTGCCACGATTCATGCGGAATCATTTCTTTCTGAAAGCAAGCCTCCAAGATTGCAGCAGAAACCTGCAGAACATATAGAAGGACATATGTTCACACTTTAGGTACTCATAAAAAGGATAAAAAGGATAAAAAGGTCTCCATAATTTTAGAAAGCCTAATAAATAACCAAAGTAAGGAAATCCCATAACGGTATTTCCTAATTTCCACTGTATGGCTTAGCAATGTATTTAAACAGATATTGTGTTTAGATGCAACGGGATGGGAAAGATATCGTTACCATATACATACACTCTACATGTCAGAGAGCATCCCCTGAAGGGACAGTTGGAGCACTCAAGTGTCAGTATCATCACTCACCCCTCCAACTGTCTATCTCTCTCAACAACCATACACAGTCATACACAAATGCAGTACAAATATGCAGTACTGAATCCTATCCATAATTCATAAATGCTAATGAAAAACAAACTGGTTCACAATGACCTTCACAAGGTGAACACAGTAAGCTGTGCTGCTAATTCAATGGCAGAACAGCCTGCTCATGTTAGTTCCCAACCAGTGAACTACAGAACATGCAGATCAACCACATAATCAGACTTTGATCTTTTAGAGGTATTGCTCGTTTAGAATTCCTCCCTGTGCTTCATTGATTGCTCCCACTCCTGTACTATTCGCTTTGTCCAGCACTAGTTAGAGAGCTGTTCTGCATTTCAAACAGGGAATGATGATTTAAGAAGTGTCACAGTGCAACAAGAGACTCTGAGGACTGTCTGAGACTGAATCATCCTATGCATGCAATCCCAGACCTATCCTATACATACCTTCTTCCAGCAGACACAGCTGCATCAAAAAAAAAAATCACACTGTAAAATATTGTGTTTATTAACCAAGAACGGTTGGCTTTTTACCCACGACAGATATTCTTCTTAGCTAATTTTCTAACTGATAAAAAAATTACCCAAAGTCAACTTCGGCATCGTGAACCCCTAATGGTTTGTGGTGGCACTGAAAGGGGTTCATAAATCTGTCATAAAAATGTCAGTGTTACATTAAAAAAAATTCTAAAAATAAAAATAAAAAATAGTAAAGATCTTCACAAACTGAAAAGTAAGCAACAAGTTTTGCCATTTATTGTAAAAGTTTCAATTAATGTTAATGAATTTTTATACTGAAAAACTGAAATTCTGTCAATAAGAGAATTCACGGCTAATACAGTGAGGGGGAAATAAATAGTCAGACACTTTTGTTTTTGTTATTTAATATACTTCTAGTGCATACACTATATGGCCAAAAATATCTGGACAACACCAAATTAGATAACACCAAAATGAGGGTCTGCCCCAAACTGTTGCCATAAAGGTGGAAGCACACAATTGTCTGGAATGATTTTGCGTTCTGTAGCAATATGATTTCCCTTCAATGGAAATGACTCAAATGTGTTCCAGCATGACAAAGCCCCTGTGCACAAAGTGAACATGGTTTGCCAAGGCTGGTGTGGAAGAACTTGAGTAGGCTGCACAGAACACTGATCTCAACCCTGCTGAACACCTTTGTAATGAACTGGAACGCCAAAGTTTAAACAAAAATAAATCAAGTTCTAAATATAAATGCTGGAAAAAAAAAAAGGTCATTGTGCAAATTGCATCTTTTGTCATTGTTTGAGAAGATTTCACAAAACAAGTAGCAATCATGGCGAAGGTGAAGGAGCTTCAGTTCTCTGGGACCACATTATAAAACAACACTTGTGTAGAAACAGCTTAATAGCTATAGCAAAGACCTTAAACATCCCTGTTAGTACCATTGGTTTGATAATACGCAGGTGGATAGTTCATAAAACCACAACTAATCGTCCCTAGGTAGGTGTGCCATGCATGGTTTCACAACATGCTCTCAGACTAATGATAAGGAAGGTAAGAGAAAAACCAGCAGTCATTCAAAAATAGCTGCAGGATGATAAGCAATGAACTGCACCACAATCATCTCCATTTGTACAACCTGGGTAAAACGCCTCCGCTAAAGAAAAGAACCACAGAGACACGTTTAAAAATATTTAGACAAATGAGAACTCCTTCAGAAAAACATACTCTAGTGAGAGGAAACAAAAACAAAAAATGTAAAAAATTCAGCTCTTCGCGTATGGAGACGTCCTGATTTGAATTCCATCGGGAGGCTTTTGAAATTGTAAGTCCATCAGAGGGACCTTCGTAAGCTAGGGGAATTGAAGCTGATTTGTCAAGAGGAATGGGCTACGATAGAACCACAATGCTGCAAAAAGCAATTTGTTACTTACTGTACATGCCTCGAAGCTGTAATTGCCAACAGCAGCAACAGCAATTACAAAAACAAAAGTAAAAATCCAATTCGATTCAATTTTATCTATTTAAACATTATTACACTTGTGTAGTAGACAACAATAATTTCTCTACATGACTTAATAGCAGAAACGTTTAAAATAAATAGTTTTTAAAATAAAAAAATACAAAATTTGATAGATGATGAAGTGCAAGATTCTGAGAGAAACTCTGCAAAACTGAATAATTTGACACATATCAAGCTGGCATATACACATGACTAGGCACCTTGCTGCACTTGGGGTCACTTGCATAATAAGACCAAAACACTGTTAAAGTATGATTTTTTTCGCCTCTTTTATTTTTCCTTGCTGTCCAGATTATTCTTTCCTCAGGCTATTTTCATCAGTGATATTTATAGCAGATAAGGGCATTCAAGCATGCTAATGAATAATTTGCCATAATTGAGTTGGTGCAACTCTTTTATATTACAGCATACCTTTGTTGGTAGAGTAGCATTATTGCAATGGCAAATGTAATCATTTGAACTGGGATTAGGAATGTAAAATACAGTCGTTATTCAGGAGCTAGCAATTAAGAACTACTTCTGGAAAGTATGAAAAAAATAATGATTTAAATGCACTGCTCTGCCAAATCCCTTTAGGTTGTGTATCACATAATTACATCAGTAGTTCTTCATTTTAAACCCTGTGACCCACTCCACTGTGTGGTACTCAGTCTCCCACACATCAGATTTAGCTCTCGGATAGATGGTAATTAGCTGATGAGTTCATCACACATGTGTTAGAGCAAGGAAAACACTACTACACAACTGTTCTGTGGTGTGCAATGTGCACCCATGAGAGAAGAGCTGAGAACCATTCCTTTACACCAGCAAATACTTTCCTTGTGACTTCAGTGAAAGATAATAATAACACTGAAAAAGGAATGAGAAGGAGTAAAGGCGAGAAGAAGACAGATTTGGAAAGAAAGGGAAAGGGAAGCACATTCTGGCAAAGAAAAAAAGAAAGTTATTTTTGCAACCAATTAATCTTTAGTTCATCACAATTCTTTAACATTCTTTAAACTACATTTTGATTACCACCATTGGTAGAATGAGTTATGGCAGTGTTGCATGGGTAGTAAAAACATCATAAGTAACTACTGCAAAGCTCAAAAGCATTCAAACATACCAGGTAAATAAAACAGACACAGATCTGCAGTTTCTCTGTCCTCCCCACCTGGATTTTCCTGGTTCTCCAATCACTGCTTTATTAGCATGTTAGCAGGGGCACCAGTGTTCCCGATATTTTGGTCATATTCTGAATTTAAAGCTATATGGTAAAAATATATGCCTGAGAGATGCATAAAAGTATCTATTTCCAAATGTGTGGCTGTTACAACTCACCATCACTTGACATCCTAATCAAAAAGACATCTGTCTGCTTCAAAGTGAGTCACTTCATCTGCTGTTTGGTTAGTGATACTGTATGAGCTGGGTTTGAGTTTAAGTTAGCTGGCATGCTAAAAATGGGTTCACTTGAAATGGGTTTTAACGTAAAGCCAGGGTTATGAGAATTGTTCAGCTAAGACTTGTCCACTTTACAAAGTCGATGAGGTGAGCTACCTAGGCCAGTTCAAGCAGATAGCATTTGGCTTCACTTAATTTTCCCCATCACCTGTTTTACGCCCTTGCTACTACATGAAACAGTAATGCTTTACATGAAGGTACACTTAACTGACGGTAATTAACATGACCACATCATGAACTTCAAAGTTAATACACCATAACACTTCCATTAACTGCATTTTTAATAATAGAACAAAAAATAAATAATCAACTCCTACATAAAACAATGTTCATACCATCAATGGCACCTCAATGAACCTGACTGTGGTTGTTAACTGGTAACATTCCAAAGTGAGGCCTAAAAGCAATTTTAATATTAATAATATTGAATATGAGACGACACTTAAGACAGTTATCAATGTTTAGGAACATGCTGTAGTTTAATTAAATTCTTTAGTTTTAGACTTATTTTGAGCCATGGATGAATAAACATTAGCCAACGCAGGTATATTTCATTAATTACTGAACAAATGTATATGTTAACTCACTTTATATCACAGAGCAGTTCAATTCTTGAATCACAAGGTGTTGATAAATTTCCTATAACAGCAGCTCTGACAATTCCGGCTGTAGCATAATGATAGGTTTATATCAGTATCCTAGTTGTAATACATTACCGTTTCTATAGTAACAGCTCATTCATGGGGATTTGTATGGCAGATATTCCACGTAATCTAATATTATGATAATAATAATAATAAACAGATTAAAAAAAATCACTGTGTTGTGGTTTAACAAAGAAAAATATATAACTGTTGATGTGGTGACACATTTCTGTTAGGAGACAATTACTTAACATTTATGGAAGGAGTCTCAGGTGTCAGTGCTTTGTAACAGTCAGTAAGTTTCCAGACACGGGAGAGTCTGCAGGACAGAGGAGTTTGCGCTTTCCAGTTTCTCAGTAACATGAGAAACTGCATTTATTTGTCTCATTAACTTCAAGAGAGAGAATACAGGAGAGGTTAGTAAGGCAATGACTGTTTATAACTGTTATAACATAAGTGATAACAGGAGCTAACTTGTCCTGCGGACATTCCATAACAGTAAATGTAGCAGTTAATAAACAGTTAAAAAGCATGAGGTGTCATCCATTAATGGATTAAAAACAGGTTTTAATTGTTTTTAAAATCGTTGGCAAATCACTGTGGTATAAGCTGAATAACACACTGTGGGCCGTGCTGTTATATGAAAATAATCAACTTGGTAACAGTAGCTCCAATTTGCATTAGGCCATATCACACCATCCCAGCATGATTATTTTAGTATAACAGCATGGTCCCTCGTGTTATTCCTTACTTGTTACTTTATTAGCATGACTGATGGTTTATTAATGCTGACGTTCACAGTTTGTTAATGTTAGCTAACGTGGTAAATAATGTTACTTAATGGAATCTTAATGTAAGCTGCTACCCATGACAACTTTCTTGATCCCCCAAAATACTGCCTTGTGGCAGCAATTTTACTCAATCTTTGTAGTCTTCTTTTTTCAGAAATTTGACCTACATAGCAACAGTAACCGAGTGAGGGCGGAGCTTGGGCTCGGTGAATCACATTCTGAAAGAAGACATTTCTGTGAATTGTAATAGGAAGAGATGAAATTTTGTTTGCTTCAATTCTAGTGCACTGTGTAGCACAGCAGTTTAAAAACCACCCTACGAAAAAACTGACAGTGAAAGCCGAAGAGCTCAAACTCTCCTCTGGACCTCTTTTTCTTCTGGAGCCCAGACACAAGGGGAGCGACTGGACTGTTTTTATGGGATATCTAATGCTGTCAGTCTGGCAGTAAGGATTACTAAAGCGGTTACTTATAACTAGAATCGTAAATGTGGCTCGGTGCACTCCCCAGGCCAAACGGCATGCCAAGGAAAGCCTAATCTTCCACTGTGGCAGCCTCCCTGCTTTATCCCTCTGGAATACAAGAGAGAGAACAGAATCACGGCTCAGTCTGCTCTCCTACTATAGAGACAGCACAGCATGCACACTGCACCCGAGCCGGGAGGGAGGGAGAGGAGTGGAGCAGCCTCTACTGACCTACATTAGAAGGAACACTACTCAGCACGCACAGATTAACACAAAGACACACACACACACACACACACACAGAGTGAAAGACGAGTAGTAAAGAGGTTTGTATTGTGCAAGCACATACTTGTTAAGCACACACACACACACACACACACACACACAGCTACTGTAAAAGAAGAACACAGTGAGAGAGACGACCGTCAGTTGGATCTTGCTCAGCACACAGGCTCCACAGAGCATAGTGAGTATCAGGTGACTTGAAATCTAAACTTATTGTCCTCGACCAGGGCTATGAGTTACAACTCAAGGTCCCTGAGCTACAGAGAGTAGCAAAGTGGAATCAGTGCCGTTTATCACACATTTACACACAACCAACATATATAACCATACATACACCTACACTTCACAAAATATATACTACTGTCAGTAGGGAAGAGAAAATAAATGATTCTTAGAAGCACTGATATGCTTTAAATATTGCTTGAAAGATTCTGCTATAATGCACAAATTATCATAATCTAACCATTCGGCTCATGCAATAAGAGTTATTAATAAAAAAGACAACAGCACACAACATTTCTGATAAATAAACACTGTGTTTGTCATTCGTTTTGGGGAGCTAGGAGGAAAGTGGAAAGCCTGGAGTAAATGGACGCAGGGAGAACACGCAGAGAAACTCCATACAGACATTGTGTTTTTCATTAAACAAAAGCAGCAAGTGGTCACATTTTATGAAATCTTAATGCAGGCTATGGAAGTCAGCAATCAAGAATAAGCATCAAGAATTATTATGTAATCACATCTAAGCCTGCACCAGAGCCCAAATGAATTGCGAGGTGATGAGATATCCCACCCTAACAGCCATGAAGAACTCATCATTCAGTCATCTTCAGTAACTGCTTTATCCTGGTCAGGGTGCTGTGGATGTGGAGCTTATCCACAGCCTACAACATGGAGGGGATGCCAGTCCATCGTAGGTCACCATGCCGACACACAGTAACAAATGTGTCCAATCCACCTACCAGCATGTGCACTGTGCGACCAAAAGTATATGACCAAAAGTATGTGGACACTTATGTGGGCGTTGCCCAAAACCGTTGCCGCAAAGCTGAAAGCACACAGTTGTCTTTGTTGTCTTGATGTTTTTGTATGCTGTAGCGTTAAGATTTCCCTTCATTGGAATTAAGGGCCTTAGCCCAAACCTGTTCCAGCATGACAATGTCCATATGCACAAAGCGAGCTCCATAAAGTCATGGTTTGCCAAGGCTGATGTGGATCAACTCAAGTGGCCTCAACCCCACTGAATACCTTTGGAATGAACTGGAACGC
Organism: Pangasius djambal; assembly: GCA_022985145.1. Taxonomy (NCBI): domain Eukaryota; kingdom Metazoa; phylum Chordata; class Actinopteri; order Siluriformes; family Pangasiidae; genus Pangasius; species Pangasius djambal. The sequence goes on from CM040997.1 coordinate 7,569,334, forward strand.
CGACTGCACCCTAGGCTTTCTCGCCTGACATCAGTGCCTGACCTCACTAATGCTCTTGTGGCTGAACGGGCAGAAATTCCCACAACCACATTAAAAAAATCTAGTGAATGGTCAGATATTCACATCCTGTTGACCAAATGGTGTATTTGGGAGTTGGGAGGAAGGTGGTAAACCCATTGGAAAGCCACACAGACATAGGGAGAAAATGTGAAACTCCACACAGACTGTAACCCGAGCTTTAAACCGGGAACCCAGGAAGGATGCAAAGCTACCCGCTTCACCAACATACCACACCCCAGTGCCATAAATTCATATTACCCAGTCAAAACACATTACCAATGCTTCACAGACCTCTACAATGCTACAGGACATACACCACTAAGGCTGTGACTGAGTAATCAAATACTCCGTCAAACCAATAGCTGTTTAGATTGTCTGATGGTACATAATGTCAATTATGAAAAGTCACATGTGGCAATAGTTTGGGAGCAACACTGATGTAGTGTGCAGGTAATGCAGCATTGAAAGTGCTACAGTTCAACCAGGTCAATGCTGACTCATTTACGATTGAAAGATCCTGCACAATCGTTTCATGCATAGTCAGAGCAACAGGTCAAGGGAAATGTCAACAACTGTACTCGCTTGCCCAGCTTAAAAATGAGATTCTAATTCTGATTAGAAAACATAGCCAAAATTTCCACTAGGGAAACACTGCATAATTCAATTGAAGCAAAGTGATAAAATATAAGGTTCACACACCATTTTTTTCAGTTAGACCAGCACGCTTGACGGCTGCTGCGCATACCCTACTTTCATATGGCACATGGCCAACGTCCATGGCAGTAAACTAAACAAACTACCACAACTAACCACAACACTGGTGGAAGGTTTTGAAAAGGAGCTAACAGAGCTTTTCATATTTTTTGACATCTCAATGCCTCTCCACTTGGACTAACATCCATCCCAGAGTAGGTAGTGTGAAAATTTATAGGTCAACTTGGAAATCTGCCAGCTAGAGATGTCTCAGCTGTAACCTGCCCTCTACTGGATATTGCTACAAATCTTTGAAATGTATAAATGGTATGCAGGCAAGTATTTGAACAATGTTGCTCACATAGCAGCTGTGTGTGCACATACACACACAGTTATGCATACCGTAACACAGGGCTAGGCCTACAGGACAACAATTCAGTGAAACACTCATTTTGTTGAATAAATAAATAAAAAGCTGTGTTTACCATATTTGTGTATTATGAGTAAAATCTACACTGGAAAAAAGGCTGTGTTAACATTCATTAAAGCATTTATCTGTATATTTAATATTTCAATGAATTATTTCTCTGTATTTCATTACAGTTGCGTCATGATGGCACAGTGGGTGGCACTGCCGCTTTACAGCCCCTGGTTTAATCCTGAGCTCGAGTTACTGTCTGTGCAGAGTTTCATATGTTGTCCTTGTGTCCATGTGGATTTCCTCTGGGTTCTCTGGTTTCTTCCCACCTCCCAAAAACATGCCAGATTGGCTATGATGAATTGCTCATAGTGTGTGAATTTGTCTGTGCATTGTGCCCTGCAGTGGACTGGCGTCCCATCCAGGGTGCATTCCGGCCTCACGCCCCGTAATTCAGAGATAGGCTACACCATGACCCATGAACGTCACAGAATCCAACTCAAAGAAAGTTTAATTGCAACTGAATTTTTGAAAATTTGGGGATTTTTTTGGTAGTTTTTTTCCCCCTCATCACTTACACTTACCATTATAACTAGTTAGAATGCATATCCACATATACTGCATGCTAATGACATATTGTACATAGACCTTTGGCTAATTGCTTTCCTAATGCATAATCCTTTTGAGCGACACGCTGCAGTGCTGCACTGCTGTTATTAAAACAAGGCTCTACCCCTTTAAGAGGTGGGCACACACTTGGCGCACAAACGCGGTTCTCCCTGGCTTCCCAGTCATTCTGAACCTGAGCGCCAGGTCCTCATAAAATCCACCACCGAAAGCAGGCAAGGGGAAAGACCTGAAAAGAAAGGGAGCACTCTTTAGAGACGTCGGGGTTTCAGAGCGGCTGCATGACTTGCACTTTCGCGTCCGCGCTGGGAAGGAAAGTCCCGGGGCTAGTTAAGAAAAGACAGCTACTCTTAAAGGAAGAGAGCGCAGGAGGAGAACTGTGTATAAACGCACACTTTGTGCTGTAGTGAGCAACAGGAGACAGTGAGCATACACCATGAGCATGAACATGGAAGAGCTAGAAAACAGGTCAAGTCTTACCTTAGGACTCCTGTTCCACCTTTCTCAAAAGGTCTATAAAGGCAAACAATTCTTTCTGTAACTCTTCTGACCTAGGCTGCCTACTTATTCCCTCGTTCTCCTCTCCCCGTGTGTGTGTGTTCAGTTCTACAGACAGGCAACACTCAACCATCCAGGCCCTGAGTGTCACACACAGGCAGCCCTGAGCAGGCTCCCTGCTGCCCGCCTGCATGTAGCACACCAGTGTGTGTTATGCAAGGGCCTAACTCCCCTCTCTCTCTCTCTCTCTCTCTCTTTCTGTCTCCTTCTCTCTCTCTCTCGCTCTCTCTCTCACACACACACATACACACACACGCACACACACACGCACACACACGATCTCTAACTCACTCACTCAATCAGCTCCTCCCATGCCTCGCCTCACTGCCCTCCACCGACTTCATCAGGTATTCATTCAAAAAAAAAAAAAAAAAAAAAACACGCCAGCTGGCACCAAGCCCAGACTCCACTCACAAGAAGCAGGAAGGAGGAGAGAGGGAGGAGAAATCACAGATAGACAATTTAAGGCTGAGAAAGTAAGGGATATTGGTGATACAGACAGGGATGAGAACAGGAGAGTGATAATCGGAGATATTCAAGCACAAACAGAGACGCCTAGGAGAAAATGTTCCACTATCTCAGTGCCGTCAATTCACCAAGTCAAGGTGTGGCAAGGTCAGCTAATATATGAATCACCCGTATGTTCATCTCTACCTCTGCAGCAACCACTCAGTTGTATTTTAAGCTAATCTTACAGGCAGTTGAATCGTTACTGGTTTCCTTATGAATCAATTCACCCAGTGGCCACTTCATGTGGCAAACCTGATATATAGGTCACCTTGTGTATGTACAATTACATTCTGTAGCCAGTTAATTTGTCTTCTCCCTCTCTACCCTGTCCATTAATGGAATGGAATCACAGCACCACCCTGCACTAGCATCTGATATCTTTTGTACACTTTTCTGAATGCATCACCCAGCCATGGTCCTATGGTGGTCCCTTTACATGGACAGTCGAGGTAGAGGGCTACAAACAGTAACCGTATACCTACAAACTACCTATATATCACACTGTAACTGCTAAAAGGGCCAATAAGAGTATCACACCAAGTTGAGATGCCTGGTTGAAGTGAAAGAATGAATCCTGAATCACTGCAATAAACATCAGTAGGAGACAAATGTCTTGACAGTAAAGCCATTAGCAGCACTGAGAGCCCTGACGCATGTCTAATTACAGTAGCAACCAGAACTCCCACAGTTATGGAACATGGCAAAATAGCTAAAGGCTACCTGTTGAAATTAAAGTGTGAACTGATCAACGGGCAGTGGTAAGAAAAAAAATTCTAAACAGGCTTTTCATTGGTACAGGCTGATGCCAACATACTTCTCAATGTACACGGCCACACACAGTTCTTTATGCTGGCTGTCTTACTGCCAAGGTTTACTCTCAGAAAAAAAGTACTAATCTTCACCTTTTCTTGTCACTGTGGTGGTTCCCTCAAGGGTACATCTTTTGTATCTTTAGTGAGTATCTTTTACATGGTAATGTGAAAGCAGTGTACCTTTAAAAATGTTTTAAAGTACATAATTGGGCCTTAAGGACCACTCTTGTACTTTAATTAGCTTTTAGAATAACTACATGACCCTTCCACTTAAAACATATGCACTAAAGGTATAAAAGGTGTACACTTGAAGGTACCACACTAGTGACAAGGAAATAAAAAATATAAGACAACTATAAGACTGTTGTTTTAAGTTTCCCACAGCATGGAAGAAATGCTGTTGTCAGTTCCACAGCTACAATCTATAGCTTAGTCAGCGACCCGCATTAATGACGCACTCATAATTAACACATGTTCCACGCTCCAGCACCAGTGTGTACTATACATATACACAGTAGAGACAAGTATCACTGACAGAGTGTGCACTACTGAAGCCTCCACTCCAGCTACGAACACTCCCCAGAGCTAAGTGCTCTCCAAAGGTCTTTAAAAGAGCGGTTTGTAATTTGTGGATCCCTCTGCTGCCTGTTAGGTGAATTGCAATGACAATGAAAAATATTCACAAGCCATATCCTTCTCTCTAACGACCCCACCCCTCAGAGCTATGCCTTGTGGGTTGCTTTTTAGAGAAAAGAGGCAGGGCTAAGAGGCTCTGTTCGGCTAGGGCGGAGCTAATATCCAGGCTGGAAAAGTTAAAACAGCCACTTGAAACAGTGGAGGTAGCTCTCTAAGACAACAACCAAACAAACAGCCTTAGCAATGTACAACTGCTAACAATCATAGCTATTTTGTATTGTTTTTTTTATGTGTTTTGAAAAAGAATCATTTTCAAACCCACTCCAACACATACTTTTATTGTATGCCCTGAAATCTCTGGCTCAGACTGAATGAACCTGAACAAGACTCAGTGGACTCACTGACTCAACTTACTCATGAACAAGAGAGGAGTGAAACACCATCATGGCTGAAAGATTCACTGAAAGATTCAAACACCAAATTATAAAGAAGCAAGTCTTGGTTGAAAGCTTTGCTGATTGAAAGGGCTTGAATCAGAAGCATCATCCCTTTATATATACAGTATACACAATGTAAGACAGAAGTGTAATGAGTTTCCAGAAACCGTACAGTAGTGCCCTAGCTCTAGTGTATACTTCCAGAACAGTGAAAGAATCATAGAGCGAGCTTCTTCTCCATCAGCGAGCCCAGGACCAGCCTGTTATTACAAAGCTAATAAAAGCATCGATGCTTACATTAGTGTAATTATAGTGTCATGTGACGGAGCAGCCCAAAGAAGGTTTGCATGATGAAACCAGGCGTGCATCAGTCAGAGAAATCCCCCAAGCACTTTTCACTTCAGCATGGGAAGTCCGTGAGGCTCTGTGTATGTGTGTGTGTAAGGAATGAAACGTACGGAGGAGGAGCATGTGCCGTTTACACAAGTGCAACAAACGACAAAAACAAGCAGCAAGGGAAAGCTCGTCTGTTGCCATGGCAGCCAATTAGCCATGGTCGCTTTTTCTGGACCTTTAGGATAATTTATTTAGTTTCCATGTGTTTGGATTGAGAAGAGAGATGAAGGGAGATGAAAGATGAGGGCAAATGAAGCAAGAAAAATGAAAGCTGAGTATTGAAAGTAACAAGGCTAAAAGAATGACAGGAACATCAGAAATCAGTGAGGATTACAATCTCTTTCTCTCAACCACCAACAGCACAATAATCAGACACAATCCTTTAAATCATTCTCCAAGAATGGTGGGTAACAATCTAACAAGATAACAATCTTGAGCCCTAACTATTAGAAGTAGATTTTGTTTGTCAGAAACGTTGGAATCTTTCCACCCATACAAGATCTCAGAGTAGCTCTGACTCCCTCAGTACACAGCTCTCAGACCACCTGCTGAAGCTCTTCAGGCTTCCCACACACACACACACACACACACTCTTCAGAAGTGCTGCCTACAACACTTTAGCTGTATGTTTTTCCCTCACACTCACTTTTTTTTCTGCTTAACTTCTCTTCTCTCTCTCCATATCTCCTTCTCCACTTCTTATTCTTTCCAAACCCAGGCCCTTATATAATATACTGCAGGACTGTGCATTAAAACAGGTGGTGATTTTTACAGAGTTTACAGAAATTAAAGCTTAGATAGTGGACCTATACTCAATAATAATTTTCTTTCAAAAGTTAGAACAAGAAGAATTCATCACTGTCCAATTACATGCAAACTCCACTATGGCTGTCAGAAAAAAATTTACTGCTAGAACATTTGAATTTCACTTTTTGGTTAAATTACCCTTGTGTTGCTTTGGGAATAAACACTACATCAGATATAGTACATATCTATGTATACATATAATTTGGACTCACCAGTGCTCATTCATGCAATCATCCATTCATGTATCAGCAGTTCAGTGCATAAAATCATGCAGATACAGGTCAAGATATTCAGTTAATGTTCACGTCAAACATCAGAATATGGAAAAAAAAAATGTGATCTGAGTGACTCTGACCCTGACATGGTTGTTGGTGCCAGATGGGCGGGTTTGAGTATTTCAGAAACTGCTGATCTCCTGGGATTTTCACGCACAACAGTCTCTATAGTTTAAACAAAAAAAAACATCCAGTAAGCAACAAGGAAAACATCTTCTTGTTGAAAGAGGTCATAGGAGAATGGCCAGACTGATTCGAGCTGACAGAAAGGCTATAGTAACTCAAATAACAACTCTTTACAGCCATGGTGTGCAGAAAAGCATCTCAGAACGCACAACATGCTAAAACCTGAGGCGTATAGGCTCTGACAGCAGACTACACTGGGTTCCACTTCTGTCAGCCAAAATCTTTTTATATTGTACTGTCTGATGCAATCATACAGTATAAATGCTCCAGTAAATGGGTACAAATAAAAACCTTGGATAAAAGTCAATTAAATGTGCATGACTTCACGGAAATGCATGCATGAAAAGTCATAGTGGAATTATGTGTAATTATGCGCAATTATCTTTCACCCATGTTTATTTAGTGTGTAATCACACCACGCTGTATATACACTGCAATGGCCAGTTCAGTCACCTGACGACAACCCAACTGAGCATGCTTTTCACTTACTGAAGACAAAAACTGAACGCAGAAAGACCCACAAACAAGCAGCAACTGAAGGCAGCTGCAGTAAAGGCCTGGCAAAGCACCTCAAGGGAGCAAACTCAGCATTAGGTGATGTCTATGGACTTCCATGGCAGTCGTCGACTGCAAAGGATTTGCATCCAAGTGTTAAAAATAATCCTTATATTGTTAGTTTGTCTAATTACTTCTGAGCCTGTGAAAATGGAGGTACTATTTAAAAAAAAGGGTGTAATTCCTAAAGGGTTAATGCAATATTTTTGTTAAACCCCTTGAATTTAAGCTGTAAGTCTACCCTTCAATCACATCTTAATTCCTTCATTTCAAATCCACTGTGTTGGTGTACATAGGCAAAATTACAAAAATTGTGTCACTGTCCAAATACATATGGACCCGACTGTATCTCTCACCCAATTCAAGTAGATAGGAGTCTGGTGTTGTATGACTGAAAATAACAGCCCGGGAGCATTGCCAAATAGACTTTAGCATAGACTTTAGTAGAAGGACTTCGGAAGCACCTGGGGTCTGTGTGCAGAGCGCAGGCCAGTGGGAGTGTCTGAGTGTAGTATAAATGAACAAATGGATGCATATAACTTCTTTACACTTGAAGAGTTTCATATATGGGTTCAAAGACATGCCCATGTTCCTATCTATAATATGTAAGGCACGGCTACTCAGAGGTGCTCTCAATTGCATAAAAGGACTCAAAGACACGCCCATGTTCCTATCTATATTATAAAGGACATGCTACACCCACTCAGAGCTGCTCTCAATTCCATATATGGATTCAAAGACACGCCCACGTCCATATCTATAGTATAAAGGACATAACAGGGCCACTGTGAGATGCTCTCGACTCCATACATGGATTCAAAAACACACCCATGTTCCCTTCTATGGTTTGAAAGTATAGACTAATTAAGATTAAAAGCATTTAAATAAATATTTGGAATTTGACAGCCCTAGATTGTACATGCATATATAAATCATTGCCCACACTGGATCCCTTTACACGCTACCACTATCATACAATAGTGATCACACAACACCCACACACTTCTACTACCATCATACATGCTACTCATAGTTATCAAATCCATAACATTAGGCATGATGGGAAATGAGGGTGGCTCCCCCTCTACGCATCATACGTGTGGCTCTGATAGAAGCATATTGGCTCATTAGTCGTGTGAGCAGACAAACCGGCATGCACCTAACAGTGGCCCAGCAGTACACAGAATGCCTGAAGGCTTTAATGCCCACAGTAATGACCACACACTGAGGCATGCTGGGAGATGAATGGCTGCAGATTAACTTTATGCATGTTATAATGTGCTGCCCTGGGAAACGGCACATTATGACATGAGGGAGTGTGCCTGAGCACTTCATTGCTTTATTACAAGAAAAGTTGTGCGAGACTTTATTGCATTTCTGTATGGGTGAGAAAAAGTGTGTGTGTGTGTGTGTGTGTGTGTGTGTGTGTGTGTGTGTGTGTGTGTGTGATGTACAGTCTCGAGTAATGCGTGTGTGCTCTGCCTCTCCCAGCTGAATACAGTACTGTGAGGGAAGGAGTGAGAGCTGAAGCAACCCCAACCTAACAGCACCTCAGAGCTGTCACACTTTCTTCATCTCTCTCTCTCTCTCTCTCTCTCTCTCTCTCACACACACACACACACAAACACACACACATACACACACACACTTGGTTCCTCACTCTCTCTGGCTCTCTCTAAGCCAAGTCTGAGGGTGTAACTATAAATGAGTATGAGGGAGGTCCCTGATTTCAGCCAACTCATAAACACATGCATGTGTGTTTGTCTTACTATCCTTGTGAAGTCCTTCCATTAACATAATTACCAATGTAACTAATTAATGCTATGCATATGCCTAATAATCCTAAATAAAAACTGCAGTTTTTTATTTAAAAAATATGTTTTACTTGTGGGAACCAGCCAAATGTCTCCACAAGGTCAAAACTCTCAGATATTGCCTATTGTAATAGCTTCACCAGAGTCAACAAAGTCTGCTTTATTTTTCTTTGTAATGTCTCTATTAAACGAGAAGACAAGATAAACCATGGTTATAGGTTTTTATTCCAGTTTTGCACATGGAAACAAAGAGGAAATGGGAACTAACTGCAGGTAGGAACTAAATTTCTGAAATGTCAGACCACATGTGTGATAGGACTGGTCTGAGTGCTCATTTGGACTTGTCACTGAATCACATCAATTTGAATATAATTAAGAAAAACATCAACTTAAATATCACTTTTCACATGAAATTGCAGAACCGTGTTGAATGTGCACATGAAGAAAATTTATGGTTGGCTGTCGCTTTGTTGCTTGCTACTGTGAATGTAAGGTAAGAAAGCACATGCATAAACATCCACTCAGAAACATATTGAGCAATATTTCATGCTGCCGCACAGCATGGGCTATTGCTCAAACCTAGATACCTGCTGTGGGGTTCTTAATGTTTCCTAAAGTGCAGGACCAAAATGCAGCACAGCCCTGTGAGCACTCGCTCACCTCATTGTGGGTGCATGGGTGAACACGCAACTGCACTCCATGTGGCCTTGCTTGCCTCCATTGTGGCTCTCCTGGGCTGTAGCCAGCCAGACAAAGCAGCGGGCAGACTGCGGGAATTGCTTCAAGGACACTGCTGCGCTCAACAATAGCCCACTTTGAACCCCACAAGGCTGACTAATGCATACATTGCCTGCTCGATCAAATAAACTCTATATTTTCTATAAATATTCTCTAGTTCTTTTTATTTTTTTAATATTCTACCGTTCACAATCCTACTGACGCAAATCACATTTAGATGGATTTGCAAATCTATCCGAAATCCTCTTTTGTTGTAGTATCATTTCAGTACGAAACAAATGATTGTACAGGCAAAGTAACAAAATAACCTCAGTGTATTGTAAATTCTTAAATAAGGTATCTTCACAAACCACCATGATATGACAAGATAAACTAATGGTGAGAATTATTTGGTATCTTGGGAGCCTTTTATGTGATCACTCATTTGTGGCAAATCAAACATTTAGATAACACTGAGCTAATAAACACTGGAGAATAGCAGGCCACCCTTTCCAACCCCCCACCAGTCATCTTCTCCATAAACAGGATGAAATCTGATAGCATGAGAACCATACGACCTGGCGCACAAAGAAAGAAAGACAGAGAGAGACAGAAGGGTGAAAGATGACTGCTCTGGACTGGGTCATGCTCAAAGCTGCAGCTCACAGGCTGTGCTTTAGGTTGATCTAAGTGCTAGAGTAATAAATAAGAAGTCTTTGTTCTTGTACATGACAAATCACTCATGTTTTGGTAGACTGATTAGTTAGCCAATAAGACATTATGCAATATAAGACCACATTCATACAATGATCCAGTCAGCCAATCATGTGGCAGCAGTGCAATGCATAAAATCATGCAGATACAGATGAAGAGCTTCAGTTAATGTTCACTTCAAACACCAGAATGTGATCTCAGTGACGCTGACCGTGGCATGGTTTGTTGTTGCCAAATGGGCTGGTTTGAATATGTAAAGAAAAAAATCTGATCTCCTGGGATTTTCACACGCAACAGTCTTGAGAGTTTACAAGAATGGTGTGAAAAAAATAATAAAAAATTCAGTGAGCAGCAGTTCTGTGGCAGGAATGCCTTATCACTGACAGAAGCAAGAGCCATCAAGAATGGCCAGGCTGGGTCAAGCTGACAGGAAGTCTATAGTAACACAAATAACCACTCTTTACAATCATGGTGAGCAGAAAAGCATATCAGAATGCACAACATGTTAAACCTTGATGTGGATGTGCTCCAACAGCAGAAGACCACATCAGATTTAACTCCTGTCAATTCCTACACTGGGCACAGGCTCACTGAAACAGGACAGCTGAAAATGAGTACAACGACACCTGCTCAAACATTAATGTCTTGACATTGTGGATGCAGTATTTGCACCCTGATTTACGATCAAACTTATGTTCATGTGGTGCAGCTAGCCCCTAGCTGATGACTAGACAACATCTAGTCATCAGCTCAGAATTTTAACTGCTGAACCACCTTGTCATACTACTGCTAAGTCATTTGTTGACTGTATACAGCTGATGACATCCTTCATGCAAAGTCATTTTGTCAATTCTCTTGTCAGGACAGTCTGATATATAATGTCATCACAGAAAGAAGCAAACCTGGGGTAGAATTTAATCAGCATGAGCCATGTTTGTACCTGAGAGATAAAGTTTTGAGCTTACATCAGAGCTAGTACAAGGTACAAGAGTAAGTGGAAAACCTGATGTATTTTATATATAAAAAGGTACTCATTATTCTCTATGTAAAATGTTCCCTAATCTTGTCACACGTAAATACTGTATGTTCCACTGAATTCACTTGTAAGGTATGAAACGAAAGTGAGGTACACTACTACATTACAAGTCATATCCCTCTCTTTTCTATTGTACAATTTCTTAAATGTTTGCCATACCAATCTGGATCCATTTTGCAGGTTAATTTTATTTCCTTTCTCTAAATTCTCAAAGGTACTGCAAGACCTGAAAGCCCAGGAGAAAAGCCCATACTCAATAATGAATGTACAGGTTTTGAGCAGGTTACATTAGTAAGTAATGTGAGAAATGGTGTGTGTGTGTGTGTCTTTCTCAGCAGGCCCCAGCTGTCCCTCTGACAGCCCTGCTACACCTACTGAAGGTCACCGTGTCACCTTCCACAAGGCAGGCATGCAACTCCTCACCCGCAGCGAATGTTTGCAGGGATAATATAGCGCTTAATGGGTTTTCTAAGAACAAGGGTTTGAAATCATAAGCGCATAAGCACTTACAATGGCAATGAAAAATCTGATATTTCACAGGAATAGTACTGCTTGAACCATTGACAATGTTGGAGAGCTTGCACATGGCCCAAGAATGTAGCATTCAGTAAATGTTGTCTCTCTGCGATATTCTCTGTATTTGTATTAAAATCGGCATTCCCCCTTTCAAATATTTTGTAGCCTATTAACAGGCACAATATAAGTAAAGGTGAATTTTCTTAAGAAAATATATATGAAAAAGATATAGGTACTTCATTTATGTTTATGAATCTGAGATTTTCAAGCACACACACACACACACTATGCAAGGAATAAAACACAATGGGTGTTGCTGTTAAAGGAAAATAATCGACGACGAGGTGGTGCGATAGTGGTTGTTACTACCATGACGTTCTGAAGTGTTTACTCACATCAATGATCATGCATGTTCTTTGTTAAAAAAACAGCTTTGCCAAATCTGTTTTTTATTATTACATTTAGATTATGTGGAGCGTCTGCCATAAATGTCCCTGTGCAAGTTGTTACCATAGAAACAATAATGTATTAGGAAGACCGCATTAATATAAACCTGTGATTTGCCTCGCATCTGGCACTACTGTCACCACCAGCACCATCTAACCAAACAGATATGAAAATACAACAGTGCTGCGATATAAATACTCACTCACTCAATTTCAGTAACCACTTTATCCTGGTCAGGGTTGCAGTTGCTCAGGAGCTTATCCTTGGAACACTGGGCATGAGGTGGAAATATACCCTGAATGGGATGCCACTGCATCATAGGGAACCATATATACACACAAACACACACTCACACACACACTTTCCCCACACATGTTTTGTGGAGGTAGGAGGAAACTGGAGAACCTGGAGGAACCCCACACAGACAGTAACCTGAGCTCAGGATTGAATGAGGGACTCGGTATAAATACTAATAATTGAAAAGCAATGAAAGGAAAGCAATGAAGGAAGAAAGATGATTAATTAACATAAACGTACTTGCTCCATTAGCATATTACCAAATGCATAATATGCTTAATAAGGGGCTGAAAAGTTTTTTAGCAGATTTTTTGCAGGTTTTTTGCATCTTCCTATGGCTAAGGTGTAAAATATTTGTAAAGTCTCCTCACTGTAATCTCACCACAGCTAAGAGTCTCAGTGCTTCATGTCTAACAGCAACCTGGAAAACATTAAGTCACTTTCCATTAGCTGTCTAATATTTTTTCAGCATGGCCAGATGGGAGGTGGATCAAGGTGCAATGCCACATCACTCGGAGAGCTAGAGGTCTGCCACAGACTTCAGAGGAAATTCCGATTCACTGATGTGCTCTGGGTGGTCCGTTCACAGCAGGAAGCGCAGAACTCAAGCTGAAAACCACAGGACAGTTCAGAGTTCCTGCCTTTCTGAACACCAGGAAAATCAGCATATTAACCTCCTATCTGAAATCAAACACTTTTAAGACAATATTCTTGTTCTGATGTAATTTTCTAAAAAAAAAATGCAATGACACTCGCCTGTCTCTAAATTTCTTCTCAGGTTCTTCTAATAAGGTTAAATAGCATCATGTCATGTCTCACCTGCCTCTACTTCCCCAAACCTCCAGCTATCATCATCTGGCTCTAGTACATCCAATCAAATCTGGATGGATAAACTTAGCTGTACATCATTTCTCATCCACATGTTCATTTTCATTCAGAAGTACTCCAGCTTATCACTGTTTTCAGCCTTGTAACAGTTCACAAATAACATTCATGTAATGTTCAAAAAACTGCTGCAATTACGTTTCACAAATTTGCTTCACAATATTATATGAATATTGCTCATCCCACTAACATTATATAAAACATCAGTAGTAATGTTTCACTACTACTACAGATGGCACCGATCCAATACACAGGATGAGTATCAGCGTGGACTGAATATTGGAGGGAGAAAAAATGTTGATCCGATCCTGTAACAAATGGAAAGATTGGAATTGTATTTGGAAAGGAATTTTTTGGAACTGTAAATGTTTACATATAAAGACACTTGCTTTTTTTTTGTTAGGAATGATTTTTTAAAAATTATATTTATACTTTATTTACTATGTGTTTTTCCTGTAATATTAAATAAAAAAATGTGGTAAAAATGTTTAAAAATGTAAAACATTCTCAGAAAAACTGACAGAAAAGATTCATTTAGAAGCAAATAAACATTCTGCTAACCTAAAATTGTTAGTTAGGTTGTCACAGTATGGGTAGAAAAAAGTAATGACTTCCAGTTTATGTTGTCTTTAAAGGTGTCAGAATAAACCTAGTTTCTCCTGGACATTTTGACAGCCAATATCTGATTACAACCTGAGTTGATTAGGCTTATGTTAATTTCGCTATGGAGTGTTAATATCCAACTTGATGAAAGCCTGACATTCAGTGTGTGTGAGGAAATCACACATAGCTAGCAAGGCTTTGGATATCTTTAGGCAGACGTACCTCACATGAACATGTCATTTTGATGAAATATATTTATGGTTTCTTAAAGAAGAGGTATCAAATTATGTAATAGGCAGAAAACCCACTCTCTCTCTCTCTCTCTCTCTCTCTGTCTGTCTGTCTGTCTGTCTCTTTAAGAGAGTACCACGCTACACATGCTACTCCCGAGATGCCAGTGATCCTGACCCCTTCTGCTCTCCGGACCTGGCTGATCCATCCTGATGCCCCACTTCTGGTTGGATTTCTCATCACTCGAAATCCACTCGCTGCTGCTGAGGATGGCCCAAACCTAAAGTTACCACTTAGAAACCATCAAGATGGATGTGGACTTCAGTTGATATGAACAGTTTTTCTACAATGGCTTAGGACTACAATTGATAGTTTTAGGACTGCAATTCCCATGAACATCTTTGCACTCAAGTCTCCATCAGTGAACGGTTGATGACTTCAACAAAATAGACTTCATTTGTAAACTATTATGAACTTTCGTGGTTACACAATTGCACTTTTTGACCTTATAGTATACAGTTGTTTATAATCGCACTATCCAGTGTCACCCAGATGAGGATGGGTTCCCTTCTGAGTCTGGGTCCTTTCAAGGCTTCTTCCTCATATTGTCTCAGGGAGTTTTTCCTTACCCCTGTCACCTCTGGCTTGCTCATTAGGAATAAATTGATTAATTTAAAATGTATAACTTAAATCTACATATTATGGATAGTGTGGGAAAGAGGTAAAGAAGCGAGTGCAGGCAGGTTGGAATGGGTGCAGAAAGGTGTCGGGAGTTCTCTGTGATAGAAAAATATCAGCGAGAATCAAGGGGAAGGTGTACAAGACAGTGGTGAGACCAGCCATGCTGTATGGTTTAGAGACAGTGGCACTGAGGAAGAGACAGGAGTCAGAGCTAGAGGTAGCAGAGCTGAAGATGTTGAGGTTCTCTTTGGGAGTGACAAGGTTGGACAGGATTAGGAACGAGTACATCAGAGGGACAGCTCATGTTGGACGTTTGGGGGACAAAGT
>CM040997.1:7584671-7623307 GCA_022985145.1 Pangasius djambal
TAGAGGTAGCAGAGCTGAAGATGTTGAGGTTCTCTTTGGGAGTGACAAGGTTGGACAGGATTAGGAACGAGTACATCAGAGGGACAGCTCATGTTGGACGTTTGGGGGACAAAGTCAGGGAGGCCAGATTAAGATGGTTTGGACATGTTCAGAGGAGGGAGAGTGAGTATATTGGTAGGAGAATGTTGGACATGGAGCTGCCAGGCAGGAGGAGAAGAGGAAGGCCAAAGAGGAGGTATACGGAGGTAATAAATGAGGATATGAAGCTAGTGGGTGCAAGTGTTGAGGATGCAGAAGATAGGGATAGGTGGAGAGTGATGATTCGCTGTGGCGACCCCTGAAGGGAAAAGCCAAAAGAAGAAGAAGAAGACGAAGAACTTAAATCTATATATTTCTGTAAAGCTGCTTTTTGACAATGTCCATTGATAAAAGCGCTATACAAATAAAATTTAATTCAATTGAAAAACCCATATTCTGGCCAAAACCCAGCCATTCTGTTTTTGAGAATTTAGCCCCAGCAACATCCGATGAGTGTTTCCAGACTACAACACACTCATGCTCAAATATTCAACAGACAACACACAAGAGACAACACACTCATGCTCAAATATTCAACACTGACATCATCACATGTGTGCTTTCTCTGAAGTCACCCTAGACAGTGGTCCAGAACCTATTGCTAACAAATACTTCCCATGAACAGAAGCGACGTGCAATGAAAAATGTTCATGGCGGCGGTGTAACCCCAGGGAGATCTGGTACTCTGAGCTCTTATTCCAGGAGAACACAAGGACACCAATGACTGGCCTGGGGATACAAAACAGGTGTCTGTTTTACTGCCTGAGAAAGTATGATGTGTAAATGTGTGTGACTAAAGGTTCCCAAGTTAAAGAGAGGACAGCGGCACAACAGCATTCTCTCTCTCCAGCGCTTCACTCAGAGCCATGAGCGTCCATATCACTTTAAGTGGAGAAAGAGAGAAAGACTGAGCCACAATGGAATGCCACTGCTCCGCTTGCCAAGAACACTTTTCCCATGCATCGGAGAGCCAAGACTTCCCTCGGCCAGCCAAGAATAGCACCGCTGTCCTAACACACTCACTGAGGCCTACACATGCACACACATCCCTCATGTCTGGAGTAACAGTGCTCTTAAAGGCCCACCGGGTGCTTTCCATAAACTATAAATGAGATCTCGATCTTAAAAGGGCAGGTGGACAGTGCAAAAAAAGACACAGCACTCCAAAAGGGTTGTGAGTTATGAGTTAATAGATGGCTTGCTGAAAGTTAAAATAAGCACAGTGCACGTCAAAGTCCTAGTCATAAATTTCCCCATGATTCGTTCCGAGTTGCCAAATAGAGATCGTGGTAAACACATTTTTATTGCATGATGTACTGTTATGGTACTACAGCAGATTAGAGATTACAAATGCAGAGGGGGAAGTATCAAAGTATAATTTCTTTGTTACTGTACTTAATTCTCATTTTTGCATATCTGTACTTGAGTTTTTCTTTCACCGAATACAAGGGTGAACAAATCATAAAATTAATTACTTGTCCAATTGGGCAAAGAAAAGTTCCACCTGTGCTACCCAGTCCTGTATTTTCATTGCCCAGAAACCCAATCAACAAGGCTAAAAGTGGTAGCTAAGATAACTAGCTAAGTAGCTTAACAGTAAGTGCATTAATACAAACTAAGAGTATAGAAGTATTATCCTCTTCTAACCAAGTTTTTAATGTAATGTGTTTTGCATACTCGACACAAAGTCAGTTCACTGAGCCATAGTGTTCTGTCCTCACATTGTACATAAAAGTTATTAACCAAATCTGGCTATTTTGCTTGGTTTCATCTGTATTTCCACATACCCACGTGTTGCTAATTCTAAAAAGACAGTCTGTCATCTGTGCACACTAATTACAGTGACTAGTAAAATTCATTCTCCTGTCAACCAGATCGCACTTTAATTTCAGTTAAGAATTTGAAGCTGTACTTCAGATGAGTAGTTGCACTTTTACCTGAGTAAAGATTTTGGGTTCTTTTACCACCTCTGTACAAATGCTAATTCTACTTGTGGTTTGAAACCTAATTTGGAACACGCACTGAACCCAGGAGGGACACAACAGATGACCAAATGCAGTAAATGCAATAAACAAGAAAATGAAACACTTTAAAAATAAAAAATAAAAAAATCATCTGGCTGTCCCACCCAGTGTAGGGAAATAAGAAAAAAAAAACACACTGAGTTTTATACCTCATAGAAAACCTCAGGAGAGCCAGAAGAGAAGCCACAGCAGTGTGATTAATTGCTATGCTTCACCACACACCTTCAGAGGCCAGTGCCCTTTCACTGAAGAAGAGACTGTACTTAAGCCCCTCTGGCAAAGTGGAGCTCTACAAAACCAGAAAGAGAGAGAGAGACAGACAGAGACAGACAACCTGAGAGACAGAGAGAGAATCAGTGAAGTCATCTACGCATATGTTTGTACACCTCCTGATCATCAAAAGTGTCAGACTACACACATCCAGTCTGCACAACATTACACAACATTTCCAACATTTTCGCCATTCCCACTGTCCAAAGTGCATCCTGACAATACTCACACACACACACACACACACACACACACACACACACAGCAGGGGGCAGCCTTGGCATTCACTCACCCCAACCAATCAACACCCAGCCGGAGGAGAAGAGGAAACGCTACAACTACACATAATTAATCACGCAGCTTGCAAAGATTAATGACCAAGACACAGGATTTGCCAAACACACTAAACGATAATATTCAGTAATAACCATCTCGGCATGTCTATATCTCCTCATAAAGTTAAACCATCTCAGCTACTCAAGCTTATAAAATAATAAATCTCACCATGCTATCAGAATACCTTGAGTGATCAAATGGATAACATGTCACCATTACAGGCAGCTGCTTTAACAATATGATATTATTACTGCAATAATTTATATCACAATACGCTACAACATTTTCATTATCAACCCATTGTGCAATTTCATCAGTCTTTTAGGATAATCACTTGTCACATTGTATGAACTGATCCAAATAAAAACTTGTCTGAATTCTACAACAGGCTGTGCAATAACATGTTCTCCATGTCACAAAATATGACGAAGAACCTCTAACGATAGACATGCGATTAAAGAAAATGACTACATTCTGCATATGTCGTCAATCTAAATAGTTTCTTTTTTGTAATATCGCTGAATAAAAAACATTACACACAGTGTGGTACATATTTTGTGTGTTCCAAGTTCATCCTTAGTTAAACTATACAGCATGATACATATTGTGTGCCATTTCTGTTGTATGGTTCGAGCTCTAGGTTTAAAAACCAAAAAAAAAAATAAACAGAAGAAGGAAAATTCTAAGTTATAAATGAAATGTTGGTATATCCTGCAAAACAAAGGACAATATAGCCAAACAAAACAAAATTTAAAAAAAAAACATTCTGAAGCTTCAGCGTGGCCATTTGCATTAAAAGTATCTGATAATTCCTTTATTCAAGATTATTATGTAAGATATGAGAAAATTAAACCTACTTATAGACATGTTTATTAATTTCAGGTTTAATATTCATTTCAGTTTCCTACTAGAAACAAGTACTTGAAATAAGCAAAAGTATCTGCCAACAGAATAAAACAATTTCTAGCTTTAAATAAGTATAAAATATCTGGAAATAGGCTTAATAATCTTATATTAGTTTAGAAACAAGCGATTAAAGAGAAATATTTGTTGTATTTGCCCATATTCATGATATTTCACTTGCTAACATTATATATATTTTTTGCAGTGTTGGTTTACCTTTTTCTATTGCTGTATTTCTGACTAATAAATGAAAAAGTTTTCTCATCCACTGTTTTTTCCTTTTTGGTTTGTTTAATTTTGTGCAATGTGAAACCAAACCAAAAGTATGAATTTCAATAAATGGACAAAAAGTAATGGACTAAATATCTTCTTGGTATAAATTAGATTTTTTTATCTTAAGGGTATGCATATTTTTGAGACTAATACTTTTGCACTAGCCCCTGCATTTCATTGTCACTAGCTTATGTAAAAAGAAATGAATGAAATTAATGTTTACAGAGAGAATAAGTGTTTTGTGCATATATACGTCTCTCACAAATGAACACATTATTGGATAACAGGCTATTGATAGTGGACTTGCCTGGAGCATTTAACAACCACACTGTGTTATGTTTGGTGTGTGTGTGTGTGCGTGTGTGTCAGAGTGTGTGCTCGGTCTGTTTTCCTCTACACACTACGCATGAATCATAAAAGGCACATTTTTCCTCGCCACAGGAAGAGAGCCGCTGGATTTTCCTGGAGGTGTTTTGCAAAAGTGCAGCTCTGTACTCATGAGTGCATAGCGTTGTTTGGTAAACACTCGCTCTGTTGCCAGGCAGACCTGCAAGTCGGCTGCACCAATCACAGCTCAGGATGATAGGCCAACAAGGTTAGCGCTCTAACGAGCACACTCTTTACACTAACTCAGAGACGGAGTGCCGTGCTGCCATGGTGTCCTCGTTAAACCCCAATCACGCCGCGCCTCACCGTAATTGGAGCAGATGCATACATAATAAACAGGAACGCACTTTATTAGCAGAACTGCACTTAGCAGGTCAGATTACTCATTAAACTGTGTGATGTGTGTTCAAATATTTTAATGTACAATCGTTTGAGTTATGGGGAAAACAGAGACACCGGGAAGGATTGCAGATCTCAAAGACCAAGAGGCCACAGATTTGTGTGTGGGCAAGTTTTTATATGTTGGTGGGGAATATCTAACAGTTTTTACCTTTTGGGGATATTTGGCTGGTCCCCATGAGGAAATCTGCAGTTTTCATTTGAAAAACTAAGCATCAAAAGTTTTCTTTTTGGTTACTGAGGGTAATGTTAGGGTTAGATTTAGGTGTCACATATAATCTACATTAATAATTATGTTAGTAGATGGTCCTCAAAAGGATAGTAATACAAGATCGTGTAAGTGTTTGTGTGTGTCTGTGTGTGTGTCTGTGTGTGTGTGTTGTAAATCTCAGCACACCTCATTCAGTTTCAGCTCCTGTGTTCTCCCTCCAGTGCGTCAGTGTGTGAAATGGCCCATGGGGGTTCTTACAATCCCAGCACAGCACGTGTTCTCAGGCTTTCGACTCGGTCTGCAAACACACACACACACACACACACACACACACAAACACACATTATACTTTATTTGTGTGACAAATCCGCTTATTTGAATTTCTATAAATATAAATGACCTCACACACAAACATATGATCAACTTGAGCTGACATAAAATAGGCTTCACTACAAGGGCATTCCAGGACACACAGACACACCGGTGATTTTGGCGCGCACGCACACACACACACTCAGAAATGATCTGTAATACTTAAAACTTAAATGTAACTTAAGGGTGCTTATAAGTTTGTTATAAGTTACAAGGTTCATTTGCATTTACATTTACATATATCTGTTGCTATTAGCAAGCTTCCGTCAACTCCATCAGTCTTTACAACCTGACCACCATTTTGTGTGTTTGTGTTGTGCAGGTACATGTTTATCAGTTGTAGCAGGGTTGCTGTGATTTTTAACCAATGTCTTTGCTGAGTTGAGAAGCAGTTCACCAACCAAAAATATCCAGCCAACCGCAGTGCTGTGGTCGGAAATGCACACTGATGGCTGATGAACACAAACTGTGCATGGAAATATTTAGTTCTAGTCTCTAATTGCACATGTAGACTGCCAGTTAAAAACCTTTGAACATGTGGAGTGTTTTACTACAGGTTTTATTACAGTTTATCCATTATTGGCAATTAAATAAGAAATTAAACCACCAATTAAATTTAGTGTCCACTCTAAAGACAGTATAAAGCAGCTTTACAGAAAGCTGCTGTAGATTTAAATCCCTAATGAACAAGTGGCAAGGAAAAGCTCCCTGAGACGACGACTTTCCCTTTGCTCTGGCTTGAGAGTTTAACATTGAGTTCACGTTCACGTTTAAGTTAAGTAATAATTTGTCGTTTCAAAGCTTCACAATCAGTAATTCTACAACACTGTATTCAAAGCTTAAGAGCATTAATGCTATTAGATTAATTTTTTTTTTAAAAGGCACTCATTAGTAGGCTCAATTATGCCACTTTGAGAAGATGGAAAGAAATTACATTGATTTCAATTAGTTCACTTTTTTAAAATTCAGGATGTTAATTATTGTTTCTATTTTATTTTATTTATAAAATACAATTCAGATGAAATATACAGATTTTTCTTAGCCAAAGTAATTCTCTCAATGGCTATAATCTCCTGCATGCAGAGCACATTTCATACGAGTCATCACCACGCTGTCGCATACCTTCGAGCCCGAAGGCACTTTGGTAATTGTCAGTTTGAATATAGACATGTCATGCAGTCATGTTAAGCCTTGCAGGAAATGGGAAAATAATAGCACTCTTACAGTTGGCTATTACAGAAGTACATTTCAACTCCTGAACTTTTCTCTGTATATATTCTTGGATAAGCACTTCTTAAATTCCAGCTTCCTTTTTCATGTGAAAGTACAACTTGGATAAAGTTTTTGGTTTTTTTTTCCTGATATGCTAACAGGCCACTACATGCAATCGCAGGAGTTCCTGTGCTTTCTGCTCATTCTCCTCTTGTGTGGAGGTCTCATGGAGCTTGCTTGCTGCTCCCTCAGCTGTGGTCCAGTGTCTGACAGATGGCCCATGCAGAAAAATGCCTGACTCTTGGTTAGTGTTTTTTTTTTCCAGGCATTCAGCAACTCACCAAGCCGCAGTAACATACCTCAGAAATGTCTACAGTACCCCAAGAGTCTGGCTCTGCTTCTCATTCCCCACAGTCTACCACAGTCCGGGTGCACACATTTACAATTCAGAGTGACAGGTTTTTACATTAACAGTCTCGAGACTGGAGTAACATCTTATACGGCAGAGATTTGGCTCAAATATATGAGCAGACCTGGGGCTTGGGGTGTAATTGAAAATGGAAGTGACAGTGAAAAATACTGGATATAAAGTGAGAGCATTTTCCACCCATCCACTCCGCTTTTCATCTCAAGTGCTTTATCGGAGAAATGAAATGGAATGGAGCAGGACCACACCACATCGCCACATCACTCAAATCCAAATCGCTCCAATGAAATCAACTGTGAAGAAAACAAGATACTGAAAAAACTCCACACAAGCATATACACGCTTCAACTAGAACCTAGACAAGGTGAATGAGGCAGAAAAAACACACACACACACATTTCTGAATAGAGGCTTTCAATCTTCCTCTAAGCAGAGTAAATAAGTAAGCACACCTGCATGTGTGGGTGACAAACTAAGTGCAGACCTGACGTCTGTCTACCGTACGCACTAGAGCCTTTCACTCCTTTCATAATTGTATGTGAATTATAATTACTTTCAAAGATTCAGTAGTTAAATGTGTTTGAATAATAATTAGCCTATGAGTCTAGACTGTCACAGACAGCAAATATATGCAGCACCACTACAATGTGTGTTTAGGCTATATACCTATTTTTTTTTTCTAATGAAAAGACAATCACAGAGGCAGTATTGCATTTTTATTTATTTAAGTCGCTCCAATGCCCAGTTTGACCTTGTTATTCACTATATATGCTCACTACATAGGGTAGAACATAAGGCTGTTGTAAATACTATGCAATGCAATACACTAAAATCACAATAACACATGAGATTCAGGCATAGAAAAGAGTTATTTAAAAAAAATTCATTCATTCATCTTCAGTAACCTCTTCATCCTGACCAGGGTTGCAGTGAATATGGAGCCTATCCTAGGAACACTGGGTGCAAGGTAGGAATACAGACCGCGCACAGCTCAGGATCAGGAGTGGTGAGGTGTCAACACTATCCTATGAATATCCTATTAACACTATCTTAGGAAAATATGAAAATAAAAAAATGTGAAAAAGTGGTGAGCGCCCCCCCCCCCTTTTTTTTTACGATAATACACGTTACCTGGACCCCACATTGTGAAAAAACTCTCTCTATTTCTCTACTACACACTCAAAAACTCCGATTGCTGTGCTACATGCCTCACTACATACATTAATGTGCAGCTGTGCTTATTGTATCTTTTCCACATATTGCCTGAAATGGAACAAGAGCTCTTTATTGTAAATACATTAGAAAGCCCAGAAGGGATTGTGTACTCGTCACACGAAGCAGCACTCTTTTATCGCTCAAATTAGGCACTACTAGGAAATTGCTTCAAAAGAATTAGAAAAGGGTGTAATGCATACTAGCAAACGAAAGAATATCAGTGGGCGAAAATAGATTCACTTCCTTAATGTTTACCTGCAACAAGAAAAGTAAGTGCACTGACATCACCAACACACTTCTTATTTCACAAATCAGTTCATAGAGTAATCAGTAATCAGTTAATACAGAGTCAATGTACATGATGTGTTACAGCTGTCAGAATGAATTCCACTGTTCAGATACTATTAAAACATATTGAAATTATTAAATTTAGAATTTCATGTTCTCCTTATAGTAGTTAATATCTGTCGAATCTACTGAAATATACAGGTATTTCCTGCATTTATGTTTGGCTAAATACCATTTGTGCTGCTTGAAATAGGAAAAGGACTCTCAATAACTATCATTAACAGCATACTTTATTTTCACATAGTTTTCAATTATTTAGCTATTTTCTTACTGTAAATATGTTTGGGACAGAAGTGATGTTACATGTGAGTAGTCTTTCCTCTTATGTGGCTGAATCTCAAATACAGTTATACTGGGCATTTAGTGCACTACGTAAATATTAGAATGATATATCGTTTACTCTTCCACTGTGGCCAAGGGAGAGCTTGAGAAGAAAAAAGAAGAATAAAGGAGGCTGACTGGGGCAGCAATGACTAAAAGGCTAAGGAGCGAGACGGTCTCACAGCTGAGCACTCCTAATCAGCTTATAATTTGATATTAGACATTCTTCCATTTCTCTTCGTCACTCCATGTTGGCCTGCTGCCCTCTACGCTGGCCCAGATACAGCTCCTCTCACTCATTGTTTCAGTCTCTCTCTCTCTCTCTCTCTCTCTCTCTCTTTGCGTGTATTTGTGAGTGATTGTCCAAGACAGAGCAAGGGTCGACGTCCAAAACCACATACTACTAAACTAAATACTATACCCATTAGCAAGAAACTGCTTTGACACACCATTCAGTACATTACTTTGTGGTTTTGGACATAGTCAGCGATAGAGATAGGTGCTCTTCCAGGAATCACTCTGAGAGAATCATTTCATTTCCAGCCTTTCATTTTCAGCATGACCATAATTTTTGGTGAGGCAGGCCAACATTAATAATGAAACTAATAGCCTCAAACAAAATTAAGTCACGAGGCTATCACGCTTGACTTACGCTATAGGCTACTATCCAGTGAATTTTTAGAATAACTCAATAACAGGCAGTTGAGAGTTGACAACACACTATCATTCAGCTTTACAGTTTAGCAGCTCGTCTCGAGCGGAGGTAATATCATTAACCATGGTTTACAGGTTTCAGCAAAATTTTCAGCCCAGCTACGTTTCAAAAACCACACAAAATACCTGAAACTAGCCCAAAGATTTGGGCACTGGAAAACGGAGACATGTTTTTTCGTTCTCTCAGCAACAAGTATTTCACACATATTTCTGATTGCACCAACATTATCCACTCCATAATCCCCCTTTTCCTCTCCCAATCTTTGCAATATACTGCATCTTACAAAAGAAATACTTCTGTACATCATAGACACAATGTATGTATTTACACTTTGCCATTCTGAGGAACCTTATTATATTTAATTCAGATAGCTTGCTATAAAACAAGATCAAGTTCAAGTTATTATTTATAAACCAGCTCAATTTGGCTACCCTGTCATTAACTGGGGCAGAGTGATTCCTGCTCCATGGGTCTCTATTAGCACTTGTTGCAGGTCCCATTTTGACCACTAGGTGAAATAATAACTCTCTGGAAGCTAAGTGAGGCAGTGAGCACGCTGCCCCATGACTGTGCAACATCTAGAAACATGATCAAATCAGTGGGAAATTGGCTCATATCTGTCAAATAAGGTTTTTTTTTTTTAAATCACTGGTCATTCCAAAGAGGTAACTAGTATTTAAGCAGAATTTTAAATATATGGAGTTGTGAAAGAGGACTTTATGAAGATTAGTATTTGTTGAAAAGATGAAATAAAGATGTGCTGCCACTGTTCATTTCTACAATCAAAAAGCTCGAGCAGAAATCCAAACCGCTCCACCACATCCCATCCCAGTACTACCCAAGTAGAAAAGAGGAGAACTTTGAGATTTGTAATGAGAAAATAAATATGTAAAGATTAAAGAGTTTAATCCCTTAAAAATATGTAATTAAGTAACAGTACAGGTATTCAACTTCAATAGCACTCATGTAAAGTAAGAATATCCCAAAATAATATGTAAGTTATAGCATAGCAACAAAGTACACTTAAGCCTGGGTATACTAGGAAAACATAACTGGATCTGCTGTTAAAGGCTTTATGAAGAACAGATCGATTGTCTTTTCGTCATTAACTGAATAGCTAAAAAATGAGTGAGCATAAGGAATTGCAATGACACTGATGTGTTTAACTGGGAGTATTAAAGGAAGCAGCCATGTCACCATATAGAAATGCTAAGGAAATACCTGATTAAGCCAGCTGGTATGACTGATTTTCTCCACAACGACTAATGGTGTGCAGTTATAAAAATGTTTCTAGTGGAAAAACACTGGAACAGGTTATCATTTATCTTTATATCAGTAATGGCTACTTTACTTCTCTCTTTTAAACACGAGATGTTGTCATGTGTGTGTGTGTGTGCATGTGTGTGTGTGTGTGGTCCTGCATTCATGTCCAGTATACATCTTCCCATCTCTCTCCAGTTACACACACACACACATTTTGCTACATTTGTGAAGACTTCCACTGACACATTTATTACTGTAGCTAATTAATGCCTGAACACCTAACTCTAACTTTATCTTCAGTCTCCAACAGGAATCCTTTAAGCTCTTTTATTATTACAGATAAAAGCTGCATTAAAAAAAACATTACTTTTGTGAGGACAGTGTGATTGCAAGGACATCTGACACTACCCTATAATTCTGATGACATTTATTCCTTTGTGTTTAACCCTCACAAAGCTAAATACATGCCCAAACACACACACACACACACACACACACACACACTTCCCACTCAAGGTCAGACTGTAAGTGTGTCGGTGAGGGAGTGGTTAGAGATGACATCATTACTATAACAGCTCTAAAGACAAGATCAATAGATGAGTCGTTCTGGGCTGAGGTGTGAGCTCATTTTCTCAGCCAAGACCTGATGACTACAACCTTCCAGTGTGTGTCAGACAGCAAGGGAAAATCCATTATACAGCACACATAAGCAAATCCAACTAGCAGGCTGGTATCTGAGCCGTTAATCCACAATGATTTTAATAATGAGAAATGACTGTACACAACTATTCACGAGCTAAAAGGTGCTCCCCAGCTTCTCAGCAGTATTAAGTCTCCTTTATTCCCTCTCACACAACCCACTGGCAACTAAATAAGGCTTTATTTATGTTTAGATCAAGCTTCAATGGTACATTGCCCTCCACTGGATATGTGGTATTTATAATTGCTTATGTCCTACATGCTGTTCCTATTACAACAAATAAATCACAGCAAGGTCAAACTCATAACTGGCAATCTCAAATCTAAGTTAGCATTCAACCCCACTTCTATGTTCCTCAGCGATGCTAAGGTGAAACAACACTTACAGTACAGATAATCACACATGCACATTCCCTGTCTAAAAGCTAAATGGGTACAGAAAGCTCTTCCATCTGCTCAGACCAGGTGAATTGAAGAAGCTTTATTCAGCCCTGCACTGTGCTGTGCTCTCCTCTCCCCTCCTCTCCCCTCATTGTCTCTGTGGCATCAGTCTGATGCAGAGATAGCCACGTCTCCGGCCTGTGCTAACGTAACAACCTGGACAAAAGCAGCAGTAAACAGATAGCACCGTGTCTCTCGAGTTACGACGCTGTACTGGAACAACCTCTAAGTCTGGGTTGACCAACACCATTGTCCAGCAATCATACAAAGCCATTCAGATCACAGGTGTACATTACGATCAGCCATTGTTGTGAAATGCTTCAATCATGCAGGTCGAGGGTTAGTTTTCTGTCCCCTACTTAAAGCTGTTAAGGCAGGTTTGCTAAAATTTGCTCATGTTTATCAGCTGCAGTCACACTGTAGCCTAAACTACATCAGAAAGTTATTTATATAGATATTTATCTTAATCGTTCTGGTTTAGATGGACATCCATTACCTATATTCCAATGCCAGTGAAAAACTGAAGAAACAAACATCAGACAGCAAATATGGCACAGCTATTCAGCATTTGGGTTCAGTAGAAAAACTGTGTAAATTTGACTTTTTTTGCTGTACTGTTGCTTTAAGTCAGTGAGAACAGGCACATACATGTAGACAGAACAGAAACCGATAAAGGCGAAGAAGTCAGTGTATGCAAACAGAAAAGTAGGCACACAGAGAGAGAGAGTGAGAGAGAGAAAGAGAGAGGGAGTCCAAGAGTCTGCCAAACATTGTCAATCAGCTGTCAAACTGTGCACATGCTTCTTAAATACTGCAGTTAGTTTATAGCCAGGCAGGAGGCGCTGTTCTGTAACCCACACTGGCATCCTAAAAAAACAAGTAAATCCAGAATGCATTACTCCAGCTCATGCAGTGAGTGTAATGCTGATCTCAGATGAGTTTGTTCGGCCTTTCTGAGCATGAACACAGACTAAACAGTGATTCCAGATCCACACATTTTATAGTAGGTTTGTATCACTCCAAACAAATGCAGTACTGGAAAACAATAAAGACAAAACAGACAAAAATCAGTCATCTATATTAC
This sequence comes from Pangasius djambal, assembly GCA_022985145.1. Classification (NCBI taxonomy): domain Eukaryota; kingdom Metazoa; phylum Chordata; class Actinopteri; order Siluriformes; family Pangasiidae; genus Pangasius; species Pangasius djambal. The sequence continues at coordinate 7,597,650 of CM040997.1, forward strand.
TACACGGCAACATATATTTATACTGTAATCCATCATTAAACACACACAGAGCTTGAAAAAGTAACCAAAATAATATGAAGGAAGGAAGGGAAAAAGGAAGTAATGAAGCAGTGGTGGACTTTCCATAGGTGTAGGTGGGGTGGAGTCCTATCATATATATCAATATATTGACTGATACTATACCATATATTCAACAAGTGTTGTTCTTCATAGAGTCCTCAGTCACAACCTCATACATTTTAAATTCTGTTGAAATACTAATTATCTCAACAGTCATGTTGCAATCATGGGGCAGCGTGCTCACTGCCTCACTTAGCTTCCATAGAGTTCTTATTGCACGTAATGGTCAAAAATGGGAACTGCAACAGCGGCCAACAGAAGTCCATTGGGGCAGGAACCAAACTGCCCCGTGCTCTCGCTCTCGCTCTCGTTTCGTTTGAGTGGGGGAGGGGCAGCTGACAGGACAGTTAACAAGATAATCTCTTTTGTGTTTGTCTTGCACACTGTGAAAATGGTTTCTTCACTGCACTTCACTTTTTAAACACAGCTGAACACAAGTTATCAAAATGATCATTGCTATCTAGTCTAGTCACTGCATTTAGGCCTTAGTTTTCAGTCTTTTCCCTGAATAGAAAGGATGAACTTAATGAGTTTAATTTACACTGTTATCTAGCTAGGATGTTAATATTTCTTTAGAGTGCAATCATCAGCAAAAAGAAACAATCAAAGTTGCACCAGTTGCTTATAAAGTTATAACATCTGATTTAAATAAAGCTATGATCGAAACATTTGCGCATCTGAAAGATCAATGCGATAAATTTCTTTTACAAACAAGACAAATTAACCAGCGAGGCTGTACTATTATGGCAGTTTGATTAACTAAGGGAACTGTATTGTTTGACTTTTTGTAAGGCTATTCGTCTGTGCCAGGGCACTGAATTTTACACCAGAATACATCTTTCTGTTCTCTCCTTTGGTTTACATAGTTAGTTTGCTCACGTTCATTCACGTCTTGTCAACTCTGAACTGCCTCTTATGGGATTATTCTAAAAATTCACAAGATAGTGGCCTATAGCATAAGTCAAGTGTGATAGACTAGACTATTGAATTAATTTTGGTAAAGCAAAGAAAGAAAAAAAGAATACAGTTTTTTTACAATAAGTTTTATACAGCTAAATACTGGATAATAAGTAATTCCACATGTGCACTGAGTAGCAGGACAGCCAGTGAACAAAGCCAATGCTACAGTGTTAGCTCACTGCTGGGACACTAAGTTGCCTGGTAACTCAGTCACATAAAGATCTGGTTGCATGGTTACAGAGCACAAGCTCGCTTTGCTGTGGTCTGTTGCGAGCAGACACAAACATGATTAAGAAGTCAAAGCCAAAACAAGCTACTTACCTCACTGCACAAACACACATGCTACACAAATATGCTGAGGCGGTTACAATAAGTGCTATGAGGTTGCACACCTCAATGAATGCATTTATGCTTCAAAGACAATGTAATCAAAAAACAATTACTGTAATTGTTGGTAAGGTGTTAGTAATGGAAAACTACAGATACATATATTAGATACCTAGCCAGCTGCTTGACTACCATATTGGTAGTGTGTACAATCTAGAAATGATCAAAATGTTATTTAGAAAAGGTATATTCCTAAAAGAAAAATGTAGATATAATAGAAATATAATAGACTTAAATGAATAGCTTTGCAAAAACTAAAAATCAACTAAATTTCCTTCAAATTTCCTTAATTTTTCCTCAGTATTTTTCAGAGGATAAATAGCTATGTTAGCTTTCCATGTTATTAGCTGAGTACGTTAGCTTGTCAGATTATTCATTTGAAAGCATTTAGTTTTCTTCCATTAAGGCAGGTTCATGAAAAACAACAACAACAACAAATGCCCACAAAGTCTGGCATTTTTCCTAGTTTTCTCTACTTTTCTATATTTTACTCAAAAGATTATTAGCTAGCTTGCTAAGTTAGCCAAATTTCTGTGCAAACATTAGCTCGCCTGACTATTCATTTGACAACGTGTAATACCCTTCCATTAAAGTAGGTTTTCTATAAAATGCCCTTCAAATAAAAAGATGGATGGATAGGGTATGTGATAGCACTGCAGTAGAAAAAATGCCAGTGAAAATCAAGGACTTAACACAGTAGCTCAGTATATCAATCTATTTTACACAGTGTTCTTAGTTTTCTTTTCTATACTCTATATTAATAAATGCTTGGTGAAAAAAAAGATTTTTACAAAGTTTTACAAAGTTTTTAGATTATTAGCTTATAGATTATTAGCTAGCTAAGCTAGCCAATTTAGCAATTTTTTTCTGCAAATATTAGCTAGTTATTTTAGCTTTCTAGATTAGATGATTCCTTTAGGCAAGTAAAGATATAGTTATACCAGGGGAAAAAGTTGTAAATAGGTTTAATTTACAAATATATAAGAAACTACAGGTTACAGTATGGATTCAGATGGTACAACTGTTTTCAACTGGAAAAATACATTATATCAGAAACAAGCAAAGTTTGATGCAGAAAAAATTACCTTTGATTCTGCTATGCATCTTAAAGAAAAAGACTGAAAATGAATGTGATTCTATGGGGAAAGCATACTTCTAGGGAACATGCACTGCTGTCTGTGATACAGGTCTCTGTATATATCCATGGGGAAAACCCAGCACACACAACACAAAATGGAAAAAGATCTTTGATAGTCTGACATCTCACTCTGAGCCAGACACTAAGAAATGACATTTGTTACAAATTGTATTGGGGGCATCCCGTGGCCCAGCGCTGTTAACAGAACAGACGCTGAGGCATAAAACACAGCTTTCATTAGAGTGCATGGATGCCTGACAAAGTCGCACTCATTATTTGAGACATTTCCTTGGTAACGATGTAATCTCATGCTTTATTACACTCGTCTGCAAAACTTTCTTTCTGTCGTTAACCAAAATCGAGTGTGAGTGTGAAACTACATAAATGTGACATATCAAAGATCAGACACCCTGAATCCACCCTGAATGATGTGTATATCATTATTTATAATCAGTGTAAATCTATAGATTTACTTTATAATAAAACTGATCTGAGTTAGTTTAAACGTCCTTCACTGATAAGTTGGTCTGTGGAATTTAGCCCTCATTCATCTCTAACTATAGAGAGTGATGCGGCAGTGCTTTAGCCTTTTAGACTGTCCAACTCTCTCAGCTCCTCATCTGTACATTCTGCTCAAATAGATTAGCTTCCACAGCTTCAACTTTCACACTCACACTGCCATAGTACTCGCCATCTCGTAGATAGAGCCTTTGCTATAACTCTAGTAACTGCACTGATACGTTTCTGTATTTATAGCTGCTCCTGAGTTTGGGGGCGTTGACACTAAAAGGTCGCCGCCCACTGATATGCAATGGATTCAGCCTGTAGAGGGAGCCGGAGTTACGATTTGACTGTTAAAAAATGTTTATCAACAGTAGGCCTTTTTTTTTTACTGAACTAATGACTTGTATTAACATAATACAGGAATAATCTTTTATATGTATGTCTTTGCAGTTCCAAAAATTACATTTAGACACCGACTTTAAGAGTTAAGCGTAGTTTACTTTGTTAGCTGTGCTCACACCTCACTCATTTACATACACAGGACAATTCACACAAAGCTTATCTGTGTGTGTTTGTGTGTATGTGTGTGTGTGAAATTAACAGTGTACATGCATGAATGTCTGGTGAGTGTGTCACTACGCTCCCTCCCTTGTTATCAAAGCAGCAAAGCTGTGTGTGTGTGTGTGTGTGTGTGTGCGTGTGTGTGTAGAAGCTGTTAAGCAGGATTGTGTGTACTCTAGCAAAGCGAGGCTTGCCGTATGTGTGTGTGATGAGTCACAGCCTGACACAGCAGGAGGATTAATTACACTCCCTGAGTCTGTGTGTGTCTGTGTGAGCGTTTGTGTGCATTAGTGTGTGTGTGTGTGTGTGTGTGTGTCTGTGTGTGTGTGTGTGTGTGTAGCATGCAAGTCTGAGCATGTGCACGCATACATTAGTGTTATCCTGAGTATCGGCGGCCATGTTTAAGTAAAAGAGTTCAGTTCCACAGGATTACGGCATGCATCGGATACAGCTCATTGCTCTTGCCCCAGGACACTCATGTCATCAAATACAACTCAACACAACATCAGCACAGCTCACATAGACTGGCTACACAGGGGAAGGCAGCTAATGCACGCTCAAAAATTCACTAGAAGTCACCAGGCGATGTCAAACTAATTTGTATATTCATTGAACTGTCATGATCATTTGCATATCAAAATATAAAAAGAGAGAAGATTTTCTGAAGACATTCAGAAAGGAATAGAATAGATTATGATAGATTATAACATATGTATTTCTTACAGAAAGAAGTACTATTTAGGACAGAGCAACAGAGCAAGAGAGTAAAGGAGAGAGTTTAAAATGAAGACCAAAAGTGAGTATTTGAGACCAACAATGGTGATCAGTGATTGGTCACAGAGAACAATCGTGATCAGTGTTCGGTCATAGAGAACCATGGTGATCAGTGATTGGTCAGAGTGAACAATGGTGATCAGTGATTGGCCACAGAGGACAGTGGTGATCAGTGATTGTTCACAGATAACAATTATATGATCAGTGATTGGTCATAGAGAACAGTGGTGATTAGTGATTGGCCATTGGAAACAACGGTGATCAGTGATCGGTCACAGAGAACAGTGGTCAGTGATTGGTCATAGAGAACAGTGGTGATTAGTGATTGGTCATTGGGAACAATGGTAATCAGTGATTGTTGGGAAGCAGTGGTGAGCTGTAACTCGCTGTTGGGAACAATAGTGATCTGAAACTAGTTGTTGGGAACATCAGCTTGTGCAAGAGCAACTCAGTCAGACTTTACACACAGCTGGTAAACTAAACCTGCCCTTTCAACTCGTGATGTGAGCTTAAGCCTCATATTGAGTGCAGGACAGTCGCTAGGTGATTTTGTTAAAATAAGGTCAACAGATCTAGCAAAAAAGATGCTTAGTTAGCAACACTGAGCAGGACTGCACAAAATTTTCCCTGGGCTCTCTCACTGTGCAATCCCCAAACCTCAGATGACCATTATCATGACTCAGGCTAAAAAATGGTATCTCAGCAGCTTATTTGTATAACACTCAAGTCATAATCCCTACTCTAGGGATCCCTACCCTACTTTACTTCACTAAACTGAGTGTCAGAAGCCAGTTTAAGTAACAAGGTCATTGAGCATCAGCGGGCATTTATATGACCCAGTGCTTCTGCTCAAAACTATCTGCAATCTAATCAGTCATGACCAGCTTTCCAAACCTTGAGCTCTTCATCACAGCAGCCTGTCTGCACTAAAATCGTCTACTTTATAGCCATCAATGGGCCTTTTCATATATATCTTCTGTAGCAGTTTTACAGGATTGGTGTGAGGCTTCAGAGGAAAAACTTTTAAAAAGGAGGTATAAAATGATCCCGTCCAAAGGCCTGAGTCATACACACCTGTGCCTCATGCACATTTTCCCCTCCATTCTACACACACACACACACCCCACACGTGCACACCCTTTACATACGCTCCTATTCCGTAACCTCAAACTCCACAGTCGTCGTCTGGCTATGTTAAGAGCGTTAAGATCTGGGCTGTGTCTACATGCCTGGGTCAACTCTCATCTGCAAACAATTTGGAGGCGGTCAGTGGTTTTCCCAACGCAATGCAGGAAATGTTCGTGCATCTCCATGCAATTTTGGTTAACAGTCATCTGATACGTCTCTGTTGCAGCACTAAAGCCTCAGAGAGAGTTTGAGTCAATGACTAGAGCTGGAAGCATGCCTGAGATTATGGAGAGGCATAATCAGTTCGTTCTGCATGTATTTCTGATAGATTAGGCCTGTCCTGAGTTTGAGTAATAGCCCAGCACACAATGCACCAACCGGAGCACTTAATCCACTTTGGGCAGGAGCGGGACGGGCCCGGGGACTGGAGGAAATGACACGCGTCACTGTTAATGAGCCAGAGCCTGGGACGATACATCAGCATTAAGGCATTTCACATTCACACAGCTGAAAATGTGAACTATTCACTCTCAGTCAGTGTGAGCTGCTCCACCTCCTCACACACACACACATGCACACACACACACACACACACACACACACACACACACACACACACACACACACACACAGAATTGGGAGAACAAGAATCACAAATCCAGAAGTCTTATGCAAATCAAATACGCGCACACAAAACAGGCACTCATGCACAGACACGCTCTCACACACCCCCTGTGTTCAGCTTGACACGGTGCTGGATGTTCAGCGCTGCAGAAAGTCCAAGGCAGCAATAAAACTGCCAGACTCCCACGCTCTCTACTCCAAACCTCCCCACTACAGCAGGACGTGCAGCTCAGGCATGGGGAGTCAGCTGTGTGTTTGCGTTTGTGCGTATATATATATATATATATATATATATATATATATATATATATATATATATATAACATGTGTGTGTGAGAGAGAGAGAGAGAGAGAGAGAGAGAGAGAGAAAGATTTATTTGAGTGCGTGTAAATCTGAGCCTCAATGTTTATTTGTGTGTTTGTGTAAGTATGTAATCGTGTGAGAGAGTCTCAGTGCTTGTTAGTGTATGTAGGACTTTCAGTGCTTGTCTATGCACGAGACACAGTGCCTGGTGTGGGTGTGGGTGGGGGGGGGGACCAAATGCCCCCAAAAGGACAGTGACACCTGACACTTGTGTCCTTGTGGGAACGCACAAGGAAAACTTGTGGGAGGTCCTTACAAGGATAGTAAAACGTGTGACAAGGCTAGGCCTTCATTAGGCAAAAACACACTGTCTGAGCTAAAATTCCTACTAAAAAAAAGTTCAAGTTTTAATTGCTTAAAAGATTTAGCACTCAAATGCATACTGTCCCAACTGCATAACTTTTACTGTGAGGTAAATATCATAGTATTATAAATATTTTCTCAGCTACATTTCTCACGTTACCTAGCATCCATGTAAAAATTAGCCATTTTGAACTCTTCATGCAGGAATCAATTTTTCACATCCAAGTCCCTCCATGTCACAACTAGACTGAACCTCTGAGTGGCTTTCTTTTCACTACATATGCTCAATACATAGGATATAACATAACAGTCATCAAACCTACACGGTGCACTATATGGCCTGCAGGACGGAAGATGGAAATGAAATACTTACATGTAATATCTCTTTTACAAGGATAAATGAAACAAAATGTAAAAGTGAAATATGCCACAAATTATATATTTACTCATACTCCTTTTTCCTACGTAAAGCAACAACAATCATTTTTGCAAAAAAAGTTGTAATGTGTGTTTTTTTGACAGATTTACAATAGGTGACTAAAGGTAGACGGTTTGTAACTACAGCTAGAACATTAGACGTTGATTTTCTGCCTTTGAATATGTAAATACTATGCAACTGTGCATAGTGTTTGAATTCAGCCAGCTACTTGACACCTAGGTGCCCTCTCCGTCTCAATACACTCCTACACAGACATCTATAAACCCAGCAGAGGAACAGTGAAGGAGTCGTGTTAGCTGCATGCAGGAAGGAGTTACACAACTTTGCTTTTTGCATGGTGTTCCTGTTTGTGCAGTCATATGATACCGAATTACTGAATAGAGTCTAGCCGTCCAGCAGACAGACAGACTGACAGACAGACAGACAGGCAGACAGAAGAGACGAGCGAGTTCTGACTCCAGGACCTGCGGTGAATTGTACACACACACTTGTCACTCCAGTTGTGGCTTTGGCAGCCTCTTTGCTTCCCCTCTACCTTTGGCTAATGCTGCTGCCAGTCACACCATCTGGAAACTTCCGTGCCAGCTGCTATCCAAACCCCCATCCGTATTCATTAAACTCAATGTATCTCCAGTTTATTTGAAAGAAAAATACATCTATTTTTTTTTTTATCATAATTTTATTTTTTATAATAATTATAGCCAGGGTGTTATCATTTCTTTATGTTTACTACTTACTATAGAGTTTATTTTTTTGCCATATTAAAGGAGCAGTCATTTTCAGAGCCATCTGCTGCCTGTGCAGTGAATGCAAGGCTCTTAGTTTATTAAACCAATGCTAAAACTAATGCTAATTTTTGTCACTGTGGATTATACAAAGTGTTCCAGTAGAATCTTTCCACTTTTAGATTTAAAGAAGCAGTTTGAATTTTTAGAGCCCTCTGCTGTTTGTGAAGCAAAACCTTTCCATGCCTCCGCTTTACTTCCATCAAACACACCTCATGTGTCAAAACTGCATGCCTAATGTGTTGGCTTTTTTAAGGAAAAAACTCAGAGCAGTACAGTTCTATTCAACTGGGGGTGTGGAGCTTTTTCTGGGCCATAAAAAATACAAAGACAGAAGCCTGAATACAGTCAGACCCATTGTATGCAATATTGCAAATCGAGTTTTTTTTTGTTTTTTTTTTCCGAAGGAATCGTTGAAACTATATGATTATTACAGGTCTAGAAACACTTTTAAATACTTACAAGTCTTTCCAAAAACCTTTTGTTTTCTATTCATGTTATGTGTTATAAGTTTCCTATTGCCATGCTTTGTCTTATGGTTCCACATAAACTGTGGAAAACCTGGCAGCATGTTGAGAAGCTCGCACTCTGACGTGTCATCATTATATAGTACCAAGTCTCAAGTCAGAGTTATAAAACCTGCTGTGATGTGTCAATATCTGAATGTACCGGAGGTTAAGACAGAAGGAAGGGCTTGCTCATACTGGAGCTGTTAATATCAATAACCAAAGCCTTAAATGGGAGAAATGTGTGCGCTGGCCAGAAACAAAGGTTTCACAAACAAAGCACAGAAAGTCAGAGGAACTTTAACTCCTTGACTAGTGCCACAGACTGTGAACAGATGAGATGTCTGCTTTGAATGTGATGCAAAAAGAATAAACACACACTTCTCTGTCCAATCTTTTTAAACATTCTGTTTGTGTCGTCAAACAAGCCATGTTGTAAATTGGCTACTCACACCAGAGAAGGTAAATAAAATGAAAAATCTATGAAAGTCTCTGAAGTCTCTTCCATTTCTGAGCGAATGTCTTTAGCCTTGTAGCTAGTCTCCGGTCCAATGAGCTGCCTTAAGCTAAATAATTTACATAAATGCATGTGACTGGATAAACACCAAGCTGCGCTGGTTCTTGTTTATAAAATTATAGTCACTGAAGTATGGACAGTTTTTTCAAATTTGTTTATCAGGTTTTGTTTCGGTATTTTTTCATGTACCTTTCTGAATGTATGTAGTCTAGTCTGCTGAAATACTTTTCCGCATATGGACTGCGGTCCATCACTCCACAACCTCTTCGAGCTTTCAAGGTCAAAATGAAGGTCAGACGTCTTGCAGTTGTGGCATTACGTAACCCTGTAGATAACCATGACTGTGCATGGAATGATAACTCAGAATGCCTAAAGCTGTTTGCCATGTACATCCCAGCTCTCACCTCAGACTGAAGTGCAATGCAAATGCTTTAGATTTGGTTTGACTGATACAATCAAACCAGTTTCGGTGATCACGCCACATGTCACACTACTATTGTCATCATAAATTACAAATCAACAGTACATACCTGGAGGAAGAGAATGAATGAAAAGTAGACGCAGGCAGCTCAAAATCCTGCTGCTGTTCCAGAGTCTCCCATCCATAACTGACATATCCTTCACATGGAAATGTCTCATTGATACAGAGAAAGAAATAAGAAGAAAAGTTGCTGTATATGAGACACACCCATTACAGACAATGACAGGCAGGATTCCTCTGTTGTAATGCCCAGTCAGAGACCCTATCGCGTGTGTGTGCCGCTTACATGTTACAGGAGAAAGAGAAAAAGAGAGAACGAAGAATGGAAGGAATTGTGAAAAATGAGAAAAAAAATGGAGGAATGGGGAGACACTAGTAGGCGATTTCTCACAATTACGCAATTCCCATTGTATAACAGTGTGGGCGTCACCCACCTTCTGCACAACAGCAACCCATATACTCGCTCTGATGTATATTTAGAGCCGCGCACACACACACAGACACACACACATCTCTTTTCTGCTGCTGCTTCAGTGCCACATGGAGTAACCTCCGAGTCAAGTCACTTACAAGTACAAGTCAAATCCAAAGTCCCTAAGCTGCTAGTCAATCCAAATCCAAGTCCTTAAGGGATCCCTAGGGAAGAGGAAGAATATTCTAGATACCTGCAAGTATTGCGGCAGGCTGTGCTTGTGCTGAATACCCTAATTTGACTCTAAAGAAACAATTATTCATGTAACCTATTTCCTCATGCCAAAGCATGCAAAGTTTAGTACAGTCCCAGCTAATTATTCAATTACTAAATTTAGAGCATATTATTCAGTAACTCCAGTTAAACTAATAAGAAAGGTATGCAGTTACAATAGCAAGGATTATGAAAGTTGAACCCGTCAATGGACCAATGAGTTTAAAAGAGTACTCCAATGTTTTTTATAATCTAATCTCTAGATACCACATCAGCAGCATACTGTAGGTGTGATTACCACAAATATGTATTTTGACACAGTTCCCTGTTCGGTGATACACATGTAAAACCTGTTTACTTGAAACTCATTTACAAAGGAAGTCTATGGGGAGTTGTTTACATCAGTAGATGCACAAAAAATTGTCTACATAATGCAAATTCAAAACTACAATTTCACACTAGTAATCAAGGTCTCAGGATGAGACAGACAGAAGTGAACATCTTACCAAAGTAGTTCTTACGTAAAGAACGATGAACGATCAACGATGGAGTGGTGTGGCACAGCCCAATGTGAAGCGGAGTTGCCGTCACCACAGTGAGGTTGATTATTTTCATATAAAAGAACATCCGGAAGTGTTTAATTCTTCGTACACCACAACAATTTGCCAACTCTAACGTTTCTTTTATTTATGAAAGAATGACATGTGCTCTGTAGCCATTTACTGTTATGTTTTATGTTGCGGAACGACCGTGAAACAAGTTACTTCCTGCTATCACTTACATTATAGCAGAGTCTTTCACCAGACACATACCCTTCTCTCTCTTGAGGCTAATAAGACAAAAAAAGCAGGTAGTCATGATACAGAGAAACTGCGAATCTCTCTTGTGGTGCGAAACTTTATCTCTGTTCTGAATGTTACAAATCACTGACACTGGAGACTCCTTCCAAAAACTCGAAATGTCTTCATACAGAAAACCTCACCATATCAATAATTACAGCCTATGTTGTTAGTACAGAAACATATCAGACCGAGTGTATCAATATAAACCTGTGATCTGAATGGCAGCCGGACTACTGTCACAGCTGCTGTAGAAAACAGAAAATTAATCAACACTTTCTGACCAGTTAGAACCGAGAATTTAACAGCACTGTGTTTAACAACACCTTTGTGGATATATATATATATATAGAGAGATTTTTTTTCTTCTTCTTCTTCTGTCTCTGCTTTTATAATATTATAATCAAGTAGTATGAAAAACAACCTCCTGTGACATGTGACCTAGCACACATGCTAAAAAAAAACAACCCAAATGTGACACGTTTCCCATCCTGACACTCGGCAGGTACACAGGTCACACACAGCACCAACTCATCCAGTATGCTGAGTTTTTTTTTTTTTTTCCTGTAACCCTTCGGGCTGGTGAGGAACTTCTCCGATGTGATCAGCATCTAAGCTGTGATCTCGCCTCATATTTTTAGCAACAAAGTAGCACCTCTTGGAGCTCGCAGCTCTCACACTCGGCGTGGAGGAGAGATTCCCGTTGCACACGCGGTGAAAACACTACACAGCGAATGTGTGCTGCAGGAGGAAGCGACAAGCATTTACTGATTACTGTGTACTCAGCACCTGCTGTGCTCCACACTTTTTTTTTTCTTTTTTTTTTACCATGAGTGCAGGTGTTTTGATTTGGTGATTAATTACATCAGCAATGGGGAGCATCAAAAAGGTCGCAGTGCACCAAGGGACCAACGCGTCTATTCAGTTTCTGAAAGTGATCCAAAGGTATTGCACAGTACAAAGTCAGGATATTGAAGTGCACTCATTTTCAAGACAAAGAATTACACAACAGCATGGTCCAAGACTCACTGGTTATCCAGCACTGCTTGCTAAACCCTGTGTTTTTAAGTGTCGTCTGGATAGCGATTAGCAGCAGGAGGTCTAGAGGAGTCCAGAACAAGGCTGAGCCTACAATTTTCCCTCGTCCCTGCAGATCTCCGTGTGTGTGTCTGTGTGTGTATGTGCTCTCTGGCATTATGGCTCAGTCTCCCGCCTACGAATCTAAATTCCCACTTACACCTAATAAAAAACTCCACCCTGAAACACGTTAGATATGTTTATATTGAAATATTTGAGATGCTGGTTGGTTGGTGCTGTATTTTCATTATTCTCATGAGAAGTTAACGGGTGTTTGGCATCTCATGACGATACTGCTAGTGCAAGTCCAATGCGTTTAATGGGAGAAAGAAAATTCTGTGACTGAAACATAAGGGTTTATATAAATTATAGTATAAACTCTGAATCCAAAACGCTGACATGTTATGGAGATTTTGTGAGTCAAATAATGAATATTAATGACCATCGAGGTCTGCTTATGAATATTAATCAATAGTAGGCGGTCTGAGCGAAGAGTTGAAATGGGATGAAAGTAAGCAGTCTATTTATTAAAAATAGATAGGCAGGATTTTCAGAATACAAATCACTGGAGATGTGTTTCACAGACACACAAAGATGGCAGAATATAATAAGACAGCACCTATAAAACCAAACCGAATAAACAGCATCAAACTTAAACTAATTATAAAGACAGCGAGAGAAAACCTGAGCAAATAAGCCAATGACAGATTACATTAATATATGAAACTGGGGGCGAGAGAGAGAGAGAGAGAGAGAGAGAGAGAGAGAGAGAGAGAGAGTATATGAGGGGGATTGATGTTTGCTGCCTTGGTCATGAAGCGCTCTGTATCCTTTCATGCATCTTAATAATTTTATTACAGACGTCTTCCTTGCACCACCTCAGTTAAGCCATGAAATACTGAGCTTTCCCATCTGAAACCCCCCAAAAGTGCAATCACGTAAATAAACACTACTCTCCTGTCTCTTTCTGTATAAATGACCCTCCACTAAGCCTTTTCTGGACATAAGGGTGGTTCCAGGGCCATTCCAGGGTTAAACAAGCCATCCGGGATTCTTCTCCATCTAGAACCAAGAGATGGTGCCATTTATAAATGTAGCTACAAGTGTAGGTTGGAAGTGGTCCATTTGTCACCTGCCTTCTTAGTGACAGTGACAGCAGCTTGTCCCACACGTTCGCCAAGGCTGTTACGATGGAAACGTGCAGAAAACCACTGAAGGAAAAAACGGGAGAAGGAATGCATAGTCTATGGCATCTCCTCTAGGTCCGAAGTGTGAGCCTCGCCGTTGTTCTACTCTGGCAGGTGAAGAAATGTGTGCTTTGAATAGCAAACTAGACACAGCTGTGCCAGTAAAGCTCAGACAGGGCAGGGGGCCAGCAGGGGATCGAGGAATACAGAGATGGTTAGATAAAGTGTGAAACGGATGACAGCAGTGAGTGAGTTATGTATGGCTTGTGAGGAAAGATTAAAAATGTGAATATTGCGCATGGGCATGTATTTTCATGTCTGCATCTTCTCATTTTCCTTCGTTCCTGAAACAACGTCTCTTCATACTTCCCAGTAATTTGTCATTACTTCTCCACTGACATGTCCTCCTCTCCAAAGCCCTCATTTATGGACATACTATCATATATCAGACAGGGAACAAATGCAAGAGAAAAAAAAAAACACAGTGGCACTGTTATGTTACAGGCATTTTGCTGGCATGGTTTCGGCTGCCAGGAGAGGTATCAAACCGCAGAATTGCGGTGGTGGGGATTTTTAATATTTGAGTATGCTGGTATATTCAATAATACTCAATAATTAAAAAAGAAACAGTCTTTTTATCTTCCCAATAAAAACAGCAGCTTAGCCAATTGATGTATGAATCTGGAATGATTGACAGTCTCTAATATGAACTGACACTCTCTGGAAGCCCCGCCTCCTTCCCCACAAAGTGGACACATTCTCCAAAAACTGTTAAGTGGGCCTCACGGGGAAAAGTATCAGTAAGTCTGCCTTAGAGAAGTCACTTCACATACAAAGTCAATCTGACTGTTCACCTTTATCCTGATGGGAGTGCTCTCCTCCTGGATGACCCCGCCCCCATCCACAAGGCATAAGGGCTCACTGAATGGTTTGATGAGGATGAAAATTAGGCAAATCATATGTTTTGGCCTTCATAGTCACTAAGAACTAGGTATATCAAGAAATGTTTGTTATTAAATGTTTAGTGAATTGAGAAATGTCATTGGAACTAGCTATATTCAATCTAATCTAATCTGTAACTAATCTGATTAGTGGTACAATCTAGATCTACTCAAACAGACTGCAAATAAAACAAAGTTCCACAAGCATTTACATTTCCTTATTTACTTATTTAGATTTTCTATTCTGTATCATTCTTTTGGTGTGTGGCAATAATAGGGTCTAAACTGTATTTAAGCATTTAGAGCTTACATGCGAGGAAAGAGAGTCAAATTTCACTTTAAATATTTCAACAGTGCATAAGAATACTGCACTGCTGAAATGTCTAATCACTGCAGCACAATGAGCTTGAGATACCAATACTGAATGCAGAAAGGTTTGTGAATATCTTGGGGAAAATGCCCCCAGTCTGACCATCGACATAGCAAAAAACCATTTCAAATAGAGTGCAAAAATCTACTATTGGGCAATAGTGCAGAACTACTCACAATCCATTGTATCATTTGTATTATGTTTTAATGCTAATAAGACTGCTAAAAATGACCTAGGAACATCTCTACACCTTCAGCTTCATTAAGAACGCATTGATCCAGGCTCTGGAGTGGCACAACAGAAAACTGCCACAAAAAAAGTGTTCGCCCTCTTGTTGGAAGATCATGAGTTAGAACCCTGACAGGATTTTCCAAGCATTCAAGAGAGTGCGTCTTTATTTTAAGTACATTCACACCATGCTGAAAGTGTTAGTAAAAGAAGCATAACAGGACCAGAGATCATCGGCCAGAGCCATTCACTCCAAATAGCTATAAAGCACATCTCTGCCCCTGTGATTAGCTTCCCAGTGAACCAGTACTCTCTTCCTACATCCTGGCACTCAGGAGAACCGACTCGGGCAAGAAGAGAAAACTGTGACGGCATTTTAATAATTCAAACTCAGCACTCAATTACACAGGAGTGAACCCTGGGACAAAGGGCCATGACATATGAGTCACAGAAAGGATTTAGTATAGTCTGAAACTCCATCCAGACTAATTAAAACCTGTTACAGTGACCAGCCTGATACAGCATGTACATGGATTATACGAGTAATGTGGCAAAAACGTTGGAGTGATGTGGCACAAAATATCACGATTTTCAAAGGCACATATGCGTATAGTCTACGATATACAATGTATATATCATAACATATAGGGTTGGGAAATTTCCAAGCAATGCAGTAGTGTTGCATGAAACAAAACTGTTACATACTTAATTACATGAATTATTTTATATTTTATATTTAATTTTTTAAAATTATTTATAAAATGACAAAAATATTTAACACTGAAAATTCTAACATTTTGCAATTTTTTAAAACGAAGCACAAAATTTAACATTACACCAGTTGCTTCCAGTCAGTTCCAGTCAGATATCCATGATATCTCAGAAAAGGGTATTGTGACATAATATCGATACTGATATAAATTATATCATCGTATCACCAAGCCCTAATGGAGCGCAAAGCACATTTTAGTTTGTACTTCACTCAGGAGTTCCACTGCAACTCCAATTGCCTGTTCATATTTTTTCTTTATCAACATCCTGCATGTACTGTCTTCAGTATCCGTTTGAGTAAGACGAAGCATGTCTGTAAGTGGCACAGGACAAAGCAGTCTCCAAATGTAATAAATTTGAATGTAGTGTTTTTCTGAGCCACCCGCTAACTCTGACTGTTGACTATCTGCTAACTCTGAATCTGTTGAATAGGACCAACAGCACAGGCTCAGCCTGATTGTTAATGGAGTCTGTAGTAGGAGTAAATGTTGTATAATAAAACCCACCCTGAGTTTATCAAGGCAATGTATTTTGAAGTAAGAGTGTGTTGATTTAGGCATGCAGTTTGCACAATGCTAAACTGGTGGCTATAAGATTCTCATTAGGCACCAACACGTCTTGGCTGATTGGCTGTATTGGGTAAGAGGAACGTTTCTAGCTGAACTGTACCTTTAAAGAGGTGTGGAAGTTGGCTGAGGTAGTGTTTATGCATCTAACTACGAGCGACTTCTGTATTTCGAACATGACAAGATGCAGAGAACACGCACTGACTCACTCTGCATGCTGTGATGTCACATCTTTTTGCTTTGATCACAATCTGGGTTTGTATGTAGTACTCACAGTGCGAGCACGCGCACACGCACACACACCCAACTTTTACTGCCAACGCATTCTAAAAATACCCGTCTCAAGAGCCCTCACTAGTTTGTGTGTGTGGGCGTGCGTGTGTAGTGTAGTGTGTGTGTGTGTGTGTGTGTGTGTGTGTGTGAGAGAGAGAGAGAGAATGTACAAGGCTGAATCACTCGATCACAGAGAGACACTCTGCTGATCTCTGTATTTTATGTCATGTCTGCAGTGGGTCAGGGAGACTGACAGAGAGATATTAAAGATAAAGAAAGTGAAAGCTAGCGCAAACCAAGTGCACAGCTATAAAAAAGAAAAGTTGAAAAAGTATTTTGAATATACAGATATACATTTTGTAAGGGAGACATGAGACCGGTTGTGCCACTTCAGCTGCTAATGTTAGGATTCTGGAGAATGATAGCTAACATTGTACCAAGGGCTATATTTAGAGTCGGCAAATTAATTCCGAAAGTTACTTCAATAATTACGCTGGGAAAGTTTCTCGTATTCAGACTCAGGTTACACATGTGCTTAAGCTGATTTTCTGAGATTGCCATTTAGGTTATACAAATCATCTGCATATATTTCAAGCCTACAAGGTTGCCAAATTTTAATTGAGTAGAAGCATCTGAGATGGGGGGTTTTCATTAGAGTCTAGACCACTGCCTTTAAACACAAACACTTGCTCATAATATTATCCAGAAAAATTCAGTACTCGAGATAGTGTCTTTAAAGAAGATGCCATTTTCTCGTATATGTTGCTTTTGTGGATTGCACTGACGTCGCCGATAAAAAGAAGTCCAAGTTCAGAATCAAGTGGCATACCGCATACACAGGTTTATTCTCTCTTTCTTTTCTACAGTTTACTGTACAATAAATGTTAAGCTGCTGTTAATTTTTTTCTAAGGAGAGTTTTGGTGAAAGATTAACATAGCTAGTAGAATTGCTAGCTAGCAAAAGCTATGATAAATAATAAAAGACAATACTGACCAAGTCAGATCTTTAAAAAATTTATTAAGCACATGTAATAAAATGTTTTTTTTGCAACATGCTGAATGGAAACATATCAATCCATACACTGTCTCCATTTCCTCCCTGTCTTTAATGTCTTTGGTTCTTTGGTTCTCCCAGAGAATTTCTATCCAGTCGACTGCTAGATTCAAAACTACCCCATGGTGAAACAGTACAAAATCCATTAAATGACCTTATGTTCTTTCCAAATCTCTCTAATTCATAGTTAGCATGATTTGTTTGTTCCAAGTCCCATTTTGGTCTTTATGGGTATTTTTGTCACACAAAGAGCATAAAGCAGTGTACTTTTCTCCCTCTCATGGCTTTTACATCAAGGTTCATTTGCTACCTTGGTGCCAAACTGTACTATTAATGCATTGTATTTCTAGTGTGGTTCCAGCATTTGCAATTTGGGTTACAGGCTGAAATTATGTTCTTTATAAAACGAAGATGACAACTCACTCCCTTCTAAACTTCCTCATGGACATCAGTGAGCAAGCCCCAATGAAATGAATAGTTATTTGTTAATACATCTGTTCTAATAATACCTTCATGACAGCACTTCTAGTGCATCTAGTGTTCTTATCTGACAGAAATCACTTGAGCATTTTACATTTCTTTTTAAAATTTTGATATAAATTACATCATCAGTAACCATTTTATCCTGGTCAGGGTCATGGTGGAGCCGCCGATTCCAGAAACAGTAGCTGTGAGGTGGGGATACACATGCGATCAGGCAATTTAGAGTCACCAATCCACCTATGTTCTAGGAAGGTGGGAGGAAACTGGAGAGCCCAGTGGAAAACAGCATTTTGTACCGCATTTCCATATATTAAAAATCCTGTCCATTCCTGATGATGCAGACAGACAGCAGACGGCAGGAACAGAAGAAACCACAAACTGTGTAATGGGCAGGGGGAGAGAAGCTCAGCAGAAGAGTGACAGAGAGAGAGCAGCTAAGCTTTCTTTCACTCCATGGAAGGCACTAAAGTCAGAAGTAACTGTCAATCAGCAAGCCCCATCAGTCAGGGGAGCCTTGAGCGATTGGCAGCATGTCGGGGAGACAGTGGGCGGGAGAGTCATTCACACAGTCCCACGCTGGCCACATTCACACCGCCTTTTCCTTCCCTCAACAGCATAAGGCGTCTGGAGCACGTTTTTCTTTCTCACTCAGTTTTGTGCAACAAAAAAAAAAGCCAGCTCTTCTCTTGCCAGAGCCTTGTTAAATTCTTTCCTTCGCTCACTAACACAAGGAATCTCCCTGACTCCAGCTTTTATTCCATCCTCTCTGCAGCTATTTCCTGCTAGATCTTACATAACCACTCACTGGTCCATGTCAAAGGCCCAGTCAAAACAGTCAAGTGAAACAGCCTGGAATCATTAGTGTGTATATATTCTCAACATTAAATTGACAAAGTCCAGGTACAGGAATGGTATGATGGTATGTCCTACAGCAAATACCAAAAGTTTTATGCACATGGAGCCATTTGAGACGTGCTAAAGGGTGTGTTATATTCCATAATGGATACTGAAGGAGCATCTGATGGATACTGGATAACTCATTTTGATGACAGGTAACCCAATTATGGGACAGCACTTTACATTTTTCCTAGTGTGAGCATCAGATTCTCTCCTTATGGACAGTCTGATGTATATACTGTACACTTAGTCGTCCAAAAATAACAGAATCTTCAGGTTATAATCTCATTAGTTGACTGCACTTTCAACACAAGATTCCTTTGCACTATGACAGGACTTTTGGACATCATACAAAAAAAGAGATTTTCAGAGCAAGATACAGTAGTCACTTGTGGAAAAGTTTTGTGAGGTTCACGTTTTTGGTGTAGGGGTCCAATGCAATGACTGCATCTGTATCATGTCTCAAATGTACCTATCTCTATCTGTATTCTGTTTTAAACCTTGATTTCCATAAGAAATCCATAAATTAGGACATATACTGTAAGACTAGCTATCCTAATTATAACAAAAGAAATGGTGCTCTATAAAAACAGTTAGAGTGTACATATGGTATGCAAGGCAATGGCTGAGCTGCACTGATGGAAGATTTAGTGCATGGTACATTTAGTAGGCATGCTTTCACTGTTTAGTCATTTTATCATGAGTTCAAATTCCAGCACAGCCAATCTGCCACTGCTGGGCCCTTGAGCAAGGCCCTTTACCCTCAACTACTCAGTTGTATAAATGAGATAAATGTAAGTTGCTCTGGATAAGGGCATCTGCCAAATGCTATAAATGTAAATTTTGTCATTTTTAGGTCTGTGAGCTATGAGTTTAGCTCCAGCAGTATCTAAACGTTTTCTTTCCAGTTTTCTTTCCAGTTTTCCTTTCAAATACAGATCATTCATTCTCTGTGTCATAATATCTAGTCAGGCAGTTATGGCTACATTAGTAATCTCTAATCAGAAGCCTGGGCTAAAGTAATGGGCCATTGCCTCCTCCAATGTTGATATCTGTATCTAGTTAAGAAACAAGTGAGGTTATAAGAGCCCTTGCAAATTCATAGAGGCATATAAATCAGCACCACAAGAGCCACAATTACTTTCTCTTCAGCACATCCCTGCTGTATCTCCTCAGCAGTGGATATAAACTAGAAAGAAAGGGAAAAAGTATTAGATCAACAAGAGATGAATGTTAAAGGAGACACCTTATGTGCTAGGTCGAAGTTCACTACAGTGAAGGAGAGTAGGATGTCTAAATGAGAGGCATCAACAAAACTCTGCAGTAAAAGTCCTCTGCTAAGATGAAGGCTTCTGCTTTCCGGATCACTTCTTGAGTAGCGCCACGGAATAATGTGACAGTTCAGGTATTATAAAAGACAGCACTGGGAAAATAGGGTAGTACTGACTTTTTTTCAAATGATCACATGCTACTTTCAAGCATCGAAATCAAAAATGGTTTATGCACACAATTATAGGTCAACTGTGATCTTCCAACATAAAATAATAATTTTTCATTTATTCATCTTCAGTAACAGCTTCATCCCAGTTGTCAAAATTCCTCCTCTAAGTGCATGGTTCCGAGTGCAACAAGCACTGTTCTCATGTCATTTTGTTTTGAGTTTACAGCATGTGCTTGTGTTTACATTGCCATGTGCATTTGTTTTGGTTTCTGTCTTGTCTCCGCCCCTGACCTGTCATTTATATTACCTGATTGTGCACGTGTTGTGTATTAAGCCCTTACTTAGTTTGCCTAAATCTTTTTGTCATTTCATTGAGAAGTCTTATCGTGCCCCTGTGGTATTAGGTCCAAGCCTCGTTGCCCATTGTTCTATTTCCTAGTTCTGCAACTTCCTGGTTTTAACCCTTGCTTGGTTTCCTGTTTTCTGGATTATCCTATTTTAGTGCTGTCTGCCTGTGTTTTGACCTACACTATGGACTTTGACTATGACATTCGGATTTGATGACATTCGCACTTGAGTCCTGCCTTCAATCACCACACATTACACTAGTGAAGGGCGTGGTGGATCCCAGGAACACTAGGCGCGGGGCAGGAATACAACCTGGGTGGGACATCGGTTCATCACTGGGCACCATGCACACACACATTCACACACTCATCATACCTAGCCAATACACAGACATTTGTGAAACCATAAAGGAAACCCACACGGACACTTGGGAGAACACACAAAACAACACACAGACAGTAACCCAGTAACCTGAACTCAGTATGAACCAGGGACCTGGGGATGTAAGAAAGCAAAGCTACCCGCTGCATCATCGTGCCACGCCTTCGATCTCATCATTAACTCTTCTATAATACTATCATATAGCATGTGCATCAAATTAGTGCCTTCTTCAGTGCTGGATCCACCTACATCAAGCCTGGTAATCATGAAATTGTATTATAATCCTAGATTCTTATTTATAGCAAAATTAACTAAGAATAAGACCACCACAGAAATATGCACAGCATCAATATGTAGCAGCAATGACAAAATTGAAAATAACAAGCAAAAAATTCAGACTATAAATTTAAAACCAGACAATTTGATAACTAACCGATCAGCGATTAGAATGTTTCACTTCCCTTCAAGAGACCAAACTAATTTCACTAATTTCCTCATCAAAATCACCAACTTGTATACTAGATCCCTTACCTACATGTTTCTTCAAACAGATAATTCCAGAAGCAATCAAGTCTCTTCTAAAAAATAATCAATTCTTCCCTTAGTTTGACTATGTACCTTAATCTTTTAAACAAGCAGCTATCAAACCTCTGATTTAAAAAACCTGACCTCGACCCGTCAGCTGTCCAATTATAGGCCAATATCAAACCTCCCCTTTATCTCCAAGGTCCTAGAAAAGGATCAGCAGAAAAGCACCGCAGTTACGCTCATACCTGCATTGGAATAACATTTATGAAATGTATCAGTCAGGATGCAGGCCTCATCATATCAGAGAGACAGCACTGGTTAGAGTGGTAAATGACCTACTACTGGCCTCTGTCTCCTTGCTTGTGTTGCTTGAGCTTAGTGCAGCTTTTGATCACTGATCATTCTATTCTCCTTTATAGACTAGAAAAATGTTGTTGGCATTAAGTTAACGGCCCTCTCCTGGCTCAGGTCTTATTTAACTGATCGTGATCAGTTTGAAGATGTAAATGGTTACTTCACTACGCATACTAAGGTAAAGTTTGGTGTTCCGCAAGGTTCTGTTTTAAGCCCACTGCTTTTTTTCTTTATACATGCTACTTCTGGGTAAAGGTATTGGAAAACATGGTATCAGCTTCCACAGTTATGCTGATGACACACAGTTGTATGTTTCGGCAAAGCCAGATGAGAGACACCAGCTTAATAAAGTTGAGGAATGTGTAAAGGACTTTAAACACTGGATGCTTATTAACTTCTTCCTACTTAATTCTTACAAGACAGAAATACTTCTACTAGGACCACATGTAGCTAGAAGTGAGCTTTCTGATTGCATAGTATCTCTGGATGGCCTTTCTGTTTCATCATGTGCAGCAGTAAAAGACTCTGGTATGATTACTGACTCCAGTCTTTCATTTGAAGCTCATGTAGATAATATTACTAGCCTTCTTTCATCTCAGAAATATAGTTAAGATAAGAAATATAATGTCACTACATGATGCAGAAAAGCTAGTTCATGCTTTTGTAACCTATAGATTGGATTATCGTAATGCCGTACTGTCTGGATGTTTCAGTAGGTGCATAAACAAGCTCCAGTTAGTCCAGAATGCAGCAGCAAGAGTTCTTACTAGAACCAGAAGTTCCCTTTTGAGTCTGGTTCCTCTCAAGGTTTCTTCCTCATATCGTCTCAGGGAGTTTTTCTTTACCCCTGTCGCCTGTGGCTTGCTCATTAGGGATAAACTCATAAATTTAAAATTTATATCCTGAATTTATATATCTCTGCTGCTTCGTGACAATGTCCATTGTTAAAATTGCTATAGAAATAAAATTGAACTGAATTATTATACTATATAGGTTTGTTTTCATAAAGATAAAATACTCATAAACTAATTTTCCCAAGGGCAAATTGTGGAGTTTCCCACCACTTATATGCACTGATATAATGCTGCAGCTGCAGATGGGGGATTATATAAGCAGGAGATATTAAAGATCATCACTCAGTGTTGTATGTCTCATCACTAATGGCTAATGGAGACACAGCTTGCAATGTCTGGGCATCCCTAAAATCTACTTCTGACCTTCTGTGTGCTTCCACAGATATGAGAGTGGACTGCTAACTGGGTTGTACTGACTTTCATTGCAGTGAGGCAAGAGTCGTGCACAAAGGAGCTCTTTCACAGACCAACTGGAAACGAGTCAATCGATTGAAATCCTGAGTGTACAGATATCCAGCAAACTACACTCTGCACATATCTGCCTGGCTTTCTGCCTTTTAATAAAATCACACACGCAAAGAAGAGATATTTTCCTTTTCAGTGACTCCAAACAGCTATCACTAAGCTGAGACAGTTCCTAGGTTGCTACTCTAAATAACTTTGGTTTCAAATTCAATTCAAACACCCAAAATGCTTTTTGACGATCTGTGCTTGAACAGCAAATGAAAGCAAAATTCATCTAGTCAAAACAGGACAGAGAGACATGAGTGCACCTGAAGGCATTGCACACGCATACAGACCTGACCTTGTTCATCAACAAGTATTTTAATGGATAGAGGGACACTTGCTCCTTTACTAAAGATGTGAACAGCCCCTTTGTGAGGAGAAAACCTTCTCACTCAGCACTCCGCAAGGCCTTGGTAATTACACACCAAATGAATAAATTCATAAGCCTTGGCGCAGGTAATTAACTCATTGTTTAACGATTAAAGGCAGACAGAGAAAGGAAGAAGAGAGATAGAAAGAGTAGGAGCGAGAGATGTAAAAAAAAAGTGATCATACATATGGAAAACTGAATGAGTATGCCGAGACTGAGAATTGGAAAAAGTGTTGAGGTGAAAGCCTGTGATTAAAATATCTTTCGATGTCAGTGCTATAATAGTTTTAGTATGGGTGTGTATTTGGCTGAGTGGTTTCTTTGGGAATGGGGGAATAACGGGACAGATATGGTCACTAGGGTCATTAGGGTCACTGGCCCTGTCTAATTACCCAGTCAGTTTTGCTTTAAAGCTTACTGTAAGCTCTGACTTGAGGGACAAATCTACAAGAAAACACATCAGGGATACTGCACACAGACATTTCTTCTCAATAATGTTGATATTCCAGATGTTTCTGTCTTGTTTCCATTGCCTCTATACTTTTAACTCATCTGTAAGAACTTAACAGCCAGCTGTTAGCTAGCTAAATCATTAGCTTTCCTCATTGTCCATATTTTTTCCAGTTGCCTAGCAACACTGCTATTAGAGGGTAATTTAAACTGCATGAAGTCTTCTCCCAAAAATTTACAAAGACTTCTGAGGGAAATGTTGATATTCCTGAAGATTTTGTCTTGCTTCCTCTTTCCATAAAAGAACTAATTTGATAGCGTCGGCTATTCGCTAGTTTGTACTCAGTGTCCACATTTCTCAATTGATTCTCAATTGATTAAGTTGTTAAAACAGTGTCATTTTAGTTATGCAGATTTTTTTTCCTTTCTTTTTGAAGGACATGTTTATATTTATGATTGTTTTGTCTTGTTTTCACTGTAACTATGCCTTTACGTGATTTGGGGGGTAGCTATACGTGATTAGCTAGTTAGCTAATCAGCCTCAGCCTTAACTAGCTTACACTTGGTATTTATAATTTACCAAGCAAAAGTCTTCTCAAAGTCTTTAAAATTCTTCTCAAAGTCTTTAAAAGTCTTTAACAAGTGAAAGTACTGATTTTGCCTTTCCATGTGACATCACAATGTATAAGTGGTGCCATTTGATGCATTTTGACTGCATCAAAGTTATTGTGTATGTGCTTTATTAAGAAAATTCATTTTCATTTATACTGACAATCGACTGCCCTACCAAGTCCTCCCTGTCGTACTGCCTCCTAGCTATGTTAGCGGACTACTAGGAATTTTATCTCAGCAGCAAGCATCACTAACATTAGACAAAGTTAGTTAGTTACTTAATATCAAGTTATACTCCCTAGAATTTTTCTCTTCTGATGAAACACCCTGGGATCCTTTACTCACTCAGATGTAAATGCTTTAAAGCACTCTACACTCTGCAGTTTTCTGCCAGGTAAAATCAGCAGTTTAGAGTAAAGTACATAAGGATCACTTATTTCTTGTGAATTTCTTGTGAGTGAGTAATTTTAGCCATCTTTCATCTCTTGTTACGTTCATGCTGTGCAGAAAAGCCAGAATCTCGGCCCCAAATATGGTGACCACAATACCAAAGTCATGTAACTTCAACTGTGATCGTCAACCTGTCTGACACCTGGGAATAAGTGATCTGTTAAATAATGAAAAAAGAAACCAGGAGGTTCTCTCTCCAAAAAAAAAGCATTTGCAAGAGCATTCCAGAATATGAACGCTTTTTCCTGGCAGTGATCGCTGCTGGAGACAAATAAAACAGGATGGCAGATAAGACAAAAGGGCTGGGCAAGAGGAGGCTGAACTGAGTTCCATTCAGCTAGAATAAAGAGAAAGAAAGAGATAGAGAAATCAGAGAAAGTGATGGGGGGGGGGGGGGGGAA
>CM040997.1:7623407-7640093 GCA_022985145.1 Pangasius djambal
GAAGACCTTCATCCAGAGTTAACAGATTTATATGCAGTTCACATTTAGAATGTCCACCCACACACAGCAGAGCACAGAGTGGACAACTTTTCCCTCTAAACCCTTTTCACACACACGCGCGCACACAGCTTTTATAATGCAGTAAGGTGTTATGTGTGAACCCAAGTCAGACGAGGAGTGAAATCCCAGAGAAAATGAAGCATTGAAAACTCAGTGTGAACAGAAGCCAATACATTACTGGGAGTTTAACATCTCGATGCCTATTCATCCAATAAAGTATGAATGCAGTCATAGACCAGAGGGATGTCTTTGTCCATATATGGAAATGTGGGCATGGCCTACAGAGCAGCTCTAGGACTTTAAGACCATAGATAAGAATATGGATGTGTCTTTGAGTATTTATATAAAAAGCCACTGGGAAAATATATACTTGTATGTCAATATAGAGTATACTATTTCAGAGAACCTCTTAGTCAAACATTTGAAATGCCAATTTTTAGGCAGCTGATTCGAAACATTAGCCATCACAAGAAGAACACCTATAAAGATACAAAAGCAGAACTGTCTGGAAAATGGAGCAATTCAGAAATGCTTTCTTGCTCAGAAAAGCTTTTGCTTGTTCTTGTCGAGTACAAGGTTCTTTGTCAGATGAATGGTAAGTCCAAGGTACGCTATTTAAGAATGATTTCGCAGCAGACCCTGAGAAAGTAGCATAAGTAAAGAGAAGGCAGAAAATTGCACTCATATTACGGACAATTTGGAAATGCCAATCAGCCTACAATGCTGATTTGGACTGGGGGAGGAAACCGGAATACCCAGAGGAAGCCCCCAAAGCATGGGGAGAACACGTAAGCTCCATGCAAGCTGGGCAGAGGCAGGATTCAAACCCCCAATCCCAGAGGTGCAAGGCAAAACGTGCTAATCACTAAGCCACCATGCCCCCTGTGTATGGGACTTTAAACCTGAAAAGTTGCATCATCTGTCAAGGGACCTTCACGGCTAGTGTGAACGTGTGCAAATCAGTAAAATGTGAAACTGAGGCCATTCAATACAGATGTACAGCCTGTTTACCTGATTCATGAAATTAATCATTAAACTATTAGCCTGCAAATAAAGTCAATGACTCTAATGACATTTTTAATAACCATGTGTTCTGTGAGTGGAAAAAGTTCAGAAAAGTTAGACTATGTTTAATAGTGAAATTCACTATGTTTGATAGTGAAGGCCAGAAGAAATACAGAGAGAGAGCAGGTGGACAAGGTGAAAAGACATGGCAGTTTCAGCCCTCAGGAAGCAAGAGGGAATGAGAAGGAGGTGGAAGATGAAGGGAAATATAGCTACCACTAAACATTTCGGCACAGAAGGTAGAAGGGATTGACCTCTCGCCACCTGGCTTAACACACAACTACTACTGAGGGAGGAGCAGAAAAAACACGATACACAGCCACAGTCAGTCAGGGTCACTCCATCCATCAGCACAGCATTTCACAGCTATTAGATCTGACTGAACTCCTACAGACCAGATGACTAAACCCTTCATCTAGCAAATAGTGACAAACGGAGAAGAATGTGGACAAGGTCGCCGTGTTGTACACATTCTCCAGGCTTGACTGTATGAGATTCAGCATTGAATCAGCGAAGTTGCGGCATCATTCGTGCTTTTAGGATTTGAATTGCAATGGTAATTTCGTAGTAAAAATGAGTAATCAATAACTAGTAATCAATAAGTTCACAGTGTGTAGGAAGTGCAACTGAATTCAAGGGGAAAAAATAGAGACAATGGTATTCAGAATTTCCCAGTTACCTAGCAGTATATAATATTATACAGAACTTCTGTCATAGCCAACACTCTGGCATTCAGAATTCACATAGCAGGCTAATGGTAGTGAAAAACCATTTCTCTATTGGCTGTAAGATTAAAGTATTGGCACCCTTGACTTCATTCACTGCCATTATTATGCATTCTCATAGGTACTTAATGAGTTAGACAAGCAACATCCAGTGCCATGGATTCATATTTTAATGTAAAACAAGCTACAGACTTTTCACAGACCTTGCATATTTCGAGTAGTATTTTAGCAGCTAAATAAAGGATTACACAAACAACACCCAAGTCTGCTACTCGTTATAGCAATATGGAAGGGTTAGGGGTAAGGCATGAAGCTATAGAACACAACAGAAATCACATCAGTGAATACAATTAATGGCCATAATAGTCCTTAATTAAAGGAGCTTATGATTGGACACCCTGGAGGACAAAATTGTCCAAAACCATAATACATGGTACAACTATGATAGCATATCAGAGAAAAACTCTGCTGTCATACCCAAACAGAGGAGACGAGTAGGCTGTGTCCAGGTACCACGTAGCTGTTTAGGGGAAGCTCAGGGTCCAGCTGTTAGCACGTCTGTATGAATCTCTCGCGCTGGATTGTGAGGGGACTGTCTGCAAGTGCCACTCTGTCTGTCCACATCTGTGTCTGCCTGGCTCCAGCTGTTCTCACCATTCCCTCACCAAACACAGACAGAGCAACACATAAACTTCAGGAAATTCTTCCTATGCACACAAAGAATGCACGAACAAGCAAATGGTCAGTGATCACAGCTAGTGATTTTCCATTTTAGAGCAACAAGTGGGATCCATGTATATGGTGTATTGTGATGATATAGGATGTGATGAAGGTCTTCTGGGTTTACTGAACACGACAGCCCACATCTCAGAGCATCAATGGACTATATACTACACACTATGTACCTTTTAATGTCGTAACCTGACATTTTGTACTAAAGGGAAAGGATTAATCATCGCGTGGAACCTCACGTCATTGACCGTTCCCATACCAACCCACACGGGAACAACTGCCAGTTTAAGGTGCCATTTAAGGGTGCTTCTAGACATGCTATAATCATATAATTTCAAAGAAAACAATACAGTTGGGAGGACTGTTTATCTCTTGTATTGTTTTTTTCTCTTTTTGTATTTGTTTTTCTTTTCATTTTTTTTCTCTGATGTGTTCGTTCCTGTTCTGCTCTCAAACTGTGTTTTGTTTTGGATTTGTTAATGTGTGCATAATTTTCTATTTCCTCTCCTTTTTTCGTTGTTCTTTAAAATATATTTTTGCTGTCTATTCAGTTTGTTTAATTATTTCCCTCCCTGTCTTAGGAGTGTCTTTAATAGTCCATAAAAATTGAACTATAGTCCTTATTGCTCTCTGAAGAAGGAGGGTGGTGGTACATTTAAATAAATAAATAAAATAAAAAAATTGTGATTTGTAATACTGCAATGCGGTGGATCTTTCATCTCTTCATCATTTCCTTCTTGAATAATGTCTTATTACATTTTTCTGGCCCAGAAATTAGCCTCACCCTCAGAGCTGTTCTCTTTATCCTAACAAAAGACCACATACAAGGCATACACAGTTTTAACAGAAGGCGCTTATAGATTAAGGCAGGCAGGTGACAGTTTGTAATTGTTGCCATTTCAACTTGTGGCCAGCAGAGGGCTTTAAAAAAGATAAAGTGCTACTTTAAAACCAAAAATTTCACCATTAACTTTTTTGCCCACTTGTCATCAGCCATTTAGCAAACATTCAAGCCACAGTGCCTCTTTAAACCAGGTTGTGACCGCTCTTGTAAATCAGCTAACTATGTGGCGTATCTGATACACTGCTTAAAGTTCATGGAGTATGTTATTTTTGGGATGACGTGTCAGTGCTTAGCCGCCTAGCCCTGCTTCTAGAGAGCTACTTCCTGTAGAGTTGAATTACTGCTCTAATCTAACACACCTGATTAACACCAGTTAGCCTCCAGTGACATGTGAATATTAAAGTCAAAATCTACAGCATGCTAAATCTCAAGGAAGCAGCTAAGACACAAGCTAACATGAATTTGTTATTTATTCACTAAGCAGAGGAATACCTCTTCTCTGTATGTGTGAAAAATGACTCAGTTCCATACGATGACCATTTAATCTCACTCCACCCATCCGCATGCATTCCTAAACTGTGCAGAGGAAAGGCTTGTTAACCAGAATCTCAGCGAGGGCCGTTCGAGTCTCTGATGCTCACTGGGGGACAGCAGAGCGCTCGCAAAACAAACGCTGCCTGCTATTTATAGATGCCTGTTGGCATGGCAACCACGCTTTGTTTGTTTGAGTCACAAACTATTTCTGCTCTTTGCCTGAAAACCTGGGCGGTTTCACTTCTTTCATGACTGGTGCTTCCCCTTCTAGGCAGCCATCATGACTGACGCTGCATATTATTCATATCTTTCTAAAGACACACTGTACTACCTGCGAGCATGGCTGCACGTTCCTTTGCTTATTGTTTTGCAGGCAATTACGTCAAACGTGTTCTGAGAAAACCACAATTATTATTATTATATTACTATGTACTGAAACTGTCCCTCATGGCACTGAAAGGAGGACGTGCAGGATTTGAGCAGCCGCAGTTGCCAGGAGTGTCCTGGAGACAGAGAACAGCACACTGACAATTATTCATCATGAGTTGTAAAGGCAGGGAAAGCAATAAAGTGTGCATTACGATGGTTTATGAAGACTGGTGTGACGTATACCTGCACCACTGTTTGCTAACTGATCTTAATTCTGTAGCTTTCTACTACAATAATTAAAAGCTAAGAGAGGAGCAAAGAGTAAAAACAGAGAAACCCAGTGCGTACCGCCGAGGGAATTAACTGGGCACAAACCCCATCACCTGTGTACTATTTATACATCATCTCTTATTCCTTAGTTTACCATATTCATAGATATGTTACTGAGGAATGTCACTATGCACTGTCATACAGGAAGGACACAATATACACTGGACTCATAACACTCAGGGAATCTTACATTTGGACAATTACTTCTGTGTTGCTAGTTGATAAGGATTTACTCATCACACACCATTCCCGTCACTGTGATGCTGTTTACTGTATGTACTGTTCGGCTGTATTTATTGGGTTGTACTTATTGTACTCGTGTATTTTGTTGTCTATTTGCACTGTAACATTCCCTAATTTATATTACATGCTGTCTGTTGATTATCTTGTCACTTTCTCTACCACACTGCACAAAGGCTATTGAGAACGTATAGTTTGTTCTACTATATACTTGTGACATGGCTAGAATCATAATAAATCTCTCTACCACTACTTTGTACTAGTACCCTAAGTATCTCCAGAAAATAAAGAGCATACAGTACATAGCAAATGAAAAGGTTAATATGCTGTCCTTCCAGATATATCATCACCTATGTTATATTAAACATGTTAATAAATGGGGCAACAGGAGGCGAGTATTAATCAGCCTTGGTTCTGGCCAGAGTTCTTACAGTTCTGTGAAGAGAATCAATGAGAAAGTGAACCACAGTTCCAAAGAGTTAGTTACAAAGTTTACTTCTGCAACATTGCAGAGGGAGGGACCAGAGCCTGTGCAATAGATAAGACAAGCACTCACATGCAGAAACACAAGCACACATACACACACACACACACACACACTTACACATTTGTCTACATTTGTGAGGACCTTGCACTGGCACCTAAATCTAACCCTAACCTTAACTTCAGTAATCAAAAGGAAACATTGTGACTTTTTTTTTTATTAAAAAAAGCTGCAGTTTATGTAAAAAAAAAAAAAAAAAAAAAAAAAAAAAAAAAAAAAAAAAAAAAAAAAAAAAAAAAAAAAAAAAAAAAAAAAAAAGGCAAACAACCATCCAAATGTCCCTATAAGGTGAAAACTGTTGTCAGATATTCTTATCCTTGTGGGAACATTTGTTCCCCAGCAAGATATAAAAACATGTCCACACACACACACACACATACACAGGCAGTGTTTCTCCTGACTCAGCAGTTGTGGGTGGCAGTTTCATTTCTCACTTAACCTGACTAGAGTAATGAGAGCAGACCAGACAGACGGTATGTACCTCCTACTTCCCCATGGCCTCATCCCCCTCTACAAGTGTATTACACCAAAAAACTCCTCCCACTTCACACTTTTTATGACTGTTTGACTGAACATGTGAGGCCATTAATAATGAAGTGTGTTTGTTTACAGCAGGATGCTACAGTCCAGGAGGATCACAGCACCACACAGTTTCTGCCTCATTTAATACTAAATAAACTCAAGTAATTAACCAGGCCCTCCTGGGTGATGCCATTTGATGTTATATTTACACATATGAGTGTAAAAAAAAAAGGACAAAGACATTTTAAACAAGATAAAGAGGCCTTCACAACAACCTGTATGCATGTTTCATACAAATAACTTAAGTCATTAATAATATCTTTACAGTACTTACAAAACAGCACTGTTATCTAACCTAGCGCACTATAACTTTACAAAAAATCTTATTATGTTTGTGTTAATGTGTGAATCCATTCAGCATCTCATGTCTGAATCATCCTTTCCATGAGTCATCCGTTAAAATATGTACATTTTAGTGCTCCACACATAATTTTAAAATGCACTAATGTTTAAGCACTAACTTACATTACATTACATTACATGTAATATGGATTATATCAATTATATTTGTTTATGAATTAGGTGTAATTAGGTGCAATATGACATGATAGTGTTATAAATTTTGGCACACCTCCATCTACTTGAACTGCTGGTCATGCTGCATCACTGGACAGCATAACACACTCAATCAAAAGTGCTATCTGCCCTCTTCCTCATACTTTACCTAAGGGACACCCATAATTGGCTAGCATCACTGTGACTTGCAAAGGAAAGAGTATGCCACCCCTCCCTTGGCTCCTGGCCATGAACTGGCACACTTTTTATTAGAAGTTGCAGATATCATCAGTACTTTTATAACACTGAATGACTTTTTGTACTAAATCTTTTCATTTTCACTTTCTTTTATGTTAGTTTTTTTAGCACTGGTCACTGTTATGAACTGAAATGTTTTGTGGTTGGTTGATTTGCACTACAATATAGATTAGGTTGCAAACCGGTTCATCCCATACAAACCTGCTGCGTGTTGTTCACATTTATATTTACACGTAGTCATTTGGCAGGCGCTTTGGCAGATCAACTTACAAAAATTATGATGAAATCAAGTACTAAATATAGATACAAAATAAAGCAGCAAGAGATTCTGTAATGATTCAGAATCTGAAAGATTACAGATTAATGCTGGCTTGTACAAGTGTGGAGTGGTTTGGTTGCTATCTAAAAAGGATAAATCCAAAATTTAACTAAGTACATAACCAAAAAATGTCAGCACAAACAACTACAAAGAACCACTATCCTAGATACTATCTTAAGAGATGGACCTTTAGACCTTTATGGAAGGAATGGACACACCAGGCTGCTCGGTCTACAGGAGGAAGCTCAAATCAACCACTAAGGAGCTTGGACACTGAAGCAGAAAGAACATGCTCAGATCTCAGCGATGTTGAAGACATGGGTGTGTAGTTATAAACCAAGGTGCACAGATAATGTGGTGCAAGGACAAGTGTTTTTTTACGTCAGTAAAGTGACCTCGGTAGATGAGTCACATGAGACACTTCAGGAGGTCATGAACCAGGTGAGGAACAGCATTCTCAATGGCATCTTTTAGCAACAAACGTTCTGCTGCTCAATGATAATTTCTCCACTGGGATACTATAGAAAATGGATGAACCCCACATTTTTAAACATGCTCTTAGTGTTAACTGAGTAAAACAAGAAGAATGTATCCAGGGGGAGATGGGATGCTCGATATATGCATGTAATAGAACATCAGGACATTGTACAAATATTTCACTGAAATATCTCATTTAAACTGAGTTCTAAAAACTCAACAAACACTATAGACAAACCTTGACCCAAGTGTCTCCCTCTCTCCCGGTTGCTATGCCATCTGCCTGTCTGTTGCTAGGACAGTTTAGGGCAGTCGATGACAGCTCACAAGAGACGCAGTAGCCAAGGCAACTCTGCAGAAAGAAACTCGCTGTAAGTCACTGTAGTTCCTTGAAAGATTTTTGCTCTTGTTCCATTTCCTTTCTTATGTCTCCGTGTTGCGGGCAACTTTACATGCAGATTTTAGGTCTATTTTTAGCCGGAGACCAGACGCCACCTCAGACTGCTAGGCTTTCAGAAAGGAGAGGGTCTTCTCCCATTTCTTCACATAGACCTAAAAAGCAATTCCTCTTCTTATATCAGGGCATAGCAGCTGTGTAGAAACCACTGGACAGGTAGGACATCCGAGAAGAGTGATCTAGCAGTCAAAATGTTTTCATATGTTTAAGAAATTGTAGTACTAAAGGTAAGTCACCTAATTTACCAAGAATACATTCTAGAAACCTATATCCATGGCAACAATGTAACTACAGACTCACCAGCCACTTTATTAGGAACACCTGTACACCTGCTTATTTATACAATTATAAAATCAACCAATCATGTGGCAGCAACACAATGCATAAAAATCATACTAATACAGGTCAAGAGCTTCAGTTAATGTTCCCATCAAACATCAAAAAGAGGCAAAATGTGATCTCAGTGACAGCATGGTTGCTGGTCCCAGATGGGCTGATTTTAGTATTTCAGAAACTGTTTATCTCCTGGGATTTTCATACACAACATTCTCTAGAGTTTATACAGAGCAGTGAAAAAATAAAAAATAAAAAAAAATAAAAAAAGTTCTGGCAGTTTTATGGCTAGAAATGTCTTGTTGATAAGACTGTAGAGAATGTTCAGACTGGTTCAAGCTGACAGGAAAGCTACTGTATGGTAATTCAAATAACCACTCTTTACAGTCATGGTAATCAGAAAAGCATCTCAGAATGCACAACATGTCAAACCTTGAGGCTTATGGGCTATAAAAGCAGAGGGCCACATTGGTTCCACTCTTATCAGCCAAGAACAGTAATCTGAAGCTACACTGAGCACAGTCTCACCGAAACTGAACAATTGAAGATTGGAAAAACATCACCTGGTCTGATGAATCTTCATTTTTGCTGCAAAATGCACTCAGAATTTGATATCAACAGCATGACTCCAACCCGCCTTCTGTCAACAGTTCAGAATTTCCAGTATTAGTATTGTGTTTCTAATAAAGTGGCAGGTGAAAGTAGTTCAAAACTATAACCCTGTGTTCGTGCTAGCAAGTGACAAGTGCATTTTCTATGCAAGTGCACAAAATGTACCCGTGATTCCAGCAACAGCAGCAAGCCAGAGCTGTGTCAGAGCAGCAAGCAATATTTTCTCAACTCTAAGCAAATTAGGTGGAATGCAATAAAGCAGCAAATCCAAATGACTGCCTCCAAAAAATTATTCCAACCAATCGTACAGTACAGGTTGTTACCTGTATACAACTGTAGGTTCTACATGTGTTAAGTCCCCATTCAACCACATCTGGCACTCAAAAAAGGAAGAAAAACCCAAGTTGAAGTATATGGAGTTAGCAGGAAAGGAACTTACTTCAATTTCTGATGTGAGCACATTCCTAATTCTTATTTGTGCATGTGGTTAGATGGCGTAATCTACTTCCAATAAATTCCTGCTGAACTTAAAGCAGTCAAGAAAAAAATGAAATAAGAAACAAGTAGAACTCAATGTCAACAGCGTCGATGGGGATGCCTCTGCTGCAACAAGTCAAGTCTCCTTAATATCCTTAAAATATACTTCAAACAGAAAGGAAGCTACTGAAGAAAAAACATTTTCAGACATTTGAACTTGTTTGGATCAATTCCAAAATCTAAATAATATATAATTCCTTATAAATCCTACAAACATTCAACTACTTGTTGTATTCTAACAAGTATCTTGGAAGGACACACAGAAGGAAACATGGACGGACAACCCGAAAACATACAATTAAAATCTCTCAACTGGACCAAACAATGTCAGGGCTCTTTGCACAGTTTATGGTTTCAGCTTCATAAAGCGGTTCTATTGTTGGGACTCTGCTGTAGGGTTTCCCTAGCCAGACAAACCTAAGAATGGTTAAATGGAATGGAAGAGTGCACATAGCTTTTAATAATGTATCTTCAGTAACCAATTTATCCCGGTCATGCGCGCAGTGGATCTAGAGCCTATCCTGGGAACACTGGGCATGAGGTGGGAATACACCTTGGATGGGACACCAACCCATCACAGGGCACCATGCGTACACACATTCACACGCTCATTCACACCTAGAGGCAAATTAGAGTAGTCAGTCCACTTACTGGTATGTTTTTGGAGATGGGAAATAGCCAAAATACCCAGAGGAAACCCATGAGCACACAGGGAGGTCACGTGAAACTCCACACACAATAATTACCCCGAGGTCAAGGTCAAACCAGGGACCCTGGAGTTGTGAGACAGCAGAGCTACCCACTGCATTGCCATGCATCATCTCAGCTGAGCAAGAACAGAATAGTGGTGTCCTCAGGAACGCAAAAAAAGACTCTTTCCCAAAGTGGATAAGTGGCTAATTATAGGTTAGTGGCATTTATTATGACACTCAAAAATGAAGTAGAAGAAGAAGAAGAAGTCAGTACACTGAATAGCTGAAATTCCCAAAATAGGTGAAGTTTAGGAAAAACAACTACATTCCACACTTATCTGGTGTACAAGAATATAATCCTGTAGAAAGAAAACAGGAGAGAAACTTCACTCCTCTGTAAACACAAGAACTCCCAACAACCCCTGTTCTGACAAGTGTGTGTGTGTGTGTGTGTGTGTGTGTGTGTGTGTGTGTATGTATTGGTCCTAATGTTTTTCGTTCAATTCTCAGTAAAGTGAAGTTTATCTCCCCTGTACAAAAGCAGCTGTGTTTATATTACAGAATGATAGGCCATGAGATCTTTGCTTTTAACTCTTTTACACACACACACACACACACACACACACATACACACATACACTTTAATAGTCTTTCTCCATCTGACACACCTTTTGTCTTTTCCTTGCTTGGGCTCTGTCTCTCACGCTGTCTTAACTTTCTCTCAGGTTAATCCTACAATCCCTGTCTGTCTTCCCATCAAATCTGTCTTCTCTGTCAGAATCCTCATGTCTTTGTCCATCACCATCCCTCTAAGGCTACCCGCATATCTTTCCTTTTTGTGCATCTCACTCTCTCTGTATCTCTCTCTCTCTCTCACACTCTCTAAGTTCAGAAGTTGAATCTCACAGGACTTTACAGTAACAATGGCTTATTAAAAGCATTTGAAAGAATCACAACAATTACGATCAGACAGAGAGACAGACCGATAGATCTGCAATTGTAGCCTATCTGCCTCAAGCTTTGCCATGGTGTGCGTACTGAGATGCTTTTCTGATCACCTTCGTTGTAAAGAGTGATTATTTGACTTACCATGGACTTCCTGTCATCTCGAACCACTCCGGCCATTCTCCACCGACCTCTCATCAACAAGGCTTTCTGCCCATAAAACCACCACTCACTGGATGTTCTTTTTTTTGCTTTTTTTTGCACCATTCTGGGTATACTCTAGACACTGCCGTATGTGAAAATCCCAGGAGATCAGCAATTTCAAACTGGATGGGTGTGTGGATGGACGTGTGGATGGATTGGCAATGGATGTGTTGGTAGTTTGGACCCAGGAAAGATTTTTGCAGATGTGTAAAAGAACCTCACGTGAGGACCTCGACTGGGCCTTTGATATGTGCGAGCTGAGAGCCTGTTG
The DNA here is from genome assembly GCA_022985145.1 of Pangasius djambal. Classification (NCBI taxonomy): domain Eukaryota; kingdom Metazoa; phylum Chordata; class Actinopteri; order Siluriformes; family Pangasiidae; genus Pangasius; species Pangasius djambal. Next base: position 7,635,033 of record CM040997.1, read on the forward strand.
ACCGATGGCTCAGTTTTGGCCTTGTAGTTTGCAGTTACCAAGCAAGCAAGCCAAAGTCCAGGAACTGAGAGCACCGAGCTCTGACTACATTTCATAACTGTAAGCACATGCCCCATTGGCCAGCTCGAAGTCCACTGACTGTACCTGTACCTGAACATCCTGCCTGTGGCACCAAACACACCTGGCAAGCATGTTTGCTCTTCTGCAAAATGCAACATTGCATTCACACACACCAGCAGTTGGCAATATGGCAAAAAAATATCACGTCACAATACTTGATATGTATTTACTGACAAAGTGCCATCAAAATCAGTCACATTTGAGGCCAGTTGAAAATGGTCAATCCTTCAGATTTTTGCGGTTTTTCAATGTATAACTTTCATACTCTCCTCAATATGTAAAAATAGACAATTGATAAATATATTTTATTTTTAGGCTTTTATCTTAAATATTATTTTACATTAATTTAAATTAATTCATTTCACATTAACACACTTTTCATTGTAATTTATTTATTTATTTATTTATTTATTTATTTATTTGGTATTTTAAAATCTCTCCAAACTGAATATTTTGTTTGATGTAAAGACATTTCCTATATCTCGAAATGATTCAACGCTTAACTGTTTCCTGAGATAGTGCTGGTTATTAAGCTAAGCATTAAACTTATCACTATTTGTTCAAAATGACTGAAAAATGTGCCAAGTCATTTCACACACACTGCCCCAGACATATTAAAGTCAAACTTTGACATAGGGGATTCTTTTATATCCTCCAGTTTTAACACTTAACATTATCATACATGTGAATGCTAAAGGTGTTGTTTTTTTCTAATAGTTCCATGATATAATATTTTGATAAACTGTTATGAGAAGGTCTGACCAATGGGTCATTTTTTACACTAAAACAAAAATAGTTCCTTTAATTTTACTCCATTTGTTGAAAAAGAGTCCTGAGATGCAAATTAGCTAATATGTAATGATCTATAACATTACTTAAATGCATTTTCCTACCTTAAAGTAACATTAAAAATGGCAAAGGCCACAAGTTTAATTGGAGATTGAGAAGAAAATCACTAATGATATGATATGATATGATATTATATGATATAATATAATATAATATAATATAATATAATATAATATAATATAATATAATATAATATAATATAATATAACCTCTAGAGAATATTAATTATTAAAGAAAAAAAACAGTGGGTAAAAGTACAGTTAGCAACCATGAAGCTGGTCAGCATTATAAAACTACTAACAATACCTGTGATATTCAGTGTATCTTTGCATAATTTACTGTAATATTGATATATCATCAGATCGCCGAATACAGTCAAATACTGTGGACACTCAAATACAGTGGAGAGACAAACAGACTGACAGATGGACAGACTGACAGACCTTGTCCACCATTCAGGAAGCTTTATTTAACAACATGCCCAGGGCCAGCTCCCCAGCCAGCCACACAGAGCAGAGTAATCCCACACCCAAATCCACAGCAGGTATAATACTGGATTAAGGCTTTCACCCAGGCATTAGGACTGCTGCAAAAATGTGCTTTCACACTCCTGTGCCTTCACCCTCTTTCTCCATCAAACAACCAGACAAAAGAGTTGCTCTCTACATTCTATTTGATTCATGTTACGTACCTACTGCCCTTCCTTTCTTTAACTGAAAGCATTTTTCTCTTTTCAGGCCTTGCCTCTGTCTCAGTTAGAATTAGGCTATTTTCAGTTCCTGTAGGTATGGATGGCACAAGAGTGAAAAAGGACCTCTTCTGAAGAAAATAAATGCATTTCTGCATCATGCTCTCTATTTCTGGCAAATGGACTAAATCATTAATTCAATTAGGCAAGTAGCTAAGTATTTAGGATTAAAACACTGGCCTTGCACAGTACACACCCTCACACACACACACACACACACAGAGGAAAAGGGAAGTGACCTGCCAAAATATCACAACTAATTCAGGCACCAGACAGCACAGTGACATCTACAGATGCTAAGCATATACAGCATGAAGATTTTTTATTTTTTAGGGTAGCATGTGCTGCGCTGTGTGCGAAGTGCCGCATGTGACATGTCTTGTGATCTTTCATCAGGAGTAAAACTTGTTTATTAGCGTTTATTATTGCACTTTATTCTTCTTTACCTCCCTCTGTAGTATAATCAGCGATTCAGTGGGAGTCGCAGGAAAATCATGCTGAAATGGACAATTATAGAGTGCATGTGTCCTTGGATGTCCTATCCACCTGTGTGTGTGTGTGGTGCTGTATATGAGACATGTCAAAAGCCTTCACATGCTCCTCCCCAGAGGCCTGTATATGGCCACCCTGCTTATGTAATGAAGGTTGAGGTGACAGCAGGAGCGCACACACACACTCACACACACACACACACACACACACGCACACGCACACACACGCACACACACCCACACACACACGCACACACAGGCATTAAACAAAATGCCATTACTTAGTGCACACCCAGGCTAACAATATCTGCTGAGACGTGAGGTCTGCTGGATTTTGGCCAAAACATCAAGGCCTAAAAACATACTAGAGAAATCTGTGTCCCTACCATCAATGACAGCCACTGTGCAAACCTGCTGTGTGTATAAAGCTGATTTTAGACTGTGTGATTTCAGCTTTTAAGATTATTACTTGTCATACTGTACAAGATGCACTGCAAAAAATATCTAAGCAAGTCAAAATGTCTTGACAATATTTCTTATGAGATTATTATGAATCAAATGTAAGATTATTCAGACAGTTTTTAGAAGCTTTAAATTTTCTTATCTGTTGGCAGATGATTTTGCTTCTTTCTAGAAATTAACGTTTAGAATGAGAAAAATGTGCCAATAGAATAAGTTTGAAATGAGCAAAAATGTCTAAAACTGGGTTTAATAATCATATTAACTTATCATAATCTTATAATAGGAACTACTACTCAAACTGGACATATTCAAGATATTTTCTTTTTTTTTTCTTCTGTGATCTGATTATAAACTGAATTGATTAATATCCACTTAAGCTCACTTAGCTAGCAACAAGACCTTAGTCATCAGCCATCCAGTCATCCTGCATACAGTCTGGCAACTTGTTTTGAGCGGTTTTAGATGTACCTTTGTTTAGCTGTATACGATGCAGCAGTTGTGTTTCCCATCACCAGCAAGGCACACACAGAAGAGCTAATATCATTAACCACAGGTTCCAGGTCTTAGCAAAATGTTCAGCTGACTACATGTCAAAAAAACACACAAAATTTAGACAGACTGTATGCACTTACACTTTGTTCATGGAAATGTAATAGATTTCATTCTGATCATGTGTTATAAAACACAATCTTGGAGGCCGCAGAGTATTTTTCATGCTAAACTACTCCAATCTGGCAACCCTCTCATTAACAGCTTACTGTCATGTCCACTGATCCTGGGGCAGCGTGATTCCCGCCCCAACAGACCTCTGTTAGTTCTAGTTGCACATCCCATTTTTGAACAATAGGTGCAATAATAACTCAGTGTGCACACTGCTCTATTGTTTCATCACTCAAAAGATTTTAACATTGTGAGTGAGGACTTTATGAAGATTAGCTGATATACTGTATATGGTGGTACTCGACCTGACCTGCCCTTATGAACAAGTAGTCACTGCAGATAACCAAAGCAATGTGAGAAAGAAGCTTAAATAAAAACATTATTAGAACTTTAATTGCATTCTTTGTACTTATTACTACAGTGTTGATTGCATATTGCGGATGACTCTCAGATGAGCAGCGTGTCCTCATACACTCTCTGTCAAACCATTTTGAGGATAAAAGGATTAAAAGTGGGACAGAGGAGGATTTTTAAAAAAAAGAAAAAAGAAAAATCCTGCAGTTGTAAAAATGGAGCGGGACTCCCTCCAACCCCCGGCGCCGCCTCCTTCTCAGCTCGATTCTGTTATTAAAAGCTACAGAGAGAGAAAGGTCGTTTCACAGAGGGAGAGACCAGGCAGGCCTGTGGAGCTGCACAGAGCTGCACCGGAGCAGAGGGGTAATTGATACATAATTGAGAAAAAGATCTGAAGCCCTTTAATTAACTACTAGAGAACTGCAGTGTGCAATTAGCAAATGTGTCTACAGCTACTAGAGTTTCTTCACAAGTGATGCAAAAGTCAAACACCAAGCATCTGCATCTTTTTCTAAACATCCCAGTCATTAAACAAATGACCGGTTAGTTCTATCAGCAAGAGGAGGACCTATTAAAAGAAGATACCAGTAAAAGAGACCTTTTAGAAGGAGAAATCTTTTAAATCAGACCTTTGCTAAAGCAGCTAATGTGATTATAGTGCTCTGTGAGAGGTGAGCAAATTTAATAATAAAAGCCATTAAACTGTGTTGTGTGAGAAAAGCATTCATCATGCTTCGCGTGCGTGGCAGCATGGTATCATTTCATCATCTCTTGGAAAACCAGAGGCATTAGCCAACGGCAAAAGCTGCTGGAAAATGTCCCCTTGTTTCTGAATAATTCACAGAAAAGAAGGGAGGGGAAAAAAACGAGTGTAACTTGGACACAGTGCTTGTGGACAGTCAATAAAACAAACTGTGAGGTCAGGCAACCTTTTACCATGAAAAGAGCAAACAACGACCATTCAAATAAAAGAATGCTCTTATCTAGCTCAGAATGTCTAAAGCAGGAGATTAGGATTACTTCGGGTTAAATGAATAAAAAATAATACTAAAAAAAAATTTAGAAGATGAAAAAAAAAAAAAAATGCATAATTTCCCTAGAAGCAGCAGGCAAGTTGAAGAAATACCACTGTTAATGGAGAGGTCATGTGCTACACTTGGCAAACTGTTTAAAACCCAGAGCACATTTCGCAGTTCAATGCAAATCGCTAATCCAACAGCTTTCAGTAGTAAGAGTGAGATCTGGAACATATCATTTGGTTGGGGTTAAAAAAAAAAAGCTTCTGCACTCGTTTTGTGTGAACTCTCTAATTCAGCAGGGGGAAAATCAAAGTGAGAATCTATTCCGTTTTTTTTTTTCCATTTTTTTTTTTTTTTT
>CM040997.1:7650311-7660984 GCA_022985145.1 Pangasius djambal
GGGGGGGGGGGGGGGGGGGGGGGGGGGGGGGGGGGGGATGTCCCATCATCATATCGTGCAAGCTACGTCAGTACGCAAGTCTTTCATCAGAATACCATGCCTGTCTTTGGCACATCTTTTGATTTTTGACTATCACCATGGACACACAGGCAGGAAACAATAATATTGACCTATAATATCATGTGAATCCAACCAGTCTAGTCAAATCCCAATGGTAAAACTAAAGTAGAATGTTATTTCATGCCTAAATATCATGCTTCACCCTAAAATCATGTAGCATTTTTTAAATTTGTTTCACATTGTTTAAAAAGTGGAGACCTAACTAACGTAGATAACAGACTTTTGCATTAAAAAATCTAAACAAGTCAGCCGTGTTCACTTCATGCATAAAATAAATAAGTGGACTGGACTGCAAAATCTGATCCGATACCAGTTCAAAGTACTTATCTAATCAGTGCATCCTACTCCTCTACACAATTGGTTCTTGCAGTTAACAAGTTTTGCATTTTAAAAAGGTTCATAATTAGAACATTTTCTGAAAGAGAAGCCAACAAAGCAACAGAGGGCCATTAATTTTCTCAGACATTTGAACTGAGATTTTCTCTGTTTTATGCAAAGTAGGTATGATGTGACAAAGCAACAGAATCCAGCTTGAATGATCATTAGCTTGAATGATCTTGGACCAATCCTATGGCGTGTGCTGTCCGACGTTTCTTCAGTTCCCCACTCACAACTTTAGTTCCTACCTGCAAGTAGTCCCCATCTACCGTTTAACATGCAAAATGTATTTCATCTTATCCTGTCATATACTGTATAACGTTTCATTAAATGTGTATAGAGACACTGGTAAGAAAAATAAAGATTGGAAGGAAGTAGCAGAGATCACTGGTGCCTCTAGTTAGTGTATGTATCTAGTACAGTTAGCTTGCTTTGCTAATCTGCCAACAAAGCTCAGTCACACATAAGAAATGAGTAAAAATCTATCATTTTCTATTCTAATAAAACTCTTCTTCTATTCTAAGTGTCTGCAGCAGCTTCCTCTTTCATGTAGCATGTTTTGATATGCAAATAATCATTGTAATCAATTCAACAACATGTAAATCAGTCGATGACGTCACCTGGAAAGTTCCAGCGCCTTTTTGAGCATGCACTAACTACTTTCCCCTGAAAAGATGTGGCAGCACTCAGAGGAGCACCAGGGACTTGTCACTTGCCTGTGTGGACCAAAAGGATAACCTGGGGAACTCTTTAGAGTAGCATATTAATAAAAACAATTATTGATTGGTCACGTGAGTCATTTGCATACTGCAGCTTTGTTTTCTTACACAGACAGACAAACAGACAGACAGATAGATAGATAGAGAAAGCTGATATGGGGGTGATTTACAAACTGGTGCATTATATATGGTGTCTGCATTAGCAACAGTTCCTGCTGGTTGCTACAGATGCTCCAACGCCTCCGCGGGAGTCTCTGGAGATTTTTTTCTGCTCTAGTTGGCAAAACTTATGTGCAGCTAATGGTTGCACGTCATAACGCACATATGAACTGTCTGGACAAAATGCATTATGTTTTATATCTGCAACAACCTTTATAATGCACTCATTTATGTGATGCACATGGTACGAGTTACATAAATGTAAACAAAGTGAGGGGGGAAGCCTGTCAGCGCTATCAGGGATCCCAGCAGCCCGTTATATAACTGGAGCCGATGTGCACCACGGGAACAAACCTCAATGAAGCTGCGCGACACACACACACACGAATTTCACCGAGTGCACACAAACACGTCTTAGCGCATGCATAACTGTCATGAAATGTTCCTTGTGATCGCGGTGCTCCGTGTGTGTGTGTGTGGGTTGTTCGTGCGAGAGATCAGCGCCGCTTACAACTTCCGCGATTGTGTTTTCACGCACAGACAGAAAGTGCAAAAAAAAAAAAAAAAAAAGCCACGTCGAAGCACTGACGTTGTAAAAGTAGGTTACAGTACAGTAGTGTAGCGTAGCGTAGCGTAGTGTGTGTGCGCGTGTGCGTGCGCGCGCGCGCGTGCAGCAGATGAGTGGCGCAGTTCTCCAGCGCTCTCGCAGTAAAGTCAGGGTCGGCGCGAGCGCTCCCTGCCCGGCTTCCCCCTGCGAGCCTGCCGGGCGCGCGCTCTATCTGTCTCTAACACTTTTTCCCCTAACAGTACAGCTTTGACTCAACTGCCAAACGCTGGTGTAGTTCAAATCGAGCTGTTTTAATCAAATGACAAAGTAGTGCAAGCGCTTTTTAAGTGGTTTTTAATGTTGTAAATGAATGTCAGTCTGTGATCCGATGTGCCCTTTTCGTTCCGGCCAAATTCCCCCCGCATCCCGCGGCTAAGCCTCGCTCTGTGTTGGGCAGAAAGCGGACTTACTGTGCGCCGGATGGGCAGCGGAAGTGAGCGGCTGTCCGCGCTGCTGCTGCCGGGCTCCCTGCTCCCTGCGCCCGCTTCACCTCCACTAGCACGACGGCGTCTGCTGCAGCCGAGCTACTAGCGCTCTCTCTCTCTCTCTCTCTCTCTCTCTCTTTCTGTGTGTGCGTGTTCCCACCTCCCGTCTGTGTGTGTAAAGGCGTGCGTACGTGCGTGTATGTGTGTGAATGTGTAACCCAAATATGGAGCACTTGGCCAGCCCGTTAGCTTAGCTTAGGCTAGGCTGTTTCAGTCCAAATTAAAAAAATAAAAAAAAAACAGGACCACTTTATGATTTTGAGACCTTCTGAGACCATAATTTTTTTTTTTTTTTTTACTGTAGACCTTACCAGAAATGTGTTACAGGATATAACAGACTAATCCACAGTCTTTAAATAGAGTAATTCTTCTCTGTGCTGCTGCTGTTGCTCTGAGGTGGAGTACAGCACAGCTATGTACTGAGTGCTGCTTCTGTCAGTGTACTTAGATTTACAGCTTTTACAGGCCCTTGTTCTTGGTGATCTTGGTGGTTAGTCACTCCTACTCAGTCCAGTCCAGGGTTTTGGACATGGGATGGCAAAGGGAGGGCAAGAGCTCACTAATGTGTGGCACCACCTATTTATAGAGAAGACAAATTTGCATTTACAGAATAGCTCATTTGTTTCTTGTTCAAATAATGACATTACTACACCGGCTTCATTCATATGCTACAAATTAATATTTGACTCAATCATTAGCTATGACTGATTTAGTCTGCATTAATTGTATGGGAGTAAAAGGCATCTTAGGTGGCAAGGCTTCAAGGGCCGCAGCTGCCACACCCCTGGTTGAAGGCCTAGTGCCATCCTTGTAAACAACAACCTTAGAAAAAAGTTACTGTTGATTTATGATATTGAACTTGCTGAAATGTTATTTACTTCACCAAGCCACACACACTTTCCATTAGTTTTTTTTTTCTCATAAAGCCAAGCTGTTATGAAGACTGCATAGTCAAAGCACTCCACTTATTAGTATTTGAATATTCTCATCCTGTTGACATGATTTTTGATGTAGTATCGCTTTAAAATCACCTTATTAGGACTTATATAGTCATTTTTAAGGCCATGACTTTTTGCTAAAGTAGTATTTGCTTAAAATTACTCATTGTTAAATGAAAAGCAAGGGAGTGAGAGAGAAGGAGAAAGCACAAGGAAAAAGACAAGGAGGAGGAGATTGTGGAGGGAGGTGTTGGGGCAGAATCGAACAACATCCTCATTTGCCTCATCATCTGTTCTTTGAGGGCATGGGAATGCCTGTTTGCCTGTGTACAGGAGGGCTTCTCTAGAGATCTGTCACATTCTCTCTCTCACACACACACACACACACACACACACACACACACACACGCACATGTTTGAGGCAGCAGTGTTCAGGGAAATCCAACGAGAAGTGAGGATGTGTGTAAATTATGCTTCTGTATTTGTGAAGACCAAATAACCACATAAATGTAGTAACACCGTCATACTGAAAATTACAGAATACAAAAATGAAACATATAATCATAGTAGCATTTCTGACATTCTGACACACACACACACACACACACAGGCATGTCAGACATCCAAGTGAAGATCAGACTGAACACATGACCTTCACAGACAGGCGACAGGCACTATCATGCTTCCTATCCTCATCCTGCATGTGTTGTTACGCAGGGGCTTATCTGGTTCCTCTGTACACCACTGTGTTTGATATAAGAGAGGTATGAAGCTGTGTGTAGAACATCACAGTTAGAGTACTTTTAAAAGGTTGTGCATTTCCAGTTACCCGAAGTGTCACACCCTCTACTGGGCAAATTAAGAATTACGGCAAAGGCCTGAAAAAGCAGCACTTTCTAAGCCAGACTGAATTTTATAAAATGTATTATTGATATAGTTTTCTATAATAATGTCTTCCCAGTACAGTACATTGTTTCTGAACTTAAATTTACATTTGATATATTCATAAAAGGAGGGAGAACAAAAGAAATGCAAGATGTATACAGTCAAGTGACCAGGTTTCCTTTAATTTGTCATCCAACTGTATGTGGCATATTTGTAATAATATTACAAATGACATTACATTAATTAGATAACTAATATTTGTACTATTTATGACATGTACATGTATTATGTACATGTACTGATTATTATTTCCATTCATATTAATTTAATGTTGCCTGGATTCCCGAAAGAAAGTTTGCATATTGTAACTTTGTTCGTAATGTTTTTTTTTTCTCCATTAAAAAACCTTTGCATCAAAAGAGCAATAAGAATATAATTATATTAATAAATAATAAATTAATATAAATAATATTTATGCAAATGAATATTTTTTTGTTCAATGCACATGATCAGCAAGTATGTAATTATATTCATTTTTGAGTAAAATGTTTATTATAATTCTATTTTTGAGCATCCAATTTGGTATAAAATTTGATGATGTTTGACATGTTTTCAATAATAATAATAATAATAATAATAATAATAATAACTGGACATAATTCCACACTAACAAAAACATTCCATATGCTTATTTTAATTAGTGTTATTTCTGCCTTGTCATATTAAGTGCCTGTTTATTATGAAACAGTTTATTCATTGCTGTATTATTTCTGGACAGGGTATGTGTTTGGTATCTTTAAGATGCTGATATAGGATATAGCATATCTGCATGGTATCTCATCCATGTGAAAAGTAGATGCTTGCTATATGTGACACATACTGAGCTATAAAATGGTGTACAACAGATACATCTACGCATGGTCTGTGGACACAGTATGGGTACCGCTGTGCATACTGTGAGCACTGTGCGTGATATTGTGTGACATGTCTCGTGCAGCGTGAGTGGGTGTACAGGCTGAGATGGAGTAAAGCATGAAGTGACGCATAGCAAGGCAGAGGAATCATGTGCGATAGCATATTGACAGTGGTTTGGCATCTTCTACATCAGCATTCTTGGTTCCTACTCCAGTACTCAGTGTGTTATACAGAGCAGACTGTGAGGACTTGGACAGTAACACAAGAAGTGGTTTCTATACACATTAAATGTAAAAAGAAAACATTCAGTATAAGGACAGTTATAAAGGACGGCATTTTCATTTTCATTTTGGGACATAATGCATTATAAAACTATATGGCCAAAAGTTTGTGAACATCTGACTATCACACCCATATGTGCTTCTTTCCCAAACTGTTGCCACAAAGATTGAAGCACACAGTGGTATAGGATGTCTTTGTATGATATAGCATTACAATTTCCCTTCACTGGAACTAAGGGGCTCAAACACCACTGAACACCTTCAGGATGAACTGGAATGTCAAATGCACCCCAGGCCTCCTCGCCCAACGTCAGTGCTTGACCTCACTAATGTTCTAGTTAGAACGTCAAGAAACGTCAAGAAACAGCTTTACCTCTGACTGTTACAAAGCACTGACACTGGAGAGTCCTTCCAAAAATGCTAATTCATTCATGTAGTGTGTCCACCATACAAGTTCCTGTGAGAGATGTTACTACAGAAACATGAATATATAGAACGAGTGCATTAATATAAACCTGTGATCTGAATTACAGTCAGAACTATTGTCAGATCTGCTGTTACAGAAAATTAGTCAACACCTTCTGACCAATCAGATTCAAGAATTCAGTTGTGCTGTGGTATAAATATGTATGTAATAAAGGGGTATACATGTAGCCCTCAAAATCTAGAAGAACATAATAATTAGGCTGCTGTTTTGTATGATGACGTCGATGTGTGTTGTTTCAGTCTTATCATACTTGCAAACACTGAGTTCCAAGAAAGGAGGTTTTTCAAACATCACGGATTTCCCAACATTCAGTATATTCAGCATTCAATAATCCATTAGACTTTAGATAATACCTGGGTCCGGTATTTATAGAGCCACATTGTTTGCCTTTATTTGTTTGGTTGGTTGGTTGGTTGGTTGGTTTGTTGTTTTACTGTTCCCTCTCTGTAACTACTTTGTATTTGTATTGCAATGCAGCATGACTGAGATAGCACAGTGGTAATAAGTAACGTCAATCAGGGGGTGTTGTCAGGGGGTGTGGCCACAACTAGGCATTTCCTAGCAACAGTTCTCACCTGAATGGACCAAAGTGAATGGATAGCAGTGAAGTGATCAAATCCCTAGTAGCTGTCTAATAGTTTTGTGGAGCAGGTTGAATTAAACATATTAATAAATATTCATCCTCAAGCCAGAGCAATGAAGAAGAGTGTTGTTTCCAGCAGGACACCAGCTGAGGGAATTCTACACAGGTTATCAACACGGTTGGCAAGAAGCATCTTATTTGCTCATTCTTGCTGCACAACAATAACTCAAAACAGTTTATTAAAGCAACTACAAAGTTCTTTAGAATCAAAGGCAGAAAAGGTAGAAAAGTTCTTGATGGTCTTGATAATCTTGATAATCATCTGAGTTTTATTACCTGGATTACAGGTCTGACAGAACACAGACAGGTAAGACGTAAAGCACCTGTTTATGGCTGAATGTCACAATGACTCCTGGGCAAAAAAAAAATAAATAAAAAATGGACCAAGCCCAAAATGGCAACATATTAAGCTTTTAGTGGTCTTAACAACAAATCATTAGCCAGAAACTTAGCAAGAATTAAACAATGCACTCCTGAGACATCCAGTGACCTGTCTGGGGAAAAACTGTTTGTTTGTTTTTTTTCTTAAAAGATTAGTCATTATTTGGTTATCTGCCACATCTGATGCAACCCATCAAGGGCCCGATAAAAAGCTGATAAATGAAACCAGGATTGATAGAGCAGAGAGAGATCTACAGTACTTTTTAGTAAATCTTACTAATTTCCTGACCAATCATTTGTTATTAAGACTATTAAAAGCTTAATATTTTGCCATTTGGGGCTTGGCCCATTTTTTTCCCCCCGGGAGTGTACATATAGTAAATATATCAAGTAGTAACGTTTTATTTAAGGCTTATGGCATTTCTACATTATTAATCATTTCAGTTATATACAGTATTTTAAAGTGTGCACTTTAACCTTGTAATCACTGCTTCGAGTGCAGTGTAAAGAACCAATTACAAAAATATTGTCACTGTCCAAACACCTAGATGATGGAATATATATCTATATATAAATGTGTCAGTGTTATAGGTAATTTAATATATGGGCCTCTTTTTCACATTATCTAAACAAAGCACCTGGCAAGTCAGACAGCGGTATAATTACTGTACTCACTTTTATGGTTGATGAGACAAGATATTATACTGCATGTTTAAAGACATATACAGTAAGTTCATTTTGAGGGTAAGGATTTTCTCATCAGTTTGTCTTTTTCCAAAAATTCATTGTCTTTTTTAACACCAAGGGAGATAAAGTTGCCAAACTTGGCATGGAGTGTCCCTAATCTCAGTATTAAGAGCACCCTATTTAATCTCCTCATTGGCCCAGGCTAATTAGCTGTAATCTTGATGCACAAAAGGTGATCTTTCGAAAGTTTAGCCCTAGTTTTTAGGTTTAGTTTAACCTTCAGGACAGGCAGAACGATGGAGAAATCTTTCCTTCTCTGAGCTGACTAGAGCAAGAAGGTGACAACATCTCAATAATGTATGATCCAGGAAATAAAAAAGAATTCATCCTGCAGTTTTAATAAGAAATCCAAGACTGCAGTGGAAAAGGGATTAGACACACCTTATCAAACTGTTCAACTTCAGAGACTTTTTTTAATTTTAAATCCTTTGCCAGGTTATTAACATCCCCACATTGTCCATACACAGAAAAGTGTCTTGGGGGACAGCAAACACTTCTATGACAGTCTGGAAATCACTGGGAGATGACTTGTACCTTTAAGATCTAAAGTTCTCTTAAACTAGAGTAAAAGTGAAGTGTGTTTTCCTCTGATGCTAATGTATGCCTCTGTTCCTGTAATTACAAGAGGTCATTAGCGAGTTTCTGTAGAGTACATCATACTACACACGCTCTCAGAAAATGGTAGTAAATTGGGGTTTTACAGTACAAACACAAGGTTCACAATGGTGGCCCTGTGACAAGCATGTGTATCTTAAAACACATCATTAAGGTACACAATTTGACCTTAGAAATTGCTGTTGTACCTTTTAGAGTACATTTACACTGGCTGTACTTGGGGAAACAAAATATCACTTTAGTAGAGTAAATAGTGTGTGTGACCATAGGAAGGATATGTTTAAGTGTGTAGTGGCCTGAGAAAACCCTTCACACACACACACACACACACACACACACACACACACACACACACATATATATATATATATATATATATATATATATATATATATATATATATATATATATATATATAATTTATTTACTTTCTTCTGGAAACTAGACATTCGTGAACTGAAGTTTCTGGCATTTTAAAGCCTGGTTAAATTTTCTGGGGAAAATTATATTTAATTTTTTAACAATTTCAATCTGGAGCATCACAGACATTTTGACAGTTAGTATCGAATTACAAATGGGTTATGTCCATTTCACTACTGCACTATCTTGATCAAACTTGATCAAAGCTTGACATTCATTGCGTGAGGCAAGGAAGGTCTTAGATGTCTTCAATCAGACTGACTGTTTTTATCACCTTTTGTCCTTTTGTTAAGCTGTTTACACAAACATGATCTTTGCAAAAAAAAAAGGGGGTAAAATGTAAATAAACACATTTCCGTATCATTTTGGTAAAATATATGTATGCTTTCTTAAAGTTGAAGTATGTTAGAAAAGTATGTTAAAAACACAAGTTTGGCCAACACCATTTATTTTTTCCCCTGTTTGCCAGAATTCAGCTACAGAAACATCTGATGGATATTCCCAGACCGCCTCATATACTGTATGTCTCAATACGCTATATATTAAGTGTAAGCAACCATAGGCTGGGCTTGTAATTGATATGGTAAACTGATTTCATTTTTTTTTTTAAGTGTCTGAATGTAAATGAGCAAAGCTAATATGGTGGTTCATTCAATTTTTATACTAATGATGTCATAGAAAAAAGGTACAAACATTAACCCTGCTCCGTACCCTGACCTTACCCTTCACATCTAATAGCTATGAGTTTTGGAGCATGTTGAATGTGGTGCTAATCTTTGTTGCTCATTCTGAATTTGTGTAGACCTTCGTGTAAAATTGTGGAATGGATGCAGTGAATAACCAAGTTAAAGCTTTCCTATCTCTTCTCAGGTCCTACATATGGGATCTGTCCAGTTCTGGTGTCTGATGTTAAGTGTTGGTTAAATATTGACAGGAGAGAGAGACTGTGTGAGGAAACAGTGCCTCCTACACTGTGTCCCTGTGAATAAGGGGTCACACAGGGGACAACTGAATTATGGATGAGCAAAGCAGAGGCAGTCGATGAACTAAACGGGCGTCAGCTTTCTCAGCAGTGCGAGTAAACGGCAGTGTGAGTCAATGTAGTTCAAAGGTTGAGCTGATGTGGAGGCTTGAATGAGGGACGCTTAGGTTGTACTGGTTTCATTCAGATAATGGATGAGTAAAAAAATAAAACACAATGGGACATGCTGTTTTTGGGAAAATAATCAATAATTGGGTAGTCTGACACAGTCTGTGATAGAGACGTGAAATGGAGTTACTTATTTTCCAATAACAGCATGTCCCAAAGAGATTTATTCCACTTATAAAACAGCAATTTGACAATGATTACTTTTTTATTTTATGAATTATAAAATGGCATATCATACTTTTCCCACTTATAGTAACATTTAATGTTGTGAAGCCTCTACAAAATAAATTGGTTCCTGTTATCACTATCACTCTCTTTCTTTCTCTCTCTTGAAACAAATAAGACAAATAACACAGCTTGTCATGTCACCAAGAAACCGCAAAGCCCTCCATCCTGAAGACTTAACTATGGCAGAAAAAAAGGTATAGCTTTACCTCTGACACTGGGGACTCTTTCCAAAAATGTTAAATAAACATCTCCTTAGAGAAATCATATCAGCAATTGCACATGATTTTAAATTTGTTTAGGTGGGATGTCTGCTGTACAAGTCCCTGTGTAAGTTATTACTAGAACGAGTATATTAATACAAACCTTGCAGCTCCATTCATTGTCAGAGCAGCTGTTTTAGAAAATTAATCAACATCTTCTGACCCATCCTGATGCCCCTTCTGCTCCTCCTCGCTGCTTGACCCATCCTGATGCCCTACTTCTGGTTGGAGTTCTCATCGGTTGAGTTCGCTCGC
>CM040997.1:7661084-7681260 GCA_022985145.1 Pangasius djambal
TGGGGATGGTGCCACCTGGGGGCTGTGGAGATGGTTTGGGGATCACATATGGGGAGCTGTACTGTAATGGCTTGGGACTGCGATTGCTGTAGTGGCTTTGGGGCTGCGGTTGCCACGAGCAGCTTCGTACTCAGGACTCCATCAGTGGACAGTGGATAGATTTTAACCAACCGGACTTCTTGCGGAAACTGTGATGAATCTGTTGGTTGCACAATTGCACTACTTGTCCTTATAGCGCACAATAATAGAAGGGATTTATTTATTTAATCGCACCATCTGTTGCACCCAGATGAGGATGGGTTCCCTTTTGAGCCTGGTTCCTCTCAAGGTTTCTTCCTCATATCATCTCAGGGAGTTTTTCCTTGCCACCGTCACCACTGGCTTGCTCATTAGGGATAAATTCACAGTGATAAATTCAAATATTTATAATATATTTTTTGTTAATCCATTTATTTCTGTAAAGCTGCTTTGTGACAATGTCCATTGTTAAAAGCGCTATACAAATAAAACTGAATTTGAATTTGAATTTAGAATTGACCATTTAACAGCGCTGTGAAATGAAGATGCTTAGCGATTGGCATATTTACCTGCAGTGTGCCTCTTGCAGAAGGTAAACAAGTGCACACAACAAATTGCTATTAATTACAGTCATGAGCATGAGTTTACTTAAGCCACAGAAAGCCACAGAGGTAAAAGAAAGAAATGCTGGAACAGAAGAACGTTGGGAGAACTGCAAGGAAGACAGCGAGCATGTTTACACATGTTCCCTCTGCTCTGTGAGATCTTTGTGTACCTGTACTAATACGCACAGCAGCTGTGGCGTGCAGGGGAGCAGTGAGGGAGCCACCTGTCTAAAGCATTAGAGAGAAAATAAATCATTCCTGCTGCACAGTAGACCTTCACAGTGACAGAATCGCAAGCTCCATCCACGCTGACCCAGTTCTGCCTGCTCAGATCTATTTCTACCCCATAGTCAGCACATTCAGTGTGTCACATACTATTAGTTCTCTTCCAATTAAACAAGTTGGATCTGCTCATTTAAAAACACATTCATTGCAATAAGGCCCATCAGACATGTTATCATCTTTGCATCTGCTTAGTGCATTCTCTGCTGCGAGACAAAGAGAACATACTGTGAGTAAACCAAGCTTCACTCTATCACACCATCATCTCTTACCCCAATCTCTCATTCCTATCACACGCTCAGTGGTATGCAGACCATGTGATCTACACTCAGATGTAAATTTCAGAATCAGCTAAATCGCAGTATGTGGATACAGTAAACAGCTAGAAAAGCAGAAATCAGGCACATCCTCTTTCATGGTGCAAAACCAGGAAGACTAAAGCAAGGGTTCTCAAACTTGTTACAACCAGGGACTCATTACAATAAAAAAAAACATGGTGCCTCTTATAATCCCAACAAACATTTATTTTTTGGACTTGAAAGCATTCTCTCATTCATTTGAGTGAGCAGTTTATCCTGGTCAGGGTCATGGTGGATCCAGAGCCTATCCCAGGACACAGGCTAGGTGTTGATACACACTGGATGAGACACCAGTTCACTAGTTCATCAAAGAAAATCACACACACACACACACACACTCGGGGGCAATTTAGCAAAGCCAGTTTACCTTTTGGCATGTTTTTGTGAGGTGGGAGGAAACCAGAGAACCCAGACTAAACCCATACAGACACAGGGAAAACATGTAAAACTCCACACAGACACTAACCCGAGCTAAAGACTGAACCGGGTAACCGGCTTATTACTAATCTTTTCACCCACAGAACACATATTCATATTTTTTAACAAGATATGAAACATTTTACATCAGAGTAACAGCACCTTCCAAGTTACATGCAATTTCTGTTAACATTATTTATGTATGCTTGTTATTAAGTTATTTAGCTTTAAATTTAACCCATTCATTACAAGTGATCAGACAACTAGCCTTATAACTATGCTAAATTCACAATAACTATAGCAGATTTGAAAGCAACTGATAGTGAGCACCATAACATTAAAAAAAAATAGAATAAAAGACAGGTCACTTTGAGAATCATGGAACTAGTATATCTGGAACTCCTCCAAAGGACAAATTCACTAAATTCTTGGCCTATTCACTATATAGTGCACTAGTTATGGAGTTTTGCTCTTTGTAGTTATGTCTGAAAACATAGGGGCTGTCAAATGGGCTGTACCCCTGTTGTACTATATCCAGTGCATTTCTAAAATTCTGCAATGCACTTCAAATGGTTATTGTCCATATACACACTATATGTCTAAAATCGCACCCTATTCATAAATACAGATACAAAATGGTATTCATATTTATAGTGTAAAATATCCAGTATTCTCATAAAGTTGCAGTGCAACAGATTGGTATCCAAGTAAAGTACACTAGAGGGTACATGTCTTTATTCTTTCTGTAAGCACAGGATAACATAAATGCAATCTACCCTGAATGACTGAAGTGATTTTTGTCTGGTTTTTGTCAAGTTTTAATGGCTCATTTCATGCCTCCCTTTAGGTATGTAGTATTTAAACACCACAAATGAACAAGCGAGTAGGGAGAACGGAAAGCAATACAGAGTCTCCTTTATTGTTGTTCTCCACAAAGTACTTCAGCAACTTCAGCTTCACTTCTCTATTACAAATATCTTTTAAAGATTTTACAGTTCAAAGGCTAAAGTGACAAGGGGCCGGAAAGTCGGGAAGTATTTTTCTCCATCGCCATCTGTAAGAGCCACATAATGATAAGAAATCAGTCTATACGTCTATAGCAGAAGTGGACACCTGAATGATTATAAAACCTAAAGAATGTGCTTTTGCACGTATTTTGCCATTGACCGTGACTGTGACGGTGTTGCTTTATAGCCAACTGATTGATTGTCAGGAATGTGAATGCCAAAGACAAGGCCTCCGCATAGTTATGTTGAGATATTGCTGACCTGGCTCCCATGAAAAAAATCTAACCTTATTGCAGAGCAAATGGATGTAGCGTACAGGTTTCGCTCGCTGAGTCCTACGCATGGCAGCTGGACGAACTCCGCAGACAAACACGCTATGTGACCAAGCCTGTGATTGGTCATAAAAAATAAGGTGTGCCCAAGCCATTTCATCCAAAGTATCAGATAGGTTTCACTTGCATGCTAAACTCCATCAACCTCTGATTTATTTAATGGTCTCATGTACCACCTGTGTCTTCTTTCTCTTCTCCTTTTCTCTTTGCAAATATCGAACAAAAGAAGCAGTTCTTCATTTTTCCTCATGTTCGATTTGTTTATGTTCTTCCAGCAACCCGTTTCACCATAGCTCATGATCATGTTCAGGCTCGTGAAGGTGGATTCTTCATTGTGCAACCTTTGAAGACATCATCTTCACATTAAGTATGCTGAGTCTTTAAGGCTCTGTATAAGCCAAAAATACTGGTTTTAGTTGGAATATTAAACAGACAGATGAAATAAATTTATTTTCGAGGCTCATTGCCAAATATTAAAACAGAACCTTCACTTACCGAAAGATTTTTGGAGATGCATTCCAAACCCGTAAGTATGTGTGCGTGTGTGTGCGTGTGTGTGTGTGTGTCACTGAGCAAAACATGACAGATACACAGTAAGTTAATAAGCTAGCTGGTCACGGTCAGTATAGCTAAGAATCCCACTAGCTTTAGTTGAAACCTAAAATTTTTTTATTTTCTGTGCCGGTGCTAAATATCAATAATGTACTTTACCATATCAAATACTTTTTGGAGACGCATTGCAAAACTGTAGCTATCAAATATGGAGGAGAATTTTCTAATTTGGAAACAGTCAGGGTTGCCAGGTTTCAGCAAAATATCAGCTAACTCAGGCATTGATAAAGGTGGGAATCGAGGTCACCATGGACTGCTTTCCAATTTGCAAAGATAAATACACCTTTCTATCACTGCCTCGTATGGCCATTATACACTCCATAATCTCCTTATTTTTCCCCTCACCTTACCTTTGCAATATTTTCCTCCATATGTAGATCATTTATTTGGCATTCTGACAGAATATCAAAGAAACAAAGAATGAATGATAAATAGCCTTGCTACTCCATTCAATCACAATCCTACAGCATGATTGGGGCATAATGTAATGTTGAGGTCCTTGGGGCATAATGTAATGTTGAGGTTCTTGTAAATAAAGTCCAGAAAGTCACTTTGTGAAGCTGTGTATCTGGCACTGCATTCACTTTCTTTTTTTGTGACTTATTTTCTAGGTCAAGGGCTCTCCCTGTGGCAGACTGCCAGCTGTAGCTCGTTCTCACATAATCCCTGCAAAATAAATCAAGCCTCTATTCAACTCACCCACCCACACACACACACACACACACATGCATGTGTACACACGCACACACTCACACACACTATTGTTCATAGTAGCCTCTGGTGGGAGGGTGTGTTTTACTACTATGCACTTCTACCTATCGTTCTTCCAGTAAGTTACGCAACTCAGCTCTTCCACAGCCTGCTTGAATAACTAGTTTTTAATCTTTACTCTGCAGAAGGAGGGTCAAACTGCAACCTTTCCACCAACCAATAGGAATCCAGGAGACAGACTGAAGGCACTGGATTGTATGAAATGACAGAAGTACTTTATCTGAACCCTGTGTCGTAGGACTGATGTAACCATTTAATAAACATGTCAAATCATGCATCTTTATTAAATGTCATTACAGTTTATGTTCAGTGACATAAGAGTGCTTTGTAGAGATGGCACTGATCTTACATCAAGCATCGGTGTCCAGAATCAGAAAAAAAAGAATGAATCCGATCCAATTAACATACTATAACACGCTATTCATTGTAAACTTATACAGAGTTGATTTTTTTTTTTTTTGTTTTTTTTTTGTACTGTTAAGTTATGCTTTTTAAATTTGTCTGTATTTTGCATGAATTATACAGTTCTTTTATTTTAAATTGTCTAATTTTGCACATATTTGCACTGATATTTATGTTGTTGTTCTTTTTTTAAGAGTTTTATGTAAGTCATCCTGATAGCTATATTTTTTTATATTTCTGTATTGTAGTATTGTGAGTATTGCTCAAGCAGAATTGTTTCAGCCATTTGAATATGATCATTTTCGATGGCCATCTTAAGTGAAGAAGCTTCTACTTAAATAAAAACATATTTGATCCTGTGTTGGTCTTATATAGTACTGTATATTGTGAATGCTTCTATAGCAGGAAGACATTCTTGGAGTGTTCAGAGAACATAAGACTTTTTAGTGACAGCGACAGATATAATACAAATACAGATACAAAATGGCATCCTTATAACATTAAGGACTTTTAATGGACATGGACATCATTTTTTTTAAGCCAGGTTATAACGTTCATCATTCTCTGTTACCGCTTTGTCCTGGTCAGGGTCGAGGTTGTTTTCGAAGACCCAAGGTGAGAGAATTTGGATCTTCAAGTATGTCTAATCACTGAGCTTTAGTACAGCTGTATGTTGTGTTGTCGTGCATTCTTATGTCCCGTCTCTAGTCCAGTGAATGTGGTTGTAAAAGGGCTCCCTAATGTTTACCTGATAATTCTTAGATTTTGTGAGGTGAACCTCTGGAGCCAGGAGTATCAATGATAAAACCTAATCCTCTGAACTATTACTGTTCCTGTGATTCAATAGTTTAGCTTTTCTCTGTACTTGAATATGAGTGAAAAAAATATCTATGTATAAAGTCACAGGGCAAGGTGCACACCTATGGCCAATTTACTGTAACCAAACAGCATGTTTTTGGAGAGTGGGAGGAAACTGGAGACCCATTTAAGAAATTTCCCTCAAATCTAAAAAGAAAAAACCCTCCATACATGCATGACCCAATACCTGTCAGTTTACCTGCAAGCTAGTTTACATCAGGCTACTTAGCATAAGAGATTAACGATGTATTTATCTTTGGTTTAGTTCCTTAGTTCCTTGGTGAAAGGTGTATAATTTATTGCCAGTAAGGAAAATCAGTGTGTGATTTGAGACACAGATGTCTTTTGCACGTGGGACTCTTTACTGTATTTTTGCGCTCATGCTTTAAGTGTTTTAGAAGTTTGTACTTTTACACTTAGAATAAAGAATTTCAAGCTACAGTTTAATTTTACTCAAGTTTTAGTTAGGAATTTGTGTACAATCACCTCTGGATAAAACATAGCAAACTAGCATACGCTAACAACTAGCAAAAATTAGCATGAGACATAGGATCTCATAGAATCAAACATTATGGCAGCTATCATTACAATTACTAGTAATATCACCATGACTTATATGGCTAAACAGTCATGACATGGTTATGTCAGTCTTATGATGCAGAGCTCTACTAAACCGAAATAACATTAATCTTGCGTTTGAGAGTGAGACAAACAGTTGCTGACGTGCAGTGACCATGGATGCAAAGGTTATACTAAGACGTGCTTGTTCTCACACACACACCCAAGAGACATGAGTCACTGTTAAGATATGTGTGTTTGTATATGTGTTTATGTAAGTGAAACAGAGACAGGGAGCTAATTAAGTGTGTCCCTTCTTGGGCACATGTCTGAGTTGTTCTGCTCTCCTTGGGGACTTCAGTGATTATGCGCTCGTGCTTAATCACTCCGCTTACACGTTCACCTTGCATGCCGTTCGCTCGGCATGTCTCTCTGGAGATTAAGAAACACATTAAGTCCTGAAGGATATTCCATGAGTAAAACAGATTTTGTCACAGAGGGTTGGAACACAACAGAAACCGCAGACAGGTAAAGAGTCCCTCGGGCGAGTGCTTGGACTCTATCATGGACCAAAGCTCTGTTTAATATCTCTCATTTCTGTATACGGTGTTACGTTAACCTTGGCCAATCCACATCCCACTATTGTAGACAAAAGTCTACAATGTACTTCAGGATTATAGCTCTGCGACTGATCACAGCGTTCACTACAAACAACACCAGCCTTGATGGTAATTCCATTTGATCTGTTTTTTTAAAAATCATTTTATGAGTCAGATATCTTTAAAGGGTTGTTGCCCATGGGTAATTCTCATGGGATAAGTGATTTTATATGGCAGTGTTTTGTATGGGACTGATATACACATGCCCGTCACATTAAAATTCCATGCATACTCCACATACCTCATTTTAATACAAACACATTACTTTGACCTTTGTTATAAGCTCTTGTTGTAGGGCTTGTGGCTGAGTGAGTTGCACTTGATCATTAGTAGGTCACATGACCACAACATGTATGTAGGCTAAACCTCTGGTGGGAACTCAACTTATCTAAACCCCCCTGGAAGTGTCTCTTCTCTGACAAGTCCATTTAAATGTTGTCTATAGAGTATTGCTCTGCATTTTAAACTCAGACAATATTTGTTTTCAGTTTGGCAGTTTTGGCAGGATACAAGAGAAAAGAGCACTAACTAAAGTGGCTTCATATTAAAGAAAAAGCCCCAGGATATAATGGAATTTTTTTTTAACAACATGCCAATTCGGATGGGATATATTTTACCTGGAGTCTTTTTCCACTGGTCATTATTAGAAGGTAAAATTTGATGTGTTCTTTCTACACGTGTGCACGAACAGTCTGTAAAAGATTAACATTTCAGATTGGGACAAGACTAAAATCCTAGAGATACTCTGGTAATAATTACATTAGCCCACCCCTCCATGAAAACCTAATCCAATCAGAATAGGGCTAAAGTCACCATTAGAGTAAGATTTTATGTATCCTGGAGATGAAGCAAAAAAATGCAATTGGAAGTTGAGGGTTAATGGTACCAAAAGCTACTGGATGGGAAGCTTGGGGATTTTCTAATAATTTAATGATCTACAGAAATTACACACGCTGGGTGCTGGCCAAACATTGATGAATATAAATGCAAAAATGAGACAAAATTGTGAAACCAACCACAAGGCTGAGACTGAAAGCAAATGCTCCTTTAGCCCACTCTTTATATTAAATCATATAACTTCAGTTTTATTATCCATAATCGCATGGTTATAAAAATCATACATAATTCACTTTGCTAATAAAATGCTTAAAGGAGCGGTTTGTTATTTCTGAAGCCTTCTGCTGCCTGCAAAACACTGACAAGCGTTCCCTTTCCCCCCAATGGACTCCACCCACTCTTAAAATTTCATATCCTCAATAATCACTTTTTTAAAGAAAAATAGGCATAGCTGAGAACTTTTTTAGAGCTGGGGATGGAGCTTATTTCAAGCCAGAAAAGTATATTCCAAAGTCTGAAACACAGGAAGTAGCCAGAACCATAAAAAATGTATTGCAATGGACCATTTGTGGATGTATTGCAATTATGTTACAGGTAGTAATACCATTTTCTCCCTAGATGAACACATACGAATACATGTTTTTTGATACTCATCAGCAATTTCTCTGCACTCTCACTTCACTGATCCACACTCAGGAATACTTTTGTGTGTACAATTCATGGCACCTTGTGCTTATTTTTTATTACCACACTCACTAATACTGCTCTGCATGCTCACACTCTGGTTAAAAGCCATAAGATGTTTTATCAGGTTATTTGTATTGTAGGAAGATGCTGTACTTCCTCCTCATGATATTTTCTCAGAGCACAGTTTATAGTTTGCTTTGCTTGCCATCATTAATCCTGAAATCACAGTCATTACATGCCATATGTTCATTAGTACGTTCACTAGGCTTACGACACATAGTATCACTTGGTATTGAATGTTGATATTGGAGCATTTTTTACGAGTGCAAGTAAGAACAAATGAGCACAGTATCAGATTGATGCATGATATCAGTATTGGTATCGATGCATCCCCAATTAGAGGTATAGAAATATTATAGCCTGAAGCTTTAAAATGTATCACAATGGATTCAGATGTCACTAACTTTTTGTTGGTTAGTTTAATTCAAAGTTCAGTGAATGGAACTGTTTTGTCCCATACAATCTTTCAGTTTGATTTATTCGGAGACAAACATTCTGGTGCTCAAAGATAAGGTTCTCCATTAGGACGTCCAAATTAATTAAATCCCACATCGTTTCCTACTTGAAGAATTTGGAGTCACATTTTTGATCCCTCTCTCTGTACTGAAGCTATTAAAGCATTTTATATGATCCAAACAAGATTATAACCCTGCAAAAGCTTTCAAATCATTTCATAGAATATCAGCCTTCAGTGGTGTTGCTTTATTTTATGAGTCACTCTACTAAGTGTCTGTTCCACATAGTAATTTACAACAACAGTGGCTACTCACTTCAGTTTTATTATTGTGTATATAATAAAAACAATCAGAAATAAACTACTGCTTATAAAGTGCATCTTAAATGAATCATTCTCTTTCCTTAATGGCTCCTCATATACTACAGTACTGCAGTGAAACGGATAAAAATGTACAAGACACAGTCTCTGTGTTTATTACTTCCCCTCTCACAGGACCTACAGCACTTATCAGAACCAGAGTCATGGAGCCTGGACAGCACACAAAACACACATACACATGCATACACAGATGGCTGGCCAGTGCTTGATATATTATTTGGGTGGTCACTGGATGGATCCGTGTCTGTTAGGCTATTTTTAACCAGGCTAGTAGCATGCTGACAGTTCTCAGGCTCACAGATTCAACTGTTTTTCAACCATCTGTTACTACATTACACTTCATATCCAGTTGTCCAAAAATATGATAAATTATATATAAGCTGATCTATACCCATAATAAGACTCTATATTCTATGATTAACAAGTTGCTGCTTCTCATATGACACTATAAACAGTGACACTGCACTGATCAGATGTCTGCAGTGTTCCTCTTCCTGCACTGATGATATTCTCCTGCCCTCATATGCCTCCCACCATTCCTCCCCATCTAGCCACACTCTCTTCCCTCTCTATTTTGGAGATATGAGCCACAGGCGTCCTGGCATACAGTACATATCTCCGGCTGGGTGAACCAGGTGCCATGTCTGCAGAGGGCACTAATCCAGGGCTGTATGCTGCAGACTGCTCCCTTGGCTTGGGCGACACGCCCAAAGGTCGAGGGCACATTCTGCCTGGCTGGACTGTGTCAATAGCAGCAGCATAAATTCTGCCCAGCTTTGTAGCCAAAGCAGTTGGTTCTTTAAAGTCACAGTCACACCAGAAATGTGACGTTTTGAAAATAAAGCCTTTTGGTGCAGCAATTCACAAGCCTTGTAAATACAATATAACTTTCCTAAATTAATTTAGGGGTCTTACAGTCATATTTATACACAAAACTTTGGACATTGCAGCTTAAATAAGAAAACTAAATCACAAAACATGATTTATTATCTTAGTTTCACATTCGTTATTTAACAATTTAACTTAAAAATATATATATTTATAATCTGTAGGAGTTTGTTTGCTAACTTGTCCAGGTTGTGCTTGCGAGCTGGCCATAAACAGTAAAAAAAAAAAAAAAAAATGCATATTGCCTTAAAAATTTCTTACTAAATTAAGAAAATTTCAAATGTCAAATTTCAGGGTATCCAATTGGCACAACAGAAAAGTTTTCTCTCTATCATCAGAAGATTTCAAGTTTAAATCCCAACAGTGCCACAACCATTTGTGGCCAGGAGCAAAAATGGCCACGCTCTCTCAGTGGGAGTGATGACAATCATGGTGACTAGACAGAGCTGTGCTGTGCTGTGGGTTAAAGATGCAAATTTCCTTGTCAATGTTTGCCAAAGCTGACTCAACACAAAGCTTCGCTTGCAAAAACCAGAAGATTTCAACATGATACAGTTGATCATGAACTGTATAATGTAATTTCAGATGCAAGATTTTGAAAAACTCAATTCTGGACATTCTGAATGATGTAACCTGAAAGGAGAATCAGCTAACAGATTGCATCTACTCTAAAGCACAGAAACAAAGGCTTCACTGAGGGGATTTGGTGGTGGTCAGAAATTGTGGACAACTGAAACGTCTTCCTGTTGTGGACTTATGAAGTTAAGGAGAGGCCAGCCAAGCCGCAAGGGAGACAGATAGAGCTCCAGTGAGTGAGGGGGGTTTAATGGCTATGTAAACAGGATTATCAGGAGATGAGCTCATTCCAGTAAAATGACACCCTATGAGACCAACACATGCTCACGCACACACAAACACACCACTACCTTCTATGCTCACGTCTCATCCATAAGTAGTTAAAGAGTGCTTATTACCGACATGTCCTTGATTGGACTCTCTTACATATGACCAATAGAGAGAGCAGTTATGTAAAAAAGCAGACCTTGGATATTAGTGGAGATTTCCACGTGCACAGTCTAAAGGAAATGCCTCAGTACTGTAGGGGGAAAAAAAGGCTGGCATCATTGTATCATTTTCATATTCCTGCTCTATGCGTCCTGCAGAGAAGGCTCCAAAAGTAGGTCGGTGTTTGTCATACTGACTGACTCCCTATTGTGTAAATGAGCATAATCAGGAGTCGCTTGAGAAACATGAACAGTATGTGGCGGTAAGCACCTTAAATATAAGCCAACAATCTGTCAGTAAAAGTATGAGTAATGCCAGATAGCTATATGCCAATCATATACCTAACATGAGCTAGCAAACAGTTAATCATGTACAGCCAAGTGCAGAAACATGCAGGAACAAAAATGTAAAATCCATGAGTCAGGACTAGGAGTGCTTGGTGTATTTTCGTATAACAATATAAAGGAAGAAATTAGTTTGTCCTAAAGTCACAATTACAATAGCCAACAAATGACTTCCATTTCTATGCTAAGCTCATCCATGTGATTATTTTCGGATGCTTTTTCCTAATTCTCATTTTCCCAGTTTTATTTAGGTTTTTAAATCCAAAACCCTATATGTTTGAGTGTCAGTCCTTTGAATATGGCTATATATTACATGTAATTAATATTTAATATCAATAAATTACAGAATAAGTAATGTTAACTAGTCTTTTTTTTTTTTTTATCTAGCTAATATGAGCCAGCAAGCCATTGACAACATAGCATCATTTTGACCAATGCAGAAACTAGAGGACTGAGAATATGGGAAACCTTTTGCTAGTCAGTTGTAAATATAACATTTTTTTTTAAAAAAAACTGCATATTTTGACTGTCCGTGCTAGTGTTAGATAGAATTACAGCTAGCTAGCTAAATATCACCTCATATGTAAGTCGCCCTGCACTAAAAAGCTCCTCTTGGATGGCTGATTCCAATTATAGATTAGTAATCGGATGAAGCAAGTTTCCAGGATGGATAATACATTTTGCTTAACCAAAGTCATCAATAGCATTGATTCTCCGACAGTGATGCAATGCATTTCTGTTTTTCATGTGGTGTTCATGTGAACAGTGTAAATAATATGCATTTAATGTCTAATCGATCTTGCATCCATTCAGAACATTTGTTTCATGTTTGGGAGATGAGTGCCTATTTAAATGAGGGGAAAATGGAGCACAGCTGAGGCTGCAGAAACCACATCAACTACAGCTCTGTCATCAAGTGCTTAGTCGTCCCACTGTTTTTATCCCCCACCCTCTCTCTCTCTCTCTCTCTCTCTCTCTCTTTCCCCTCCTCTCCTCAGGCTGGCAGTTGATAGTACTACACACCGCAGCTGACAGCACATGCCGAGGCAGCACATTCCACATCATTACTACTTCAGATGTTTGTGCCCCAGAAGCACTCTGATTGGTGGGAGAGCGAGGGCCACGAGGTACAGAGCCAGCCAGCCAATCAGACACAAGTTCTGTGTGACACGAGGAAGAGTGATAGTAGATGGCTTCAGGGTCATACAACGTGACAGAGTCTAGTGCAAGTGCACACTGCGGAAAAACAGAGGCGTTAAACTAATTTAATAGTGGATGCATAGTGCCTTTATGTTACACAGTAAGACAAAATGTATTATTTTCATATATCATACAGTCAGGCTTTGTGTGGCCCATTTTTAATCCATTCTCTCATTATACAGTGACATCTAGAGGTTGGTAAAAATATCAAATAG
Organism: Pangasius djambal; assembly: GCA_022985145.1. Taxonomy (NCBI): domain Eukaryota; kingdom Metazoa; phylum Chordata; class Actinopteri; order Siluriformes; family Pangasiidae; genus Pangasius; species Pangasius djambal. The sequence continues at coordinate 7,674,036 of CM040997.1, forward strand.
TGAGAACTCATTTCAGATATGAGATCACGATGAGATTTTTATTACACATTCAGGAGCACATTAACCCTCATAGGTCTATGCCTATTTTTGCTCATTTTGTTTTAGTCTTAGTTACAAAACAGTGAAACTATGTTAGAATTTTTTTTTTTAAGTCTATGATTTTTTTTTTTAATCCGCCATTTACCAAACAAAGTTACTTATTAAGGAAATGAAGGGAGAATTACCAAAGCCCTTGGTAAAAAAATAAATAAATAAATAAAAATACATACTAAGATCAAATCAACTTGCAACAAGGAGAAACAACTGACTTAATGGTGCTGTACTTATGTACAGTTCGTCTTTAAGGGCTCTAAAGTTGCTCGTATTCCACCACTCAACAAAAATCATCTTCATCTGCTTTCATCTGCAGCCAGCTGAGTAACCCCTCACATCCTGTTTCTAACTTATTATTAAAGAGCTTGGAACAGAGAGAATGTAGGACTTTATCTAAACACAGCATGTGGGTCAAGTGCTGAGTCACTTCTGTGTTACTTGCTGTTTCCTGAAGTCACGTGGAAGACGTCCATTCAGTATGTCCACATGCTGGATTAACACAGTGATACTTGTTTATCTCATTACACTCAACATGTTTGGAACGTGTCTGTATTTAGTGATCTCATCTTCAAGTGATCATTTGGTGAGGAAACAAATTTCAAATTTACAGCTTTCCACTTGAAGTAAATCAGACAAGACACGTTTGGTGTCTGAAGTGTGCTTCTCTAGCTTTGTACTGGAGCTAAAATGGATAATGTTGGTAAGAGGTAAATGAAGCCACCAGTTTAGCATTGTGCACATTTCTAAATCATCATACATTAGGTTTAAACCATGACAATGACTTGATTTGCTTTAGTGATTTTGACACAAGGACATTGCAGAGCTAAAAAAACAGGCGTAGGAGGAGGAGACGACACTTTCTTCCCTAGCCAACAGTTTGTGACCTCAAAGTTTGAAGGCAGAATTGTATATTTAGTGATTCTGATATTCATATAGTTCAACTTTATTTTTCTATCTTTAATTTTTTTCAAAATTAACTGCTAAAAAACCATTACAGTGTATTTTCAGGTAACTGCGATGATTTAGACAGTGAATGGGCACAGTGCTAAACTGCTGGCAATAAATTTCCCTAACTTCCAAAACTCTTCAAAACATTTCATATTTAGCTGAATTGCTCCTTTAATGGATGGACTGACGTTTTCCTTTAGAAATCTGACATTTTAAGTGTCATCACTGAGCAATGCAACACTCAGTCATGTGAATGGTGACCTCCATCTGCTGGTTTTAACATGCACTGCACTCCTAAGACCATCAGTATTCAATTATGGATCTTTACCCGTTAAATAGCTTTTTAAATACTGCCATCAAACATCTGGACTCCTATTGACAAGCCCCTTTTCCAAACAACAAGCCTCATTTGTCCAAAACGTTTGGGAGAACACATGTTTCGGTAGACTTGTGTTAGACAGCGAAATTTAACACATGGGATCTAAACATTAGAATAAGGATTTCCACCTTTGAATGCATCAAAGAGTATGTACTGTTTAGTAAATAGCGTTGTGGACGCGCTCTGAATCTTTAACGCATTTCTATAGTGTGCTCTAGACTCTCTGGATTCGCCATCAAAAGATCAGAGAGAATATTCAATCATTCCTCTCACAAAAGGAGAAGGCTTGTCTGTTTCATTCACTTCTCCTATGGGTTTACCTTCACCTATTCTCTTCTTGCTTTTGCACATGAGGCACAATTATAAAATAAAACAATGTCTTCTTGTGTGTGAGAGAAACACAACAACAGCCACTCTTTGCCAGAATCTTCAGATACTTTCCTCCTTCTGTTGGGTTGCCAGAAATACTGATCACATGCCTATCACAGTGGTTCAGCAGGTATACAGAGGTAAAACACTTGTACTTGTGCACAGCTGAGGGAGCATGCCAATACCCCAAGACTCATTAGTATTCTAAAGAGAACTTTTGTGAATGCTCTCATCATGTCTGGTGCACTTTTCCTTAGTCCGATAAAGCTGTCTGGGGCTTTGAACATATACAAATACTCTTTACCCTGACAGTAGTAAAGTAAAGAGTGAGATCGGAGAAAGAGAAGAAAAGTGAAAATGTATCTGTCAGTTCAGCTGTGCAACAGCGTTACGAGCAGAACATAGCTCTTTCATGCAGAATTCTTTCAGTCTTAGATAGCAAACATTACAGCAAACTGCAAGGCTGAATGTGTTTCTGAGCTAGATAAGAGTAAGAGTAATTTTCAGAGCACTATGTTAAGTAGAACATACATGGACAGGCAGACAGTTAAAAGAAATACAGGGAAATCAGTGGTTTGAAGATTTGGCTACATTTGTGTGTTTGTGGAGACGAAAAGCAAATAGCATAAAGGAAATGACTAATATTACCCAACTAGTAGCATATGGCCTTTAAGTCATGGTTACCATGGAAACAGGACATATCAATAACAGGAATGTCAACATGTTCCTCCGATGTGTTAGTAGAAGACTCTGTGTGATTACAATTACACTAGAGCTGATTTTAAAGCAAACCTCCATGGTTTCTGAGAATGCTGAAGACCGAGAAACCAGTGGTGTCATTAACCAATTTCTGGAAGGGGGTGACGATTGTGCACTGCATGATCTGTACAATTAAAATAAGAAGTGTAACACACTCATGCATTTGGATGGATGCCAGCCAGTAGTATAAGTGGTGATGTTGATATTCAGAATCAGTAGTTTAATTATTTAAGGCACAATCTACCTGTAACACCGTTGGTTCATTGTTCATGGTTCAGAGAAGTGAATATTGAGGTTCTGTTTCAGAAAAGTGAATATTGAGGTTCAGGCCTGGATATATTTAATATTTGCATGGAAATATTTAGTTCCTTCAAGTTCGGCCAACGACAGGGCCATTTTGTGTTATTTTCCCTGTCACACTGCAGTGTTTTTATGTTGTCCGTATCCTTGACAGTATTCCATAAGCACTATGACCCATGCGTTTAATCCGCCCATATTTAGCTCGGCGGTTAGCGCTATGGTTCGGTGCACACAACCTGCGTGGTTCGCACCCTGTTCAAAGCACTCATTCTGTAGCCTGAGCTGTTTGGCAGCCCGTCTCCCCACTTGGTTCTGCCCCACACCATATATTGTCCTCTCGGACAAGCGGGCCCTGTTCGACACTAATATATATCCTATCACCGAGCCCCGTAACACTACCATCATCAAATCATATTATATTAACTTATAATAATGTTAATAGGCATAGGAAATACCTTTAACAGTTCCACTGAAAATTATTAAATTATTACTTATAAAAACTGGCCATTCTTTTGCAGTACTTCAGCTGTTAACCTGAAATGCCTACGCATGGTTTGGCTAGCTGGCTAATAGCTTTCAAAGAAACAGGAAAAAAAAGAAATTCAACCCATGGTTTTGGAATGGCATGTCCAGCAAGCTCATATAGTGTATTTCATGTAGGCTGCCAAAAAAGTGTACCAAAAGAGTACCAAAAAGTTTAATATTTCAGATTGAAACACAAAAAGTGCTCCATATAAAACAGATCTTGCTTATAAAAGTCATCAGTATGTAGCTCGTTTTTCTCTTTAGCACATTGTGTAGGAAGATGATTGCAGGATGGTTCTTTCCTGTGTAGAAGTGACTTGTTATTTTCACAGGATTTCTCGCTAACACCTCTTGCTGTGTTTTCTTCTACTTAGACCTACAGTGTCCCTCTCACCTTACTCACAGCTGCTAGCACACAACATGAAACAACACCACAGTAAACAGTAGTCACCTTAATGATGTCTTTTTAGATATGCCAGATGTGACAGAAAAAACTAATTTCTTCTTGATGGCACAGCTGCTATGCCAAAACCAAAATAAGGCTGAATAAGCTGTCATTCGTACAGAATACAATCTCTGTAGTGCTAATAACTCTATTCCACAGAGGCCAGTTTCCTGGCATTTCCTTAAAGGTTAATGATTTTTCACATGACATACACATATATGAGATGTTCCTTATTGAGGGTAAATATTTGCATTTATTTTTGTAAGATCCCTATATGTCACATTCTAGGAACCCCTGGGACAGACATTAGGTAAAATAAGTTGACTGCAGCAGGAATAAATCATGCATTATGCATGTTCATGATAACTGGAGAACATGTATGAATAAACCACTGGTATATTAGGAACATAGAATTGTGCATTCTGCAAATATACAACCATGTATTAGCATAACATTTAATATTTTTGCTATTTATTTCCACTTCATACATTTGGCTGTCTGGGAAAACCTGTTGGATGTTGCTGTAGATGTACGAACTTCGACGCCTCAACCTTAAGAAACCATAAACACATTTCACTAAAACAATGTGAATATACTTTTATTTATTTTTATTTCTCTTGTCTAGGCTATCTTCCTGCAAAGATCATGTTGGGTAAGGAGCCAGAAAACTGGCAGTCTGCCTAAAGATGTCTAAAACATTGCTAACTAAGTGTGATTTCCTCACACAGTGAATGTCGCACCTTGTTGAAGGTGTAGCACAGCCAAATCAGTTCAGTTTGTGATTACTGGCTGTCAAAATATAAGTGATTCTCTCACGACGCAATTTTTCACTTTTGGGGGTAGCCAGATTTTTTAAATAACTCTATTTGTGGTTGAAATACATTATGTGTACAAAAGTTTGACCTGACCATCACACTCATGTTCTTGTTGAACATCCCCTTCCAGATTTAGTCCCCCTTTGTTGTTACAATAACCTCCACTCTTCTGGGAAGGCTTTCCACTAGATTTTGGAGCGTGGCTGTGGGGATGTGTTCATTCAGCCACAAGAGCATTAGTGAGGTCAGGCACTGATGTTGGGTGAGGAGGCCTGGGGGACAGTTGCCGTTCCAGTTCATCCCAAAGGCGCTCAGTGGGGTTGAGGTCAGGGCTCTGTGCAGGCCACTCGAGTTCTTCCATCCCAACCCTGGCAAACCATGTCTTCATGGAGCTCGTTTTTTGCACAGGGGCATTGTCCTGCTGGAACAAGTTTGAGCCCCGTAGTTCCATTGAAGGGAAATTGTAATGCTACAGTATACAAACACATCCTATACAATTGTGTGCTTCCAACAGGCAAGGCCCACATGTGGGTGTGGTGGTCAGATGTCCTCAAACTGTTGGCCATATAGTAATATGTGCAAAAGAGAAAGTCCGTATATAGTAAAAAGTTTTACCATGTGAATGGTTTCTCAGGCTGCTGTCTGGGAACACTATCGCTAACAACATATGAGTAATGGCCCGATCATATTTTCGACTTCATCTGGCACAGAATGTCTGCAATGAACTCATCCAAAGCTAACTGACTAAACACAGCCACAACTCAGCCTTGGTGAGACCAAATGTTTACAGCTAGGCCACTTTCAGCCCAAAAGAAAAATTGTTTGACCCAGATTCCAAATACTGTTAAAAACGTAAAAGGTTTTGTCTTTTTGCACAGTACTTGCCATTGCCATATGAGCTTAAACTCAACCATATTTAGCCCAGATTTCTCTGCTATGTTACCTTTGGAATATGGACGAAGATGTACATAAATTACTCTCATCTCCACTTCCCAGAATTGTTCAGTCGTTCTTAGCTTGTACTGCTGTTGTGCTCAGTGTCTTAAGGCAATCAGGATGATTTTCCCAGAAATCCCTTGGCTAAACCAGATGTGCAGCTCAGTTACAATTACATTAAAGATGAAGACATATGGGTGAAGTGTGGGTGGCGTACACCTAAAGAGTATGCTTGTGATTTTTTAAAATTTTTTAACTGTGATGTTTTCAGCGTAACGGCATGTCGCTGTTCGAGCCAAACATTTAACTGGTTCAAGATTTTACTCACTGATCTATAACAGTGAAAATTACAAAATGATACCTTACCAAGGCTCTCTTCTCAACTCCCAATATTGTGTGAATGTGGTTAAGGTAGGAATTGCATCTAACATTACTTTAAAATTGATTTAGAAAGAGTTATGAGACTTGGCAAAATAGAAGAAAAACCTCTTTTCTTTTCTTTTCTTTCTTTTTTTTTTTTTTTTAGAATAAATAAAACTCAGTCAACACAATAAATCTATGCTTGACAGCATTTCACCACAAAAAAAAAAAAACATTCCTCCAAAAATATCAGAATCTTTCTTGAAAAAGTGCTAGACCTGTCTGAACAGATCAAACCATTTTAAAGCGTACTTAAATGCATGTTAGGGATATAGTTGCTTGGTTGACACAAAAAAGAGTACTATCATTCACAAGCACGCAAGAATTAAAGTAAAACATGACAAGGCATGCTGTTATAGGACAATAATCTGCAAGGCGATGGCATGATGTGTTCTGACGTGAAGTTACCCTTACTACCCCAGAATTCATTATACTCCCTATAACAGCACAAAAACTATTATTACAATTAATACAATTAACATTACATCACATTAATGTTAAATGCTATGTTTGTAATGATAAACATTTGTTTGCAACCATGGCACGTGATAGTTTGCAGTGCTGATAGTTGTGATAGTTGTGTTGATGTATGAGCTAGTGCATGTGTTCTGAGGCTGAGTGCATGCGTGACTGTTTTCCTTATTGGATGCATGAGGATCTGATTATGAAGAATGTTTTCAGGACTGAGAAATCCAGGCAGGGGAAAATGAAGGGAAAATAAGTACAAAAGATACAGAATTGGGTTTTTTTTTTTTTTAAATTCCACAACCATAATTCATCAGTAATTGTGTCTGATGAGCCATGATACATAATGAAGACTTGTTTTACTGCTTGTTTTGAGGCCGTCACTATGCTATACTCCCAAAGCTATTAAAATTCAAACAGTAACACTTTTTACATTTGTGTGCAAATACCTCCCTCTATTGGACTTAAGACTAAATCCATTCAGCCTCTTTAATTTACAGTCAGCACCTCCTGGTTTGAGGGTCTGTTGGATGGTTAAGGGTTCTAGCTTCATAAAGGTGTTCTTGGAAACCTTTCTGAAAAGTAAACCATTCATGTTAGAGTTCTACATAGAATCTATAAGGGTTCCTCCAGAGGGACCAACCAAAGAACCCTGGTGTCAAACATGTGGTGTGAAAAAGCTTCTAATCCGATCCAGCAAATGAATTTAGAGTCTGTGTACTAAATTAAAGTAATCTAACTGAATTGAATTTTTGGCCGGGGGGGGGGGGG
>CM040997.1:7685618-7721605 GCA_022985145.1 Pangasius djambal
TTTTTTTTTTTTTTTTTTTTTTTTTTTTTAAATTGTGGAGCATCATGGAATCATGACCTGAAAAAAAAATTTGAGGGGGAAAAAAAAGGCAAGGGTACTTACTGTCTTTTAAATGAGAAAGAATTACTGTTCCCAGAATGCACTGCAAATTACTGTCAATCAGTTGCTCCACATTTATCCTGCTTCTACCAACATTGTTGTATCTGCACCAAGATAATCTTAGAATATTATTCGTACCTCGGAGTATTCCTACATGATTTCTGTTCACAAAGTGAGATCTCTTCAATAACAATGGCAGACCACTCCCACTATGCAAGATGATCATTTCACAGGCCATATATCTGATAAGTTATATCCTGAAAATAGCTGAAATACTGACGTATGGCTTCTATCAGATTAAAAGTTTTGGTAAACATCAAATTCTCAATGGGGGAAACGAGCAGCATTTTTACTTCTGAACCCTCGCTCTTCAGCGCTATTCACAACACCAGGGCAGCTGAACATGCCTTTGAATGAGAGAGAAAACAATCCGTTCACTGACCTCATAGAAACAAACTAAAACCCTGTACACCAGAGCCACCACCATCATCTTCTGCAGGTCCTCCAGAGACGTGTTCTCATCGATCTCCTCCACTACAAACTGCATGATGACTTTAGAAATGTCCCTGTGGTGGGCGGAGAGCATCCAACTCAAACTCACGCAAACAGACAGACTTTCACAGGATTATAACAAAATGAAGATCATTTGTGCATGAGTGTCACCGGTCTTCAACACGTCACTGTTTTCAGACTTACTTCATTCCACTTAGGTGCATTATCCATAAAACTATAGTCGCTTTAACGCAGAAGAGGATGAAGAAATCCACCATTTCAGCTAGAAATCTGTGTAAAGGTGAGGGAATGGTGTACTCTCTACCTACAACAGATTAAAAAAAGACATGAATGAAAGAAACTTGATTTGGACAAAGCTCATACTTAAACTCCACCCTGAACAACCTGCATATCTTATCTTTAAAACTAGTATTCACTTTTGCAGTGAAATTCTGAGTTGACATTTTTAGCTGAAACTTCTTTCACTGATATGTAATTCTATTTTCACTTCAGCTGATGGTGCCCTATATTACCCACAATGCCATTCGGTTACCCGCTGATAGTGGTACCAGTGGAACTTGGCCCTTGTTTCATCTCTACCTAAAGAGTTATTTTTACTATTTGCTTTTTTCACATTTTAACGCAATTTTCGTGGAATTACTTCCTCAGTGAACTTTTAATGAAGTAACAATGTTACTCTCTTTATATTAAGTTAAATGCTGAATTCATGCCAATGTAAAATCTAAAGTTTTTAAAACTTAAGTCAAGCTGAAATTGTTACGATTCAGTGAAGCATATGAACACCAGCTTCCTGCTTTAGCCGCTAGATAGTTAGCTAACGCTAACTAGCATTAAGCTAACGCGCTACTGTACCTGCTTGCTGAGCCGGGTTTCCATTCGCCTGCGCCGGACTAGCAGCCGCTGCCGGGGGTGTGGATGTTGATGAATTCCGGGCCTGAGGAGTCGCTGTGGCGTTCATGTGAGGCGGACTGGTGAGCTGAATGTACCAGTTAGAGATGTCCGCAGATGTCGGGGCGGGTGGATAAGGAGGGATGTTAGCCGCTTGGCTGCCGGGCTGCGGCGGAAACCACGGAGGAGATAACGGTAGCGCCGACACGCACATCCAGCTCTGCCAGCTCGCGTAGCCGCAGTAGTAGTTCCACATCCACTCCCGCAGCTTATTACAGTACTCCGTCCTCGACACCTCAGCATGCCCGGTCAGTCCCTTAACATCCCCTTCTGTTCTTCGCTCGTCCTCGTTTTTCGCTGTAGCCATTTTTATTCTGGTAAAACTTGTATTCAAGCGTTACTGTTACCTCAGCCTCAAGAAACTAAGCCGTCCAAGCGCATCGGCCATTACTAGGTCCTGCTCAGGGCTCTGAATCTCAGACGGAGTCGAATTTTCGATTCCGTGCAAATGATAATTGAGAATCGACTCCAAAGTTCTCACACAGAAGAGTGAAGCGACAGAATTTGAAACTCAGCTGACCCCATCTTCCACATGCCCCCTCCATACAGCAAAACCTACACTCTGAGTAAAATTTATAGAAAAAAATTAAAATAAAAAATATATATATATTGGGCGCCGCGGAATCGACTGAAATATGAATCCGAGTCGACTCCACAATTTCTGGAATCGAACAGCTCTGCTCGTCAATACAGCCCGGACTGTACCACTGTGCGCTGTTTCTTGTTGATTGCTCTATAGTTGGTCTACAAGAGAGATTACGGTCCGTTTAAAATATTTTATGTACACTAAAATTAAAATTATATAAGTGTAAACACATGTTTAAAATAACTGACAATGTTTTGCAAACAAACACTCTAATGGTGCACTCCTATGATCAGTCATGAATGGTACAGACCATAAACAGACCCTCCCCGCAACACAGAGTGCACTTTACAGAAAGTTCAGCAAAATGAGAACCTAAGAAGGTTAATATCTTTTAAAATAAGGTAATCTGTTAAAGTATAAACTATGTCATGAGTATTGAGTGAAATAACTGTGAAATAAACAACAACCGAGTCGAATTAAACATATTCATTCTATTGCTTATGCATCATATGTCCAAATGAACGTAACCAACTCCCTTTAAAAACAAATCATGATCTTTCAGTTTTAGAACATGCACATCCGCATTTAGGGGATTGTCACAAGATGGCAGCAGTGTCATGTCTATAGCATATTATGCATCGATTAGCCAAGACAGCCAGTTCAGGGCTGTTTCTGAAATGGCATCCTAGTCCATATTTCCTACAAACCTGCAAGTGCATTATGGGTATTCAGCATCCCCTAGCTAACACTGGTAGTATTGCAATGCACTTTTTTTCAGGAGTGTGCCGAATATAAAATGACCATTCTCTCTAACTAGTATACTGTATAGTGAATATGGTGTGGTTTGGCATTCACTTGACTGAAAGCACACTGCCGAAAGTGTGAGAGATGTGAGGCAGAATTTAATCATTCAGCGACTTCCAATTAGTTGTTAGGAATCCCCAATCATCCTCATTTTTGTTCTATATGCCACTCCTAAACACACCTGAGCCACGTTCCTGAGCCAGCCCTTCATGCCCAGGAGTACTTTTCATTCATTCTCTAATTTTCCTTCTTCTTTTCCTTGCAGAGCCATGGTGACTTCAGGCAAAGAAGGTCAGTCCAGACTTCTCTCTCCCCAGCCACAGATTCCAGCTGCTACCACGTGATCCCCAGATGTTCCCAAGCCGACTATGAGATATTTCTCCAGTGGCTCCTGGGTCTGCTCAGGGCTCAGGGTCTCTGTCCATTGACGTACCTGATAAAGCCCTAGTGGGATCCTAACAGGGTCACTACCGACAGCTCGTAACCATAGGTGAGGATAGTGACTTAGATTGACTGGTAAACAGAGAGCTTTGTTTGCAAACTGAGCTCCTGTTTCGCCTTTACAGACCGGTATAGTGACTGTAGTAACTGCTGCTGCTGGCCGAATTTGTTGCTCGATCTCCCAGTCTTTTTCTATACTCTGATGCAAAGATCTCAAGATAGCTCAGGAGTACTATTAGTTGGAATAGAATTACCCCATAGGATAATATGGAGATGCCTCACTGTGCGTCTTTCTGTGGGCTTAAGAGCTCATCAGAGGCAATAGGGTCAGAGCCTATCAACAACAAAACTCTTTAGCAAACTGGTTTTGCCAGACAGCTGACAAAAAGCTGTGATATGTTGAAAACACTAGGCCCATGAGTAAGGTCTGGCTTGTCCAGTGACTGTGCTGAACTCTGAATGGAGGCTTCCAGGCAGAAAAAATGGACCAGATTGAGTCTGATGACCTCTGACAAGCCATGGTGTGATGTGCCCAGAAATAATCAGTGTAAAATAAAAGCTGCGTCCAGCAAATGCTGACCTCTATTGAAACCAACAGCCAAGGATTATGGTTAATGTGTGTGTGTGTGTGTGTGTGTGTGTGTGATGCGTGTTGAAACACACAGTCAATATTGTGCTTGATGCTGGTTATAGTTAAAGCTGTGGGGTCGCACTGTATAAGGGTTAAGTCTAAATCCAGATGGTCAGTTATTGCTTATGAAATGCTTTTTTTTTTTTTTTTTTATCTGAACTTTGCTGCTAGTAGGATTGTGTGAGAGGACAAAGGTCTGACTTACAGCAAAGTTCAGAGCAGACTCATAGTTCTCATAGAACTGCCTCAGCTCTGTTCTGAAGCTGACCTTTGTCTTTTCCCAGGGATGAATGTGATGTTATGAAATTATTGAGCCAATTGAATACAAATGATATTTGACACAATGAACAGATGACTCACACCGTCAAACTGTAACATCAGCTTATTACTAGGATATGTTAAATATGTCGTTTAATTTAAGGAATACTTCAGCATTTTTCAACCTAATCGCTATCTACCGCATCTGTAATATAAGCATGATTATTACAGACAAAAATGTCAACACATTTACCTGTACTGAAAAAGAAAATCTACAGAGCCTCTGAGGTGACATGGTGGATGTTTATTAATAAGGTGCAGCCACAAATTAATATATTGAAGCCATAAGTTAATATTTTGATGCCACAAATGAAGTACCCTGTAGCCACAAATTATGTCTTTGCCACAAGCTGCATAACTTAAGTATGATGGTCCCACAACATTAATGTGGTGTACATTTGGCATGCACAGGCCAGGAAAAAGAAACTCTGGGCTATGAGAATTCACTTAAGGTGACATGGGCTAATGGTATCCATGTTCCAGTGCCAGTGACAGCAGTATGTCTTTATGCATCATTTCAAGATTATTCCAAGTGTAATATCAGTGATCTCCATACTTTGATTCTATTGGCCACAATGGTCCAACTGATTTCTCTATAGCCCGCTCATTTTAAAATACAGTAGTTGCCAGAAGTTAAATATTTACTGGCCATGAAATAGATCTTTTGAATCTTGACTTGTGGTGTCAGTGTATTAATTTTGTGGCCACACCTTGTTAAAAAAATAATCACTGTGTCACCTTAGAGGCCATGTAAAAATCTGTTTACTCACAATTAATTTATAATGGAAGCCAGTTCTGAGACTAGGTCAATAAATGTTTACGATATGAGAGTATATAAAGCAAACCACAACTATTTTTTTTAGGATGAGACAGAGTTTTAGGATGAGAGACAGATAAAAGTGCAATTCAGTAAACTGTCATTCTGGTTACTTGCTCTTTCCACAAGGTTTAGTGGTATCCATCTGTACAGGCAAAAGTTCTTCTCTCTGAAAAGTATTTTCACCTCTCAAAGGACAATGTTTAATAAATATTTAGAGTTTATTGACCTAAGAATTCAATAGTGCATCTATTTCTTCTTAACTGAGGAATTCATTATTACATTTTACAAAAGTAGGTTTCACATAAATGTTTATTGCCCCAACAGCTGTGCTTAGACTTTGTTTTGAGTGAATATATTTCAATTCTTTCTCAGTGCAGGGAAAAATCTTAACATTACTGTGGTAATCACACATACACTACAGATGCAGTTGATATACAGTAGAACGGGTGGAAAAAAAACCTGCTGTATTCCTTGAAACCTTTAAAACGCTTAATCTTTTTTTTTTTTTTTTTTCAGGTTTTGCAACAGTGTATCTTGTATGTACTAGTCTGCATAATGATTTCATCCTGCTACCGAGTCCTCTCCAAAGATCAATGTCTTGGCCTGAGCTCGTGTTTTTGTATCAGAGCTGTTCATTACACAAGCCCTAGAAAAGGAAGTATAGAGAAGAAAAGCCCAGCAGTTTAGCAAGGAGGGAGTCATGTGATACAACCACATTTGAACTAGCATTTTGTTTATTCTGTACTGAACAACCTGTCAGTAGTTCAAAAAATGAAACTATTAGTGAATGAAGTGAAGTCACGTGTGGCCAAGTATGGTTACCCATACTCGGAATTTGTGCTCTGCATTTAACCCAGTGTGTACACACACAGTAGTGAACACACACACACATTGTGAACACACACCCGGAGCAGTGGGCAGCTTTTTTTTTGCTGCGGTGCCTTGCTCAAGGGTCTCACCTCAGTCGTGGTATTGAGGGTGGAGGAGAGCGCTGGTCATTCACTCCCCCCAATAATAATAATGATGGGGGTCAAGCTATTACAAAAAAACATGCCAAATATGGTAAACAGTAAAGTTGTAAACCTTTTGTATAAAAAAACACTAAACTTATGGTTCTGTCATCTGTTCTTTTGTGTAATTTGTACTTTGATAGGACAATGTGTGCTTAGTCTATCTACTTTCAGTTTCTTCTCCAAAAGCATTTTAGGAAGAAAATAATGATAGAGTAAATTATTCACCTTATTCTAATTCATTACACCAGCGAGTGTATTACACACGCACCTTCTCAATCACTGCAGATATGATGTGTGTTGGATGTAATGGATGTGTACATTAAGATGGATGTTAAGGGAAATCCAAGAATCATGGTCACTGTCGGTAGCATGGGTCAAAACACAGGCAGGCAATATTAGAACAGGATAATCCATGATCAACAATGAAAACACAGGCACGGGTCAACACCAGGAAACACTGAGACAGGAAATAAGGCACTGGGCAACAAGGCTCGGACTTAACCCTAGAAATGCATGATAAGGCTTCACAACAAGACTATGAAACATCAGGATATGCATAATCAATCTAATTATGGGCTTAATACAACACATGGATACAATCAGGTCACACACTAATGAAAGGACAGGGGCAGAGACAGGACAGAAACAAAAGCAAATGAAGCTGACTCAAATCAAAATGAATAAAAGCTACACTTGTTGCTCTGGGAAAAAAGCAGCCTGCTTGAGAGGGGGAATTTATGACAACGTGTTTCAGCAAAGCAGGCTGAAAGATATCACCCCAAATGAAGATCAAATCCTCTGTGTATTCATCTGACATGTTTGTCACTAAGAGCCTGCATGAATCTACAGTCTGGGCTAGAAAGAAATCAGCCCCAGCCCCCAGCCTCACTTCATACCATTCTGTGTATTTTTTCTTATAATAAATCTTATTATTTTTTTCTTTCAAAATAGTCAATTTTAAGACGTTTGTTATTAGCAAATTTGATTATGCCAAAAATGAAACCATATATTATTTTTTAAAAAATAGTTTAAAGCAGGGGGGCTTAACCCTGCTAGCCCATTTATATAAGCAGCCCTTTTTCATAATGATCTATAAAGCTGATCATTTGCTTTTGTGCCTGCGTGATTGCATTTCGTAAATTAGAAAAGGAAAAATTGGAATTTAACAGGGATTTGAAACCTGCTCTGTGTGTGACACATGCCCAATTAAGTGAATTATTTATGCCAAGAGGCAAGCACTTGTCTAAGGGTCTTAGCTTCCTGCATTCGAATCTCATATACCTCCCACTACCTCATTCTTTTGTGATCTCTCCAAAGCCCCATTCAGCTCTATATGTGTTCCTGTCTGTCACATGAGCCATTTCCTCTGTCTACATTTCTGGATCAAAAGTGAGGCATGAGAAAGTGCGGTGAAACTGTGAAACTCCTAAGATACTGACAATGATGTTTGCTTTCTTTACTCACAGCTGTGTTGTGCAAGAACTCCAGTTGCCTCCATTTCAAAGCATCCATCTGTGGGCTGAATAAGACATATTTAGTACAGTATAAGCCATGTTGCCATATTTAGTCCTTACATGCTTTGTGGGTTTGTTGTACAGGATACCCCATGGCCAGCAGTCTTGTTAGTGATTTCGAATCACAGTTAAAGGCTAAATGGATGGTGAATGGTCAAAGTCGTATTTACATGCATGAAGAAAAAAGAGGTTAGCAAATGACTGATGGCTTCCTGTTTCCTTTACGCTTCTACAAGCCAATGTTATCTTATCCACACAGTTTGTGGAAGTGCGTGTCATGTTGGGAAGTAATCGAAGGGAGTTCATGAAACCATTGTTTTCCAAACTCTTGAGTTTAATTATGATAAAGGCTAAGATACACCAGTGTTAGTAGGAATATTTAGAGGTACCCATAGCCGAGAAAGGCTCAATCTGTGTATGTTTACATGCTCACTTGCTCATATTCCATTCTCTTTACTACAGGAAGGGGATTGTGTTCCTTGTTTGACCTGGAGCCAGTCCATGAACAAAAAAACACTGGCTAAAAAGGCATCGAAAATATTAAATAACTAGCATCTGACTAGGTCTGTTGACTAGATCTAACTGGTCTATTATGACTCACAGCCTATAAAATGTTTGTGATGAATTTACGCTGTAAGGTCAGCATGGTTCTGTAGAGCTGAAGTTCATTTGGAACCTTATCTACCACACGATTTTATCCCAGAAACACGTCAAATTCCTCTGATTCCTTCCCTTTGCCTTATCTGCGGCCATGTGTGGGGAAAACTTAGAGGCTCCTCAGAGACCAAGCTAATCCTAGGCTTCAGATTGTCAGCATTTTTTCCCTCCAAAATTCCATGACACACTAAAACACAACTCCCTGTTCTCAGCGTACTCTGTGTTCAGAGCAAAGTTGTCTTAGTGCAATATTTAAAAATAAAAAAAAAAAGCTGAGAATAGAAACATTTCAAAGCCTTTCCCAACCATCTTAGCACAGAGATCATCACTAGTAGAGCGAGCATCAGATTACACTCTTCTCTCCTCCAGTTAGGATGCTCTTAACTTTACAATGCCTTTAGGAAACTGGGTTCTAAACAGACCTTTTGTAATGGCCAGACAATACAGACTACAGACACACTGATCTTGATCTGTTTATTATTCATTGGAAAGAGTAAATTTATAGTGTATTAACAAAGATATATATCTAAATACAAAATCTTCTCAAATGTTACACACTATTTTGTGAACTATACAGAACAAATGACTGAAAAACTACAGACAAAGTGCTGATAGATGAATTATCATAATGTCATATGCCACATCTCTAACTTTCACAAAGTGCAAATTAAAGGGCCATTAAAAATGAATGTAAAAAATAAAGAAGAAGAAGAAAATATATTCAAAGTCATTTGACTGATCAGAAGATTTGATTTTCACAAAAAAAAAAAAAAGTGCACATGCACATATTTATATATGTTGCATTGACATTCTGTGGTCAGGATGGTGGTAAACAGGATGTTCTGAAACATTTTGTTATGTTAGTATTATTTTAAATCTTAGGTAATTTGTAGTATAAATCCATTTAGGTTTTGGCAGATTTACAGACATGCATATCTGTAGAAGAAGACTGCTGTCCCAAGGCACTTTATATACCAAATTAGAAATTACTCACTTTTTAATGAATCTCCTGGCAGCTGGCCTTCACCATTGCCTTACATTTCCACGCACGTCCCGTTGACCTCCCTTTTGTTTCCCACTGCACTGCCGTAAGCTGATAAGCATCTCTAGATACTGTTTAGGTCTGGCACAAATGTTGCATTCTAATATACAAAAACACAATGAAGTTAATTAAGGACAACATTCATCATTTTTGGTTACATGTCTAAATGATGTAAAAGTCTATGAGTCATGGCAGTGATATATTTTTCTATAAACTATTTCTGTAAATAGGGCAGATGTGTTTTGGTCAGAGTTTTTTTTACTTCTCTTAACCAAGTTCTAACATAGGAAATCATACTCTTTTTGCTTATACCATAGGTTCTTTTCCATGATCTCTGTTTTTCCATGATTTACGAATGGTACGTTTCATTCTAAATCTAAATCTGATACACATACTACAGCACTGGTGAATGCTTGATTCTGATTGGTCAGAAGGTGTTGATTAATCTTCTCTAACAGCAGCTCTGACTGTAGTTCCATCAGCAAATCACAGATTTATTAATACGTTCATTCTAATACATTATCATTTCATTGAAACGACATACAGCATCCATTGATAAGGAAGGAGTCTCCAGTGTCAGTGCTTTGTAAAACGTTACGTGATGTTAACATGATCTTAACATGACAAGCTACATTTTTTGTCTTCACAAGATAGGGAACAGTAGATAGCTGCTATAGCATAAGTGATAATATAAATTACATTAAATATAACTCACTCATTCACTCACTAACTCACTTTAAGTAATAATTTTTTTTCCTGATCAGGGTCACAGTGGATCTGGAGCCTGTCCTGGGAACACTGAACTTGAGTTCTAATGTGACTAATGGAGAAAATGTACATTGTTGTCAAATTGCCGTGGTATACCAGGAAGAAAACACTTCAGGAAATGCTGTTATTGAAAAATAATCATTTTCAGGGTGGTAACAATAACTCCGCTTTGCATCAGGCCTCATCACACAACCCCATCTTTGATTATTTTCCTGTAAACAATTTCCATGTTTTATTCCTTACTTAAATGGCGATAGTCATCAGAGCTTTGGTGAAAATCAAATTCTACAAGCAAGCTCCTCAAATGGACATTTAATGAAAAACACATGATGTATGGCCTACAGGAAAATGGGATCTTTCTACTCGTTTGTTTGCAGTACATCTGTGGCCGGCCGCACCTGGCCCTATGCTGCTGTTTTACTCTAAAGAGGCTAAAGAGCGGCATATTCACAGCTCCATACTGAGTTCAGCTCCTGCTGTGGGTGACTGATTACATGCCCTGAGTGAAAGTGGGAGGCAGGTTCAAAAGCATGATTTTATTCACATCGGAAAGAATTCCAGTATCATGGTGAGGCTCCTGAGCTTTTTGAGACGTTCATCCCCCATTTAGTGGATCTCATTCATGTTTAACATGGGCCTGTGTCTGAAATATCACAGTCTGAAAGGGTATAAGACATTATGAAATCTCTGAGAAATTCTCTCAGAGACTGGCTCTGCTTTTTAATCCTAGACGAAAGTACTGGTGCACGGTTCTACTTTATTTCCACTATGCGACAGAACTTTAAAAAGCACTGGGAAATCTTTTTTTTGCAAGATGTTTACTATGCTGTGAATGACTTTTTTTTCTTGAACAGAGATGAACACTCAGTCACCACCTCCAATATAAATGCTTTTGGCATCCTACTAAGTCTTGTTGCATGGTAACAAGCTTCTCATTAGTTCTGTCCAGAGTAGTCCCAACCCCCGACTCTCAGTGGGGAACTGAAAAGGCATGAACTTAAGACCTTTTATATCTCTTCGATCTGACTGCCTGTGTTTGCTAACTCAACTACAGCCTTCACCCAACACTCTGAGACAAGAATCATCAACCTTTTAAACTCTCAGAACCCATAAGCAGGTCCAGATTTACATTCTTCATGCTCGTAGCTACACACACTTCCTATTATCCGCACTTTAGTTACTGAATAATATGCTTTGAAGAATAACTGAATAATGTTGTGTAAAAAATAGGTTAGTAGAGTGGTTTCTGAACAAAATGTTCAAAAGATCTGTCAAATTTTCTGGGTGTTCAGAGAACGGTTTTACATAACATTTGTAAACATTCTTACACCATTGCTGCAACTTTTTTTTAGTGGATGGAATGTAACACTAATATTTCCTTAACGTCATGTTTGTCTGACTGGGAATGTTTTGTAAGCAACCTTATGATATCATTATCTATTATCATCGGAATTAGAATATTGCAGTAATGATATTTCTGGAAGGTTTCAGAAAGGATCACATTCAACAGGTTCTAAGAAGATTAGATATTAATGTTCTAGAAATAATGTTCCTGCAAACCTATAGTAACATTGTGAACAAAACCATTATTGCAGCAAATGTTTTAGAACAGGAACGTCTTGCAATTAGAATATTGCATAAAGTTTATTTCCGGAAAACCTCAGTAAGTATTCAACAGGTTCTAAGAAGGTTAGGCTATGATGTTCTAAAAATAAAATTCCTGTATAAAACACTGTGAACAAACTAATATTACAACAAATGTTTTTAGAACATTGCAGGAACATCTCGCAATTAACGATTTTCAGGAACATTGTTTCTGGAACATTTCAATAAGTGTTAAAAATATTAAGAAGGTTTGACTATAACACTGCAGAAATAACGTTTCTCCAACGTTCTAATAACATTGTGGAGCAAAACATTGCAAGAAACATTGCAACAATGGTATTTCTGGAACATTACAGTCTAACGTTCTTAGAATGTTAATACTCAAAAATATTCCAGAAATAATGTTCCTGCAATGTCCCAAAAACATTTTCTGTAATAATGGTTTGCTTCACAATGTTATTAGAAGGTTTCAGGGACATTATTTTGGAACATTACCTTCTAACCATCTAACCTAAGCAGAAACTGTTGAATATGTACCGAACATTCTAATAGCGTGTGTTTGCTGGAAAGCTGAGTGTTAAAGTGTTTAAGCTCATGTTGGCATGACTACAGATAAACTGAACAGTAATTACAGGGAGCTTAACAAGTGTATGACTTGTGCATTTGCTCTATCAAAAATTAATCAGTGTAGGATTAGCAAAACATGCACAGGCAATAACAATTAAACACATTCTAACAATGCCACAGGTCCCACTGAATTGTATGACCTTAGACCATGGATTTTATGACCTCAGGTGTTGTTTGAATACCAAAGGATGCTGGAAACTGTGGGATAGAAGACAGTAGCCTTGGCCTTGTGATTTGACTAGACAAGGCAAGATTGTATAACAGCATTGTGTGTTTGATAATAAGAAAGGACAACGGAAGGGTGGGAATTGTGTCCTGGAGTGTAGCTTTCCAGATGTTCCTCAAGGATATGACTTCATTTCTATAATAACTGTCTGGCCAGGCAAAACAGGTTCCAAGTCAAAGTGACACCACAGTAGCCTACTGTATCAATAAAGCCTACAATAGTTCACCTTCCTGTCATGTCATGTATGTACACCCGGGATACAATACCCAGAGACAATAGCGGTGCATTGTATACAGAATTCTACAGGTCTATAGTTGTAAACAATTTTATAAATATGTTGATAAATAATGTATCTTGAAATGGAAAAAATGTTACCCAGTGTTGCCTATTATAATCTATTCGCACATACATAGTGTAAACGTACTTAATTCTTTACTGGGGTGAAACGAAATGATCAATATACCATTATCCAGTGTGTAACACTTTGCGAGACTTCTGTGCACATTGCTCATGACATTTTGCTCAAAACATGGCAAATTGTAGAAAACAGCCAAAAATGACGAGAAATCTAAATATTGAAAAAAAAAAGTTAGTTTTTTTTTTGCCAAAAATATGCTTTAACATTGTTACTTTAAGAAAACATAAACATATGAAAGATCGTGTTCTGTAAGGAGTCAGTTTAACAAACGCAGTGGTAAAATGAGTCTGCCTAAAGATGTCTAAAACCTTGCTAGCTAAGTGAGTTTTCTCACAATTTGATCAAGTTGTCGGATAGTTAAATGCCATAATGAAATGAACATAAGCCTAATTAATTCAGCTTGTAATCAAATAGCAGTTGTCCAAATGTCCGTGATGCTCAAACACATCATCATCAAAACAAAGAACAACACATGCTGTACAGATGACAGCAGACAAAGCTTTTAAATGTTTAAATAATCTAATGAAAAATGTAGCCAACAGAAAAGAACTGAGTTAATCAGCAATTATTTCCCCATCAATAGCATGGACAGAAATCGGGTGAGAGAAGGAACGATGAGGTGGCTCGGGTTTAGATTTTGGTATTAATGTTGTTTTTCCATAAGTGGATTAGGTAATACAGTAAATGTAAAGCCTGTCATTTTCAGAACTATATATAGGTTTTCCCAGGATGCCACACATATATAGAAATAACAGCTATTTTTATAAGAGCATCCACAACTCCCCAGTTCTCGTTTCCCCTTTCACGCAAAAACATGACCCAGCCTTGAATACTTTTACATTGCAACCTTTGTTCCCCATTATGAACATTGTCCAACTTTATTACAAATCAATCCCATGAAAGAGAATTTAACTTTCACTCAATTCACCAGAAACACACATACATTGTTTTATTGCACACAGCTAGAGCTGCAATGATCCTTGCTGTGATCTCTGAAGGGTTTCCTGTGCAATGATAATAAATAGATCTGAAGTAAATCAAGATCACATGTCTTCCTCATTTGATCTCACCGTGGTCACGGGAGAAGCTGGAAACAAATCCTGTAGTATTTGATTATCATTAAAGGTTTTTTCCAGTACCACCTCCCATTATCTAAACTTTATACAGGCTCGGGAATAGGAAAGTGCATTGTGTTTTCCGAATAAAGGGGCTTGTAGGGAGTTGGCCCATAATGCACCTGTTTCAGCTGTTTTTGCTGTTAACTGCAATCAGTGCTTCTCCACTTTTTCCTCTCCTGGGAAAGTGGCCATGAGTGGAACATTCTATGATTCGAGTGCAGGTCAAAGGGAACGATGGCGTGGCGACCCATGCTCTCGTTTCCTTACACAGCTTAAAACTATGCGCTAAAAGGAAATGTTTAAGGAAAAAAGGAACATCCTGTGACTCTCAACACTCAGAGAATTACTGAGATGTTTCAGTATATGATCAGCGCTCTTACAGTTGACTGGGACAAAAATAAAAACATTAAAGTCCCAGCTTATTATTCAGTTATTCATCTTAAAGCATGTTATTAAAGAGAAAGAGGTACAGTGTAGTTACAAGGGTGAGGAGGCAAGTCTGGACCCGGTGACTGGGATTTTAAAAACGTAATTACTGTACAATATACATTGACCTTTCTGAATTAGATAAAAAAAAAAAAAAAGGATTCTTACTTGAATGTGACTCTCGTATTAAAGTAAACCATTCGTTGCTGTTAGACTATTTCACTCAGTATTATAGACTCTTCACTTCATATAGACTCTTCACTCAGTAGGTAAATAACATTTATTATTTAAGGCTGTTTAGTTGTTGAGCAATAACTTCTCTGCTTTATTAAAGTGCCATTAAACTTACAAAGATTGGTGAGAGTTACAAGTACATGGAGCAGTTAGTTCCTAAAAGTGGAGCCCAATCTGTGTTGAACAGTGTATTCAAAATGCTGTGATGCTACAATGATCAGTTTAACATGGGTAAGTATTGGTGTAAGTTTGGGAATCTGAGAGTCCCTTCCTTACTGATACTTGGCTATCGCATATTTAACCATATGCACAGTTAAATAGGCTAAATAAAGAAACAAACGAAATCATTAAAGGCAGATATGATCAAAACTTTATTCAAAGCACCACAATGATCAATCTCAATGCATCTTAAAATACACTGGAATGCAACGACTTTGGTGTCAAAAATGAATACAAGAAAACAAGAAAATTAAATGACTGCTCATTGAACTGAGCCAGGCACCTCCAATATCAAGCCAGGATCATTTTATCATGCTTCTTTTACATACGTCCTCACCGCCACCACATCTCCCATCTTGCATGTCTGCAGAGGAAGGAAGAAATCAGATTTCAGCAAAAAAGAAAAAAAGTTTCTAACTACGCTACGCTCTCTAAGCTAGGACTGATCATAGATGCTATTATAATAGTGTCATTACATTACATATATCAACCATACTACTATCAAAGTTCTTATAGTTATTATTTAGCTTTCATAGTCATAAACCTATTTGACTACAGTCATAAGCCTAGAGTCTATGGATTTTTGGCTGCAAAATGTTTGCAAAACGCAACGTTTAGAGCATAAATGGAAGAGAATTTTTTCAAATGAAGAAGCATAAGTGTCCTCTTATTTTCTAAAGGAAAAAATACAATTCCCACCGCTACTAATTTTCCTTCAGTCACTTCTCTCTCTAGTGTGGTCTCTTTGCCATCCCAGGTCTGTTTCTGCATGAGTTTGCCATTCTCAAGGCTCACCACGGTCTGCACACAGAGAGGAGACAATCTCACACAAGTCCACAGACTACGACAGAGCTGCACTCATTAAGTAACCTGTCAGGAGAGCAGTATTCATTACTGACCGTGGTCTTTCTGTCATCAGCAGTGGTCTCCTGAAATGACTCATTGAGCTTGAATTTGACCTCAGTAGTTTTAAAAGTGCTCTGCGACTTCATGCATATCAGTCCTTGTTCGTCCACGCTGAGAATGAAGTTGGGCTTGGTCCTGTTTCCTACCTGACGAGTGGCAAAACCCACACCTGAAGAGCGGAAAATGAGTTCATTTTCACTTTAGTCAATCTAATCAATACAATACTTAATAACAGTTACGATATTAAACTGTATCATGGTTTTTCTTTGGGATGATATCCCTGAGACATCTTCTGTACCTGTAATATGTCTTTTACCTGAGAAAGCGAATGTGTTGCACTTTCAAAACACACAGAGATCAGTTTATCTTAATATATTAATTGCCTTATGTAAATGTACATGCTATTTACTTTCCCAGGTGAAAGATGCATACCTAAAGTAGGGTCCCACCCAGTGATAGCCAGTGCTATAGGTTAATATCTTTTTTTCTGAAAGTGCATTATATATTATAGATAATAACATACGTTGCATTTACATATTTGTAAAAGATTTGCAGTCACAGCCCAAAAACATAACAAAAAGACAGCAAACGGGCTACGACTACAAATTCTATACTTAATGACATGGACCTCAACATCACCTACTATCAGTTATTATTTAGTAGGATTTAAATAGGATAGTTCATATTAACATTTATATAGTCACAGCCCAAAAACACAACAAACACACAGCAACTATGTCATTAATACATATTCACATGTAAAAAATGTTAAGCAAACATACCCAGTGCCTTCATGTATTCGTCAAAATTCTCGCTGGAAACCATCTTCCATGTTCCCACAAATTTATCCACCATCTTTTCACTTGAATATTCGCTCCTACTCTACACACTACTGAATCTCAGCCTCTAACTCGAAAACCAATACGACGCTATACGTTCCGCCTCCGCGCTTTTATACTGTTTCTATAGCACGCGCGCGTGTGGGCTGTCCAATCAACGCGTGAAACGTCACCCAGCGTCATTCCGCTTTCTCTCGCGCGCTAGGCAGTGCAGAATGAGGGAAAGGTTCATGAGTGGGATTAAAGAATTCAGATCATGAAAAGGAAGAAACAATCAAACAAAAACCATCCGCAATAGATTTATGTACAACCAAATACAAATAATGTGCATGACACATATTGAAACTACATTTTATAAGGTAATCCTACCATAGGTGTAAATAGGCTCTAGACTCTCTCTGTCCCGTCCATCACCTGAAAAGCCCACTGTTCTCAGGACAGCAGTGACACTGAGATGACAGCCTGTGGCATGGTGGTGGTGGGGTGTGTGTGTGGCATTGGTAGTGGCAGAGAAATGATGAAGGGTTTTTTTTTTTGTTTGTTTGTTTTTTTAATACCTCAATGTCATTACTGGGTTGAGAAACTAAAATTATCCAGTCAACAGAAGTCAGAAACTGACCCTGGTGAAAGGCTGGCTGATTAGCACAAATCTTGTAGAATAAAAAATGACCATAGTCTAACTGTACACCTACAAGATGCACCAGCAAAGCAGGTGTGTGTAATAAAGTGGCCTGTGAATGTAGAGATCCTCGCTGCAGAACCAAAAGTCAAGGGGGTGGAGCTGGATCTGATCCAACTCCTCCTATAAACTTAACCCTAACCAACACATTAAACACACTTATCCACCCTGAAACACACACCATCCCCTGAACTTTTGGCTCAGCTCCACCCAGGTAGACAGACTGGATCAGGTCCATCTCCACCTCGTGGACTTTTTGTTTTGCAGCGAGGAGTACTTGTGGAATACCGCTGCAACTCTGCTCAACTCACACAAAATTGTATTTGTAAAACTCACAAAGCTGCTTCACAGAAAACATCCCTACTGACCAAGTCAGGGGTGACAGTGGCAAGGAAAAACTTGAAAGGCAGAAAACTTGAGAGGAACCTGGCACAAAAGGGAACCCATCCTCATCTTAGTGAGATTATAAAACCTTACAGTATATAGGTGTAGAAGCGTAGAAAACAAACAGTACGCGTATATTGTGAATAAGAGTCCTGAGATGAGCACAGGGAAGTCTTTATGATTACAGCAGCAGGTTGTAGGAACAAGTCTACATTATCAAGGCGAGATTATCCACTGAAGGAAGCATGAGACTTGGGCAAAAACTGTCTTGGGAAAGAATTGTCTCTCACACACACACACTATTCCATGTAGTCTAGTCACTGATTTTATATATTTTATACAATATCAACTGTATCATTAATTCTTTTTACTCAAAACCAGCCATGTAAACAACTGCAAGACAGCTTGGGAATTTGAGTTTTATTTAATGAAAAGTTAATATACACAAAGCATACATATATATATATATATATATATACACACACACAGTACACATCTACTTCTTCCCTGTGGCTTTAGACTGAGGGTCTTTAGCAATGCAGCGTGTCTGTAGGGCAGAAAGCATCTCCTGGCTTGTCAGCTTGGCTCCTTTCATCACTAACCTTTCACCATCCACTGAAAACAAAAGCACAGTCATGTTAAGAATTGTGACCTATAATATAATGACAAATACAGCTATAGTTCAAGACAGTTATTTCCTGATGTACTTTATGTAACCATTCTATGTCAGAGTGCACACAGTGGAAATTCATAACCGAGGTCACTTACTGAACGTGATGTCGATCATAGGTTCTGACCGGTCGTGTTTCACTTCTGCTGTAACTTCACAGTTCATGTTTGTAGCTCTGGCCTTTTCCGATCCAACCAAGGCGAGAAAGTCTCTGTGGAAGAAGTCAAGAGTTGTTGAACTGTAAGCAGCCCATAGCAAAAGGTACACAATGTTTTCCTGCAGCTGACAGTTATATATAAAAGAACACCTATAGGATTTTCAGTTGCATGTTCATTATAAATAACAAATAAAACTGATACTGAAACAAAATATTATGCAAAATAGACTGTGTGGACAGTGTGGATAATGTATCACAGCACTTGAAGTCATTTCTACAATGCATCATGATTGTATAGGTTTGCTACAGACTGCCTGCAAAACAGCAGTTGAGTTTAATAACGCTTTAATGTCAAACAAAAATTAACACTAACAAGCAGGAAAATTCTGAATTCAGGAAATTTTTCATATTTTATAGCTTTAAAAACATTTTAAAACAACAAACTTCAAAACATCAAATCAGCTGCTTTGAAGTCTTAGTTTGTAATTATTATTATTTGTAATCATAGTACCCACCATATCTTAGAGTGACATAATTTATCATGATATTGATATTATATTGTCATATAGCCCTGCCCTAGTGCAGAAAAATACTGTAATACCACTGGGGAAGTTCTAATTACTTTGATGGAAAATTTTAAGAGAAGAAAGAAATACCCAAGATTTTGAATTATAATTATAGAATTATAATTAATTTAATCTATAGACTTATTAATTTAATTTATAGAATTATAATTAATAAGTCTATAAATTAAATTATAATTCATTTGTGATCTTCAGTGCTGTCCAGTGTTTACTTTCTAATTGAATTTTGAGTTATTTGATCTATATTCTCTTTGGTTAACAGTTTCCTACATTACCCACAATGCTGTCTGACTACCTGCTGACAGTGGGCCAGAGCCTCCTTTAGTCTGTCCAGTTCTCTCACCTCCTCATCAGCAAATTTTGCTCAAACAGATGAGCTTACAAAGCTTTAGGTTTCATGCTACTACTGTGCCATCAACAATGCCATCATTCTTGTCATGTCATAGATCACTAACTAGCCGAGTTGAGACTCTGCTGTAACTCAGAGCAACAGTGCCGCATTGCATTCTGGAACTTTGAGTCTGACTTTTGTATGATCCTCTCCACTAAATTTACCTTTACATTTCTCATTAATAGGACTTTGAACATAGCTGGAAAATGAGTGAGTGAGAAAAGACGCTCTTGCTTTTTAGGAGCTAACAGTGAAACCTGACTTGTATGAGATCACTGATTTTTTTTTAAACCTATTAAAGTCAATTGTAACTGTGCTAGCAATGTCCCTCTGTGACAGTACAGCACACAGCCACTAACTTCTCACAGGAATAATGAAAGTACAGCAGTAACCAGCAAATTACCACCAGAATCCCTAAACACATAACTAAATGGCGAAATACCAGGTGGATACCTGACCATTCAACGTCCCATTCCAAAACCATGGCCATTTATATGGAGTTGGTCCCTCCACTGCTGCTATAATAACCTCCACTCTTCTGGGAAGGTTAGATTTTGGACTGTAACTGTGGGGATTTGTCCATTCAGCCACAACAGCACAATCAGTTGGACACTGACGTCCAGCATGAAGGCCTGGTGTGAAGTCTGCATTACAGTTCATCCCAAATGTCTTTTGGCCATATGGTTTACTTCATGTGTTTCAGGATGGAGGTTTCCTTTAACTAGTGTCTAACTATGCAGCAGGAGAATAGGTTTTCATATAAACGATATTGACACTGAAGACCTTGCAGTTTTAAGAATAAAAGTTTAGAAACTATTTAGTAGAGTAGTCCTGGGCATTTATTATTCTACATACACTATCTTGCCAAAAGTTTTGGGACGTCTGCCTCTACATGCACATGAACTTTAATATGGAGTTGGCCCACCCTTTGCAGCTATAACAGCTTCAACTCTTCTTGGAAGGCTTTCCACAAGGTTTAGGAGTGTGTTTATGAGAATTTTTGACCATTCTTCTAGAAGCGCATTTGTGAGGTCAGGCACTGATGTTGGACGAGAAGGCCTGGCTCGCAGTCTCCGCTCTAATTCATCCCAAAGGTGTTCTGTCAGGTTGAGGTCAGGACTCTGTGCAGGCCAGTCAAGTTCCTCCACACCAAACTCGCTCATCCATGTCTTTATGGACCTTGCTTTGTGCACTGGTGCACAGTCATGTTGGAACAGGAAGAGGCCATCCCCAAACTGTTCCCACAAAGTTGGGAGCATGAAATTGTCCAAACTGTCTTGGTATGCTGAAGCATTAAGAGTTCCGTTCACTGAATCTAAGGGGCCAAGCCCAACCCCTGAAAAACAACCCCACACCATAATCCCCCTCCACCAAACTTTACACTTGGCACAATGCAGTCAGGCAAGTACCGTTCTCCTGGCAACCGCCAAACCCAGACTCGTCCATCGGATTGCCAGACAGAGAAGCGTGATTCGACACTCTAGAGAACACGTTTCCACTGCTCTAGAGTCCAGTGCTTTACACCACTGCATCTGACGCTTTGCACTGCACTTGGTAATATAAGGCTTGGATGCAGCTGCTCGCCATTGGAAAGTTGGCGACTTCTGCACACTGTGCGCCTCAGCATGCGCTGACCCCGCTCTGTGATTTTACGTGGCCTACCACTTCGTGGCTGTTTGGCTGTTGTTCCCAATTGCTTCCATTTTGTTATAATACCACTAACAGTTGACCGTGGAATATTTAGTAGTGAGGAAATTTCATGAATGGACTTATTGCACAGCTGGCAACCTATCACAGTACCACGCTTGAATTCACTGAGCTCCTGAGAGTGACCCATTCTTTCTTTGTAGAAGCATGCCTAGGTGCTTGATTTTATACACCTGTGGATATGGAAGTGATTGGAACACCTGAATTCAATGATTTGGAGGGGTGTCCTAAATCTTTTGGCAATATGATGTAGCTGGTTTAATTTACAGGTTTATTTGATATGTTCTAATGAAGCCTAACTACCACGTTAGATTTGTTAAGAGGGGCAGCATGTTCAGTAATGGCACAGACATAAGACAAAATATATTTTAAACACTGTAAAGAAAAGTAATAAATTCTGATTGAAATAAAGGGTGCATCATGCAGGCTACACATCAGTGCATATAGTAATGTTCTCCAGGCACTTAACAAGCATCTGATATGACTGCTGTTCCTGTACAGACAACAGACTGCTATTCATTTATTTACATATAAATAATTCAGTCTGCTCCGTGCGCATTTTATTATTTTACTATATAAATTTCGACAACACAACAAATTATTGTACTCACATTTCAAATATGCCTAATAAAAAAAACATATTCATACCGTGTGGCGCGAACATTGGATTCAAAAGGGCAAAACTGTACGACGATTTTCTTCACCGTCTTTAACACCACAGCTCCTCTGGAGGCCGCCATGTTTCTCCACCATGAACTCTGAACTGCGCGTCACGCATTGCGTCACAAACGGCTCGCTGTAGTACACTACACAGGGTGAAAAATAATAATTTAAATGTTTATTATTATTATTATTATACCCTATGTAGTGCGCCTATATAGGGAGAAAAGATCCATTTAGGATTAAACCGTGAACCCTGCAATATACAGTATCTGACTATTTGACCTGCAGCTGTATAACTACACCAGCACTTCAGTACTGTTTTATTTGTTTGTTTGTTTTTAACGCATACACAGTCAATGCACTTTATATCAGAAGGCACACAGGTATACAGAGAGGCATACACAATATACCAGAATAAATATAATATAATAAATAACATAATATAATAAGGATAAATGATATATAATTATCCTTAAGTGGTTGTATAATAAAATAGAGATCTGGGAATATACTGAATATGTATATGTGAAGTGTGTAATATATATATATATATATATATATATATATATATATATATATATATATATATATATATATATATAATATTATTATTATATAAGTATCATGATGTGCAGTGATATTGACAATAATAAAAAAAAAAACTATAATATGAATAATTTGCACGTGGTAAAAACACTGTACATGGGGCAGATGAGGTAATTTGGTGCTGATTTTTGTACAACGTCATCAGTTTTTCTTATTTGTGCTTATTGTACATACAGTATAGTCTTCTACAGTCTATAACGCACTGTTGTTATATTATAAACATAGAACCTTTCAGTGTAGCACCAATGATTGAAACGATAATGTGAAATTCTCATAGAACAAGAACCTGAACGTGTTAAATGTTACTGTTTATAGTAGTTTTTACGTCTTATGTCTATAATCTGGTATAAAAAGTAGTTGATGCTGTGAAACACGGTATAATAGGGGCGCTAATTAGTTAGTAAGCTTTGTGACCACTAGATGGCGCAAGATGTTTGGGATTTACATGAATGTGTAAATGCTACTTTGTGTAAGTGGGCAATTTCTCATTTCTGCCTACAGTCCTACTACTAGCTAGATCCAATTCAATCATACAGACTACAGTATAACCCTACAATCTACAGTTCAGTCTAATTACTTTATTTACACACTACAGGATACATAGTAGTGTATATATACATATATATGAAAAATGTCTGTTATTATTATTAGGACAAGTAGTAGTAGTAGTAATAATAATAATAATAATAATTTCCTCTCACCTCACAAAAATTGCCCCTAGCTGTGAATGAGTGTGTACAGGTATGTGTGAATGTGTGTGTGCATAGTGGCGTGGCGTGCTATCCAGTGTGTATTCCTGCCTCGCACCCACTGGTTCCCAGGATAGGGTCTGGATCCACTGTAACACTGACCAGTATATCAGCTACTGAAGATGAATGAATTAATGAACAAATTATTATAAGTAATGTCTCTTCTTGTATGTTCAATTCCATGGTTCTTTACTGAAAGCTCATAACTTTAGGCCTTATTGAATAGTTTTGCAGTGCTGATCAGCACAATATTCTTGGCATGTTTAGCTTTGGGCATAACAGTCTAAAATATCTGCATTTCTACTATTTCTACAGTCCCCTGAGCGCTGATGTGGTGATATCACAAAATGCAGTTGCTGATGAAATAATTTCACATACTGTAGATGTTAATCTAGAACATATGTACTGAATATTTTGCAGTTGAGTTTTTTTTTTGTCTGCAGTGAGGGGCAATCTTTTAAAATAAAAAATCCTTACTAAGAAAGCAGATGCTGATTATGCGTTTGTTCATATTACAGCACTCAATCAAAATGCATCCATAATAAAAATCAGTCCTAGAAAGCAAACATCAGATTTTCATTATTCTTAATCACAGTTTCACACTGGACTCACTATTACCGGTTCCCAGGACTGCAGCAGCACTGCAGATGAATTGCCTTTGTGTTGTGGAAAGGGGGAGACGGTCAAACATGACTCAGCTATTTTCTAAATGAATTAAATGGTACAGAGAGATGACAAGATGAGAATTACTGCCATCTTCCTTCATTCTTTGTGTGTGCAGCAAATGAGTCTGGTTCAGTTTAGTTGTAGACTTCACTGTAAAACCTATGAGAGTTGATGTGTTCTTGATATGTGCCAAAAAAAAAAAAAAAAAAGACTGGAAAGAAAGAAAGCTCGACCTTTAGAGACATTCTTGAGCTAGTCTTGTAGATATAGTGCTTTCATAAATTATAGATATAGCCATGTAGATATAGTACCTGGTGGTGATGGTCAATAAGAGAAAGAAATTCTCTGTAGATGTACATGTTAGTTCACCAAGGTATACACTATATACATTTACTTTCAGAGGCACAACAATGGTCCATGGAATCCATTTGTCCTTTAAATAAGTTAAATACATTCACTACACTCACGTTTCCAGCTACAAAAAGCACATTATTGATGGTACTATCCCTGAAACATATAACATATTTCTCCTCTGAGTATATAGTTTAATCTTCCACACAGTGTGTGTAATTTTCGCTGAAAGATTCTCTTTCCTGAGTATGCAAACACACTGCACATTAGGCACACTATATTTAGACCAATGGCTGTAGACTGTGTTTCCTATTAAACACGCTCTGAAAGCTGGTTCCTTTCTCACAAACAATTGTGGTCAGAGCTGAATCATGCAGTCCAAAATTAGTTATGCTGCTACACGACAATGCAATCACTTACCACTCTGAAGACATGGGGTCAGCCTTTAAGAATAAGGGTTAAAGATGCTGTTTTGGGTTTACAGTGTTGTGTGTGCTAAATATAGATCTGAACAGGAGGCACATAAGTCAAAGTTCTGCATATTCAGTTTAGTGAGCATGGTGAGTGCATATTCAGCATATTCATATTCAGGGCTTTAAGAGAATCATTATAGTATATGTGCATCAATAAGGCCCCTTCTTAGAACAATGCATGTAGTTTTTCTTGACAATAGTACATTGGCAGCATGAACAAAATTCACCAGTTTATTTATGTCTTTTGTCTGTAAAATTGAAAGAGACCTTTCTAATCATACACCAAAATACTTCATTAACTATAAACTCACTTCATAGCTAGTTTGTCGGGGCATGGTGGAGGAGCGGGTGGGTGCTTCCACAGCCAAGCTGTCATTTAGCCCTTCTAACTCCTTTAATTTTTTTTAAATATAATTTTTCAACATTGAGTCTATGAAAACATGCATTTAACCATTCGAAAAATGTGTTAACCCATCTCAAGCAACAATATCATTTTTACAAGGTTTCTTTGCTTTCAATTCTGCTCTCAAATGAGTAACAGGACTGAAAGTAACAGGACTGTACTTTCAAAGTGACCTTGTCAGTAAATATATTTGAAAACTTCTTCTTCCCATGAGCTTTCTGTTGAACATGTGACTAGTGGAATACTCCAAACAGTTCATAGGGATGAAGGTATTGAGGTACCAGGGATGAGTGAATGCGGTGGGACATTGTAATCCATGACTGTTGGGAAAAAATGTTTCAAACATCAACTGATTCATAAATGAATGCCAAAACACGATTTGGAAAATATTACTCTTTAGGTTTCCAAGTAAAGTCTAGATATAGTTGGTGGGGTTTGGGCAAAAACAAAGCTATTTTCTAATTGCTCTAAGACATTTATCTGAAACACACACATGTTGTGAAGGACATTGTATCTATGTAATATCAGTGGACCACAAATGGCAGAATCACCAAAGTAGTGCTATTGCCTCACAGCTCCAGTGTCCTGTGAGAAGAAGTGCTATATCTATGTAAAGATTCATACTGTACTGAAGCATTAATACTGATAATGACATGCATTTAAACGGGTTATAGGTTATTCGTTGGAGATAGAGAGAGGTGTAAGCCCCAAAACTCTACTTCCCATGAGGCTTTGCGCGGCTCCTTACTACTGAGCTGTCACTCCTCCCCAGTGTGAGAGCAGAGGAGGAGGTGGAGAAGGAGGAGAAGAAGGAGGAGTGGATGTCTGGAGTCTGCGGATCCACACACCGGTATGCACTGCGTGGAGAGCCACAGCTCAGAAAAGCTCAGTGTGATCGCAGACTGTTTATATCACAGACTGAAAGCAGACTAAGCCGCGGCGCTTGTTTTTGTTTTTTTGTTCCACGCATTTGTGCGTGTTGTGCGTTGCTGCTGCGGAGCTGCGCTTATTGGAGCCGCGGGTTTACGGATGGTCGTCTCGGGGTGAGTGCTCTTCCCTCTGACTCTTAATACCTGAGAAAGTTGCTGCACAATAAACGTGCTGTGATGGCAGCAGAAACCGCACACAGCATTTAAGGAGGATCATGCGTGAGCTGAAAGTTGGCTGATGTGCTGGTTTGTGATGCAGCGCGTGTGTACAGAGGAATGCGGTTTGCTGGAGAGGAATGTAAACATATTCATTCAGTTTATACACACCGGCTTTAAAAGCACCGCTGCAACAATGGGGAAATGTAGCTGTCTCATTCGGTGGTTGGTTGTCATGCCCAGGCACTTGTTGGCTTTTATAGCACCAGTTGGTGCGGCTTTAACTCCATCACTGATCACACCAACTGGTGGTAGACTACAGCCTGCAGTCCACCACATTTCTCCTCATCTCCATCTGAGGAACATTTCATCCCAATACAATACACCACTAAATAAACATGCTACACCCTCAGAAAGAAGTAACTTCCCTTATCACTGGGGAGGTACCCTTTTTTTTGTACCTTTACTGTGTATGATTTACACACACACACACACACACACACACACACATATATATGGTGTACCTTTAAAATGATTTAATATACATTAGAGTAAAGCTTTAAAGGTAAACTACATGCATATTAACGGTACAAAGGGTATCTTGAAGGTACCACCCAAGTGACAATGAAAGGTACAGTTTAGCTACAGTGTACTACAATGGTCAACTAATGATGATCCATTGATATAACAGGTGTAATTCAGTTGCCTGAATGAATTGCATATTAATCTTTACAATTAATGCATGATCGTCACTGGAGTCCAAGATTTGTGTTGTAATGAAATTCGACTTTTTATGTTTAAACTACTTTCATTGACATGTTGCTCTTTTTTCACTTTGGTCAATGGTTTCCTACATTACCCACAATGCTGTTTGGATGCCTGCTGTTAGTGGTGCCAGTGGGATCACTTCATCTCTTCCTAAAGCGAGTGATATGGCAGCACTTTAGCCCTTTAGTCTGTCCAGCTCTCTCACTTCCTCAGCCGTACACTCTGCTCAAAGAGACCAGCTTCCAAAACGACAAAGTTTCTTCTAATACTGTCATCAACGCCAGCGTGCTCATCATCTTGTAGATCACTAACTAGCCGAGTGTCTGGCATAACATTTGAATTCTCATTAACATGACATTGAACATTATTGCTAGAAAATGGTCAGTGAGAAAAGTAGCTCTTGCTCTGACTGTTATCCCTTATGTTTGAGATTGTGGAATTTTTTTTCTCCTTAAATGGCATTATAACTTACTATTGCGCTAACAATGTCCCCCTGTGATGTCAACGCGGCACACGACTGCCAACTTCTCACAGAAATAATGAAAATACAGCACCAACCAACAGATTTGCACCAGAATTGTTAATCACATCACACATATTTCATAAAATATGAAAATATATTTAAATATAACATATTTAATATGTTTCAGGGTGGTGATGCTGAATCCTAATCCAGTTTGAAAGGAAAGAAAAGAAACCAGTTCCCCCTTTTGTTATTTATATATCTTCGTCTTGGGGGTGTTTTGTCATGTTAATTTTCAAGACTAAGAATGGCACGCTGCAATGTTAAACACTTCACTGCAAAACCAATGAAGATATATTTCCACATAATATTCTCCTCAGTCAGTGCGTGCGCTTTGCTCTGTTTGTAACTAGTTGTTTTTACGTGAACATCTGATGCATCCATGGCAACTTAGTGTGAACCGAATTGATTAAAAACATCAGTAATAGGCATCGTAAGTAATTTAACACTTATTTGCAGGGTATGATTTGAAGGAGGGTCGTGAGGGAAGGCAATTTCCCAAAATTAGACAAAACTGATCTTCCTTATAAAACAGCCTTTTGCTATTTGAAGATGTCAATCATCATAAGATGTTAATTATCAAAGACTACCTATAGGTTTGCACTGATCCTATTTTTCCTCTTTTTAATACAATGTCAGAACTCTGTACCCTCTTCTGTTTCCAGATATCAATCACAAAGTGAAAAATAGGAGAAGCTGTCAATTCCACCTTTTGTTATCTGTGAAAGGGAAGTTTCTGTAAAATATTTCCCAAAAAACCCCACTCATTTGCTCAGAATAAAGGAGGGGCACAAGAGGATGCCATCTTCCTGGTTTAAAAAAGAGCAAAAATCGGCATGTCCCATCTCCTTTAGATTCTCAGACCTGCTGACTATCTTTATGCTGTTATTTTTGTAGACTAGCAAGCTACAGTATATGCTTTACAGGATACGTTTTTCTGCTTCTCATGTACTATGAGTTTAATGACATTTGGGAAAAACCTTGTTTTGCAATGTGACCCAGGCATCCCCCCAAGCTAAAAGGGAAGTGTCAGGAGTATCTATCTTTTAATACAACTTTTTTTTTTAGCTTCTATCCTTTAAAACCACCATGCCTCTGAAATTTGTCTTACAGATTGATTTGATCCACAAACTCTGAGGGCATGGCCTGTTTTTACTGGCTTCCTATTTCCTCTTCGACCACACATTAGCTTATTTGATATGAAATGATCAATGAATTCAGCTTAAATGTGAAATTTATGTAGTACCAACTGTAGCACCAACACACAGACAGCAGGCTAAGGTATGATAGTGATCACCACCCTTTAACTACATCTCAGATGTAAATGAAATCAAAACAATGAGATTGAGGTCAGATACAGGGATGTGATGGGGTTTACTGTTTATTTTTATTTATACCACTGTTGGGTTCTAGAAATCTGATTAGTCAAAAAAATTGATTAATTTTCCATAACTCAATTCAAACAGATTTATATTAATGCTTATAACTTCTTTCTATATTAACAAATTACAGGGACTTGTATGGCAGAATTTGCACTTATACATGGGGAAAAAAACTGTTATGTAACAAAGAAAAACATATCATTGAAATGTTGACATTTTCTGTAAGGAGGCATTTCTTTAACATTTATGAAAGGAGTCTCCAGTGTCAGCACTTTGTAACAGGCAGTCAGGCAGTTTTCCACAATGGGGAAAGTCTTCAGGATGGAGGAGTTTGCGCTTTCTGGTTTCTCGCTATCATGACAAGCTGCATAATTTTTGTCTCATTAATTTAACAAGAGAGAGAAAAGTGAAGCTGGTGAGGAAATGACTGTTTGTAGCTGTTATAACGTAAGGGGTAACAGAAACTAACTTGTCTCATGGATGTTCCACAACATTAAATATAACTATGTACAGATAATCGTGTTGTATTGTTCACTAATAAATTAAAAATTTTAATATTTGGTAAAATCCTGAGGCATAAGAGGAATAAAACACTTTGGGATGTGCTGCTGTTGGAAAATAATCAACTTGGAGTCAGAACAGTAAATCTGCTTTGCACTGGAGTGCGTAACACCACTCAGTCGTTGATTTTTTTCCCCCTAGAACAGCAAACCTTGTTTATATCTTTATATATATATATATATATATATATATATATATATATATATATATATATATATATATATATATATATTTATATCTTTCCTAGAACAGCATGCCTTCCTCACTTAACACATTTTGGAAGGGAGCGTTAAGCTGTACAGTGGTTCTGACACAGTGATGCTCCACTGTGCCCGAGGGATTTGTACACTGAGTCACTGCACCTGTGTTTCTGGTGAGGACCTTGTACACTTTGCAGATATTCATATTGCAAGCTTTGAATTATTGCAGTGCACTATTTTACCAGCAATTTCAATGATTCCGAGCCTTATCTACAAATGTTGGCTATTGCATTGTGTTCATTAAGTTGTACTCAGCTTCACAAAACTGTTAAATGAAAGACAGAAATAAAAATGAGCAACTGAGAGTTTTAGCCCTGGTGTTAGCATTGCTCTGGGTTTAGCAAATGGAAATATTATAGAGTTTATTTCAAACTGCTGTGGTCACACACCATTAAATCAGCTAGCTCAGACTGGGTTGAACTAACAAAGCTTAAGCTTTAACCTGGATTAATCTTTTAATTAACTAGGCTTATCTTTTAATTAACTTGGACCAAACTTTATATCTTGTTTAAAAAAATGATCCGGATTGCACTTAAGCCATCATTTAATATTGTTTTTTTTATTATTTTTTTTATACAGTGAACTTTGATAATGTTGCTCCATTACTGTAAACTCTTAATTAAATTTAACATTTTAGCATTATTTAAATTTCTGAAATGGCACCGTTTATCAAATGAATTATGGAAAATGAATTCCTTAATCGACATTGTAATGCTAGGAAAGAAAGAAATATTGATAATGCTTGATCTCAAGTGCAACGTTTTTGCTATTGGTTTAGGCTAAATCCATGGTGGACGTCAATTAATCTTATGTCAAGGTTTTATTCAGAGGAAGCTTATTTCTTAATAAGTGATTAAACTTAATTTGTGGTGACATTCTTGCTTAGCTCTAAACTCTGTTTAGTCTAATCCTTACATCAACCCACTCTCATCTTTTTGTGCGACTGATCAGCAGTTGTGGCTTTTTGTCTGAAGCCCAGTTGCATTCGCATGTCTGGATGCTTCTCCAGCTGTGTGTGATTTCTTTAACAGAGCTTTTCAAGCTGCCAGTGTGGGCTTTTGGCACATAATTATGGATAGCGTGCTCGAATGCATTATCCACTACGCATGAATGGACATGCCGTATATTGGTATTGGACCGAATCCCGGTGCTGGCCACTGGCCACTGTGTGGGTCTGTGAGTGGGAATAAAATAGAACAGAGTAATAGAACATCAGAAGGGCAAAAGAATACAGTAATGCCCTTTCAGAAAGACATTTTTCTCATTACTCAGTGAAAGCTGAGAACATCCAGGCTCAGGCAGGTGTGTGAATGTTTGTTGAACTGCCTGGTACAACAGTAGTTCATGAAAAGGGAAGTACTCTGAAATACTGAAACCTCTGCCCTTCCTGTGCACCATCTGCAAGACTCATGCATCATGGGATTTTAAAATAAGTACAGATGATGTTCTATTGTCAATCTGAGCTAGATTCAATTCAGGTAAAATCCCTACACTTTTAATATTTAAAATGACCATGTACTGTTTAAGAGATCTACAGGAAAGCATTAGCATGCTATATGTGTAACATGTTAATATTTATAACCACAATTTCTTCAGAAGTGATTAATTGACATACAGAAATACACAAAAGCAGGAAGCTTTTGGAAGATAAAAAAAAAAAGATACAGGTATAACCTTAAAGATGATATGATTTTTACATTTTGTGATACTGTGATGCAAGCAGATTTCCACAAGACCAGTGGTTTGGACTCTGGACTCTGGACTTGAGACCAGATTTTGTCTTATGAGATGTAATATTATCTGCTTGCTATCTGCTTCATGGATAAAAGCTCAGCTTTCCATGCAGCACATCTTTTCACAGCATAGCAGATGAAAAATGAATTTCATTTCGTATCATACACCCTTTATATATCATACACATTTTTGCTTTGATAGCAACTTGGTTTGTTTGCCAGAGTTAGCAAATTTGGGAAATGTTGACCAAAGCTGATGCAACATTCATTTCTCCATCTCAAAAGATTTTTTTCTTAGGCTTCTTAAGGTCGAGCTCACTTGCTGCTCTGCCCGTAGTCATCTGTGTGGTAGATATAGTGTGTATGTGTATGTATATGTGTGTGTGTGTGTGTGTGTGTGTATGTATGTGTATATATATATATATATATATATATATATATATATATATATATATATATATATATATATATATATATATATATATATATATATATATATATATAATGTGTGTGTGTGTGTATGTGTGTGAAATTAAATATTTTTATACAGTGCATTTTTGCACATATTTTTTTAAAGAATATCATTTATTGCAAATTGTGGTACTATTTGAAGGCAACATCATACCCACCCCTAGCTCATTAGATGAAGCATTGATTCTATCATTGTGGGTGCACTTTAAAAACCCTCTCTAAATGATGGACCCTTGCTAGATTGATTTTTCATTTCCTTTGAAAATTGGACTGCTCTCCTTTTTCCATGCCACAGAGTGCTGATGGCTTTGAAGCAGTAAAGGTCATTGTACAGGGCAGTGTCATCTGCTCGAGTGTCCTGTTTGTAAAAGTTCTTGATGTAAATATACATGATGGAAAGAAGTGTGTATTTATGGCATGGTCAGATCATGATTTCTAGGGTACCAGGGGAAATACAAACAACAGAAACAACCAGCACTGTATACAGGATATGAAGGAGTCAGAAGAGGAAGAAGCACAAATTAATTTACATAACGGACTTCACTTTAGTGCGTTGAGCACGGTTCAGTTTAGAAAAACATACCTGACAAGAAGAATGCCAGCATTCAACGCCACACTGGGACGTATTCTAGTAAATGTAAGTTGACATGTATGATGTTTCCAGTAAACTGAAGTGGTGATTTGAATGCTTCTTCCCATAAGGAAGTCGGAGTGAGGCTGAAT
Organism: Pangasius djambal; assembly: GCA_022985145.1. Taxonomy (NCBI): domain Eukaryota; kingdom Metazoa; phylum Chordata; class Actinopteri; order Siluriformes; family Pangasiidae; genus Pangasius; species Pangasius djambal. The sequence continues at coordinate 7,718,380 of CM040997.1, forward strand.
TTCTCCTCAGTTGAAATGTTCCATTAACTTTCATTAAATTTAACTCATTAACTAATTAATTTAACTCAGTTTGTGCTCGCTGGGCCATCACTATCATCACTATACTAAATGCCAAAAATGCATCTCTAAGGTTAATATACTTCAACAAAATTTTCAAACATCTCACCCTGTTGTATGAAATGTTGTAAAATAAAATCCATGAGTGGAATACACTGGCTTGACTCCTCACTAGTTTCACTGTGTACTTTAAGCAAGCAATGTAGAATGGATTTGTAAAACCAAATGTAGGGTACATTACTAAGTCAAGTAAACAAGCAACTTTGCTAATCTGAGAAAACTCGATGAACTTTTCACACAGATATTTTTCATTAGCAAAGGGTGACATGTGAATAAGATCACTCTATCGATGTCAGATATTTATTTAATCTTTTTGGAAGCTAATGCCTTTAATTTATCTGGCTGGCATTTCGGAGTTCATCTGCCTCTCTCAGATGCATGCGCTTGACTTTACTGCATGATTTGTAGGTCAGCTGAATGTTTGTGACAGCCTTAAGTAACTTGTTCAAAAGTTTACACGATTCACACCCCAAGTGTAGCAAATCTGTCCAACATTTGCTTCTTTAGTATTTCACTGGGTTAATGACTAAAGATGCTAAATCATTCACTAAACGTTTGGAGTGGGAGCTCTACTGGCGTTGGTGTGGGAGCTCTGCTGCTTTCATGGTGCCAACAATATGGGAAGAGTACCATTTTGATTTATATGTGGAGAGCCCACCACTGATATCATGTCAATTAAAGTATATTAATGAAAGTTTCCACTATATTCGATGTCTTAAAGATTTCCATTTTTCTTTTGTCTGGCAAATGTACTTTTTACATTAAAGGCTTTTAAATGACCAAAATAGAAACTTTTAAATCAAACACAGAGTTAACAGTGTTTGCATTTCTCTATTAAGGAAATTCAGTCGTAGAAAATTTTTCAAAACAAAGGATGAGGAATACTACAGTCTTAGAAAAAATGGTTCCTGAGTAGGATTTTGGATGGTTAATGGTTTTATATTTCAATAGATAGAGTTCTGCTTGGGGCCTTTTCTGAGAGGGAAACCCTCAGTTGTAGTGTTCTACATAGAAACGGTAAGAGTTTACCCAGAGGTGAAAAACACAACCTACCATTATCATTATATTTTAATGGAGCTGTGGAGATAATGGAACTGTGGATTATTTATTTATTTGTTTGTTTTTACTGTTTGTTTTAAAGGGGTCCCTGGTTGCAGTAGGTTTGAGAACCCCTGGCTTAGGTACTAGATGTAACCTTTTTTGCTAGTGTAGGTGGGGTCTAACAGAAGAATATGGATGAAGAGAGGGTGGGGGGGAGTAAGGTCACACCCCACTAAAAACCTTGCATTTGCATTTAGTATAACTTAGATGTCATTGTAATTTGACCTAATGTGTAGGTCACAGTGACCCTATCTATAACACTGAAGAGGCTTCATTGCTTATTGTTGAACGGTTGAAGCTCCTTGGATGAGTAGCAAAATGTTGTCACTGTTATAACACTAAATTATTGAGTCCAGCCTCGCTAGATTTTAGTAGTAATTTAACCATCTAGATGACTGATGTTCTTCACTGACATGGGGGCAGAAAGAGTGACAAACTCTTACACAGTCATTATTACCAAAAATGTGGTAATGATAAACAGTTTGACTTGATTCGTTCAGCCAAGGCGTCACTTGAAATGACTCAGGTCTCTGATACGATAAAGGAATGTTGATTCACCACTTCTCCCTGTTATGTTCAGTGCTGGCAGTCAGACTCGGTTGTCCAGACACACAGCAGGTCTGATCTTGCCTGCTAGAGCACACTCTTTTATCAAGCAACGGGCACATAGCAATTTTCTCAGGACAACACAGAGGTGACTTGGCTGATTGGCTGTTATTTTGTTGGCTGCTCTCAGGCTGCACAGCTCAAATAAGAAATATGTGTTTCAGAGTAGACAGAGTGTGGAATCTTTAAAATAAGCAAAGCAAATGTGATTAAAGCAAATTGGCAGAGTTGTGGAGGGAAATTGGAGGCTTTTTGGGACGGTGTTTATCTCTTGACACACTCACCCTGTGTGTCATTAACCTTGGTTTGGTGGTTGCCTGGCCTTTTCCAGTAATCCAGCACATACTATGTAGCATTAAAAAGACCCAGACAATGCTTTAGAGGGATAATTCACTTTGGGTGTGACTGTTGTGGGTCACCCTCTTTTTCCAGTAACACAGTGGAGGTTTTCCTCATGAATATTATCTCTTATGTGAAACTGATCTCAAAATAATTCTAAAGTGAATGTTCATGTTCAGCTCATTAAAAATGATTTCTAATTATAAATATTAGTTCATATTAAGATATCAAAACAAATCCTTAAATCCATCTGATGTCATAGTTTACAGCTGATTGACTGAATAGCTGATAGGCTGGTTCATTTTGCTCATAGGGGCTTCGGTGTATAGCACCGAGCTGTCTTCAGCGTCACTAATGTTATTACTCCAGAAAAAGGTTGTAAAGCTGAACTTTTCAACCAGAATCTGTGTTTTTAGATTTCTTATTTTATTGACAGCTGCCAGAATATAACTTATCAGAGGGAAACAGTCTCTTTGGCAGCCCAGGCTCTGAAAACTGAAAAAAAAAAAAATTAATTTGTGGACCAGAAATAGCCAACTAGTCTCTAACTGCCCGTCAATCATGTTACCTGTCAATTCAGAAAGTTATACCTCTTTCACTAACATAGAGATGGTCTAGCCTAGGTAGACATGGGCATGTATTTTGGGGATTCACACAATATTCAGTGTCTCCCCCACAGCTGTAGCATACACTATATTACCAAAAGTATTCGGTCACCCATCCAAATGATCAGAATCAGGTGTCCTAATCACTTGGCCTGGCCACAGGTGTATAAAATCAAGCACTTAGGCATGCAGACTGTTTTTACAAACATTTGTGAAAGAATGGGCCGCTCTCATGCCACCTGTGCAACAAATCCAGTCTTGAAATTTCCTCGCTCCTAAATATTCCACAGTCAACTGTCAGCTTTATCATAACAAAATGGAAGAGTTTGGGAACAACAGCAACTCAGCCATGAAGTGGTAGGCCACGTAAACTGACGGAGAGGGGTCAGCGGATGCTGAAGCGCATAGTGCAAAGAGGTCGTCGACTTTCTTCACAGTCAATTGCTACAGAGCTCCAA
>CM040997.1:7721705-7740675 GCA_022985145.1 Pangasius djambal
CAGTGTGTGACCTCACCAATGCGCTTTTGGAAGAATGGTCAAAAATTCCTATAAACACACTCCTCAACCTTGTGGACAGCCTTCCCAGAAGAGTTGAAGCTGTAATAGCTGCAAAAGGTGGACCGACATCATATTGAACCCTATGGGTTAGGAATGGGATGGCACTTAAGTTCATATGTGAGTCAAGGCAGGTGACCTAATACTTTTGGTAATATAGTGTATGACTGTAAGACTATACAATGCCTTTTTGTTTTAAGGAGGGCTTAATTTAATTACAACAAATTGCCCACACAGCTAGACAAGCTCAGAGTTGTCAGACAGAAATACAAGAGGTCAGGTTTTTAATATGCTGAACTGGAAGATGTAAGAATGAAAGTGATCAGGTGAGAAATGTGATGACCTGGCAAGTGGTTCTCATCGATTGGGAGCACCGTAGAGCTCTACACATTTCTTTCCCTGAGGCCTGCAACTGACACTTTTAATACACCAGAATCCTGGTGACCACAGTCTTGGAAAAGTCTTGTTTCTTGAAAAAGAGCATGTCTGACATTTTTTTCATAGTGACCTCCCTGCGTGCTGTGCACTTTTCACAATTACGCCGACCCTCCCTCTTCCTGTTCCTCATACGTTTATAGGAAATGGGGCTTGTTATCTAGAAAGGGCATATTAAGAAAATGCCTGGAAAAAACAGCCAGCTAAACAAAGGGGCTGCCAAGTTGCTACGCTTTTGGGTCCTTCTCAGAAAGTGAAGGAAAGCTGGTGAGTAATTATAAATGTAGAGTGTCTCCATACACATCCCTTTAAACCACACGGATACAAAGCTGCAATTCACAAACATTGCCTGATGAACCATAAGGCCTGGCTACAGAAAGCTTTGTAAATCTGCTAATGGTACCATAATGGAAACCAATCTCATCAGCGGTGAGCTCTCATCTTGTTCTCTCTCCTCCATCTCAGAAACATGAGAGCTGCACCGAGGTGAAATAATGTGATTAGGACCCATTACGGCTGTTTATTTTATTAGTTTCTGTATTTTGTGTCCAGCTTTTGGACTGTTGACCAACATTATCTGGCAAGGACATCAACTCAGCCTCCAAAGACCTCAGTGTTATGAAGCACTGAGTACATTTGAGGTTGGTGACGTGCCAAGAAAGAGCTCCCAGGCTTGGACAATGTCTCTGAGATCAACGAAGGACATGATTTGAATGGCAAAGGCTGTGGGTTTGAGATGGACCCCTAGAAGAAAGGAGAACAGGGAGAAGGAAAATAGCACTGCAGTGAATGTGTTTCAGTAATAAATTATACTGCGACTTTCTCAAATCCAAGGTAGCTGTACGAGCTTGGATCTGGAGCTCTGGATACTGGCAGCCAGTAGACAAAAATTCAACAAATTAACAATAACATTAAAATGGTAAAACAAAAGCAAACATAAAATATCCAAATAAAAGAAAAATGGAAAAAAAAGGAAAAAAGAAGAAGTTCTGATGATAAGTGGCAGGAAAAATGTTTGTAGTGTACTCTCAACTGGAAACAGAAAAAGAATTTTAATGACTTTGAATTTAAAGTATAGTTATGGGGTGTAATGAAATTTCTTGGAACATTATAGTTGTAGAAATATGTATTTTCATGGAGCTTTTGTGTGTATGCTGATCATCCTGACACCCACCACTTCATAGTCATTATTACTATAATTACAGCCACCGCTTTCTATCCTGTTATTATGTCCTCTCGCCACCAAAATAAGCAGTTATGCCCTAGGAATGGCATAATCTAAAAGAGAGAATTCCAACCCGTGTGATTATGCGAATAAGAGGCATATCGTTCTTTTGTTTTCCCTCAGAATCATTTATCCCAGTGAAACTGCTGTTTGCCAGTGAGTGTGCAGTGGGGCTTAATAAAACCTATTCTTGCTTCTAGAGCTCTCACAAATCCACTCATCTGTCTGACTGTGATAGACATGCAGGGCCTGAAAGACTGCAGTCTTCTGTCTCTGGCTGCCTCATTAGAATAGATACTGCTGTAGAGTCTTTTTTAAAGTTTAAAAAAATGCTTTATTGGATCCTCAGGATTTTTAATCATCTTGAAATTTTATTTTCTCTTCTAGTGTGGGAGCAAGATGGCTTGGGAGTCCAGAGGGGAGGCAGTTTAAATTTTTTTTTTTTTTTTTTTTTAATAAAGTAAACTGAGCTAGTTGGAAGAGGTGGTGTCTTCAAGGAACTGCTGATCTTAGCTCAATGAGTTAGAGCAGGAGGAAGCGAAAAAACTGGAGGTGAAAAAATTTGGTGAGACTGCTGGACTGATATTTACACTGCTAAACAGCAATTACCAATCTCTTCAACTCTCCCAGGAGTACAGAAGTGTGTAGAATTGGAAACAGTGAAGTGGTGACTTTATCGCAGCAACATCACTGAATTGCAGGTAAAGTAATTACATTTGCCTCATGTTTTTATCCAACATGACTAAGGATTTAGACAGGATACAACTGAACAGTTGAAGGTCTCATTCATAGACCTAACGGTGGTAACTTGGCAGTGCTAGGATTTAACCTTACAACTTTCCAATCAGCAGCCCAGTGCCTTACCCACTGAGCCGCCACATCCCAATTCGGGCATTGTGTATGCAGCATGCACTGCAAGAATAGGCATATGGAAATAACTTGCACAACTAGAAGTTAAGATAGAGCATGATAGTCAGAGTGGCATCGCGTGGTGGGGATGCGTGTAGGGGGGTGGTTGGGTGTAGACATGTGGCAGCAGATGGAGAACAAATGGTGGTGGCACGGTTGGAAGACTAGGCAGGGTATGGAAATAGACAATGAGTTTCAGATCAAGAGCAAATTAAAAATACAGGAAGCATCATAAGCTAGAATATTGGGACAATATATGCAGAGAAAATGTCTCTTGCTAATTGAACTATAGAAGCAGAAATTTTAAGGGCTGGACCACTGCTATCAATATATATCAGTATTACCATACGTTTGTTAGATTATGTGATTGCTGTGATTTGTAAAAACCCATTTGAATTCCTCTCATTGGTCAGGAAGAACACAAGACATAAAAGGGTACACAGTGTCAATGATGAGAAACACCAGCTTTTTTGCCTGTGCTTATCTCCACAGCCCAGCTGTAATATGCAGGTCTTGGATGAGTATTTAGGTGGATGACCTGAGTATTTCCTCATGAGATAACTGAAGCCTCTCCTTGTTCAAATTTGAAAGTTGTTCTGTTTTTAACACCAGCATTATATTGAAAGTAAAACAGATACAACAAAAGAAGCTGTTATACACTGATCAGCCATAACATTAAAACTACTGATAGGTAGCATTTACACTGGCACCTGTCAAGGGGTGAGATATATTAGGCAGCAAGTGAACAGTAGGTTCTCGACGTTGATGTGCTGGAAGCACGAAAAATGGGAAAGCGTAAAGATCTGAGCAGCTTTGACAAGGGCCAAATTGTGATGGCTAGACAACTTGGTCAGAGCATCTCCAAAATGGCAGGTCTTGTGGGGTGTTCCCGGCATGCAGTGGTAAGTACCTACCAAAAGTGGTCCAAGGAAGGACAACCGGTGACCTGATGACAGGGTCATGGGCATCCAAGGCTCACTGATGCGTGTGGAGAGCGGAGGTTGGCCGTCTGCTCCGATCCCACAGAAGAGTTGCTTTAGCACAAACTGCAGAAAAAGTTAATGCTGGCTATGATAGAAAGGTGTCAGAACACACAGTGCATTGCAGAGTGCCCATGCTGACCCTGTCCACCACCAAAAGCACCTACAATGGGCACAGGAGCATCAGAACTGGACCATGGAGCAATGGAAGAAGGTGGCCTGGTCTGAGTAATTACATTTTCTTTTATATCATGTGGATGGCCAGATGTGTGGGTGTCGCTTACATGGGGAAGAGATGGCACCAGGATGCACTATGGGAAGACTGCAATCCAGCGGTGGCAGTGTGATACTCTGGGCAATGTTCTGCTGGGAAACTTTTGGTCCTGGCATTCATGTGGATGTTACTTTGACACGTACCATCTACTTAAACATTGTTGCAAACCAAGTACATCCATTTATGGCAGCAATATTCCCTAAAGGCAGTGGCCTCTTTCAGCAGAATAATGCACCCTGCCACACTGCAAAAATTTTTCAAGAATGGTTTGAGAAACATGACAAAGAGTTCAAGATGTTGACTTGGCCTCCAAATTCCCCAGATCTCAATCCGATCGAGCATCTGTGGTATTGTGCTGGATAAACAAGACTGTTCCATGGAGACCCCACCTTGCAAGGTGCAATATCTTGGTGCCAGATACCATAGCACACCTTCTGAGGTCTTGTGGAGTCCATGTCTCGATGGTCAGAGCTGTTTTGGCAGCAAAAGGGGGGGCCTACACAATATTAGGCAGGTGGTTTTAATGTTAAGGCTGATCAGTGTATTTGCTGATATGCATAAGAGGAAAAAACAGTTATTGTACTGCAACAAAAAGCAAAATTAATGGTAGCCTTCAAGGTCTGTTTTGGGCTTTTTACCTCATATACAGGTAATTTTTGATTACAATCCTACATACATTAGTCGGATCCAGTTGGCATACTTGGTTTGCATGGTTTTGTTGGTTGATTTCATCAAATTGGTTGGTTTAGGTTGTTGAGTTGGGTTTGATTTGGTTCTCTTTTTTTTTTTGGTTGGTTAGGATGAGTTGGATTAGTTTAGTTTGGTTGGATTGAGTTGATTTGGTTAGGTTGGTTTGGGTAGTTGATTGGATTGTTTGGTTAGTTGGTTGCTTGCTTGGGTTGGTTTAATGGGTTTGTTTAAGTGGTTTGATTGGGTTGGTTTGGATTGTTGGTTTGGTCATTTAGGTAAATTTGTTTGTTGGGAATGAGTGGGTTCATGTGTTTAGGCAGTTTTAGTTGGTTGAATTGGGTTGAGTGGTTTGGTTAGTTTAATTGACTTTGTTGGTTGACTGGTTTGATTTGGTAGGTTTGTTGAATATGGAAAAATGCATAGTGTGTCAAGGCAAAAATATGTAAAGCTAAAGCAAAATTCTTTAGAACCCCGTTGGCATGATTTCTGTGGCAGCTCAAATAGCAACATGGTTATAATCTTGTTCAATATATCAACAGGAGAGAGCAACACTGCAATCTACATGTGACAGCTATGTTCCATCCCAGTTGGTACAGCCACTCGAGCATCAGTGAGCAGAAATAATTGACACAGAAGCTCTCGGAGTGTGCGATTTGGGCTAAGATCCCACTGAGACCCTCACGGCAGAGTGACTACCAAACATGTATACTGTCATAACAGATGCCCAGTGATCATTACAAAAATCACCATATGGGTGGAAGATTATGGGCTCTGACAGGAGCAGAGCTTTGGCACATATGCAGCTGTTTGGAGTGGGCCAGTTGAAAGTTCATTTATATAACTGGTTTATTTTTGAGAGAAATACTGAGACATTTATTAAATTATCTTATTATTATGTCCTGTCCATGTTGGCTTGCCGTAACTGTCTAAGCTGCCTGTATTGGCGATTGCAACCTGTGGCAGTACATTTATCACAGAGCTTCTGGATGATGGATGGACATATTTGAGCCAACTGGATTCTGGGCCTCCAAAAGCCACCTAGTTTGAGTATAGTCAAGCCCAGAGCATGCATAGCTGTCTGCACATTGATTCTGGCCAAGGAAAAGGAATTGAAACATAGTTTATCTAAGTACATTTTCAAAAACAGATGAAATGTGTGGTTAGAATAGTTCTCTGTTGAGAATTTACCAGGAATTGTTCTTGAATGTATGACTAAATCTATGATTTAGATTTTGTGGATTTGGAAGAATTTTGTGATGATAAACTGAGTAACATGTATTATCTATATGTATTCTACTTAGAATACTCTACTTCTACAGAAATATATATATATTATCTCTATGTATTCTATTTAAACAGAAATATATCTATTTGTGGTTCATTTTTATGGAGATTAAGGATTAATGTCAGGCCATGTGTTGGGCAAAGTTGTTTGAAGCTGTGATCTTAAAGCCGACGGGGATTTTCTGGAATGAGTTGGGGCACTGCTGGTATCTGTCTTTCACAGAAGGTTTGCTTGTCGCAGGAAGTAAATGGTGCCAGTGATTGGCTACAGATCTAGATTATGCAGCTGTGGTCTGGCCATTCCTATAGTGCATCTATACAAGGGGAGATACAATGTCAGATTGAATTTTGCTGTGTTCTACTTTTAGTCAGGTAATGTAAGTGTATTGAAATTCTTCAATATACTTACCTTTTTGGCTAAATGACCATTGTGTTGTGAGATATAGAAAAATCTGAATAGGTATATGCATATCATTTATGGTATTCTGTGTTTTCACATATTTTCTAAATTGTTCATTAGTTTGGTAATAAAATATACACATTAAACAAAGTATGAATTACATTTACAGGTCAGTAGTTGACTGTTATACAGACGTTTATCGGAATCACTCTTCATTTGTGGCTGACTCTCATGCTTTGTTTTTGTCATACCTATCAAAGAGAGAGAGCTTTTCCTGAGTTAGTAATATATTTTTGCACATTATGCTAGTAACTGTGGTGCTGAAGGGCATGTTGACAACCACAGGTTTTGTGCTTGACTGTGTGAACAACTGTCCAAAATGTGTGACCACACTGATGTAGACATCAGTGCTGTGAGAATGATGAATCTTGCACTGGTGTTCTATTATGAGTAACTGTATTTGCACACTTCCTTTGGCATGTTTTTATTTCTTAGCAATAACCCATATGGTTAGGTCAGGGGATTTCTTACTGTTTATTACTTGTATGAATGATTAAGTGTATTCAGGACTGTAATCCTTCCCTAGAGTATGAAGGTTAGACTCTTTTATCATTTTATTTACCTGCACTGTAAGTATTGTGATTCTGCAGAACTCATCTGAAGCAGTGGAGACTTCTGTGCCAGGAATCAGAAGTTCAAGTTGTGAGTTCAAGTTCCATGATTTCCAGAGAGCTACTGATGGATGTTTGAGGAAAACCCTCAACTGCACAGCTGAATGCTTGGGTTGTATTTTTCACTTGTAAGAAGCTTTGGATCAAATGTCCACCACAAATGTGTGTTGGCTGATGCCTGTGTCAGGTTTGTGGACAAGAGTTTACCAAAATAAGTGAAATTTCTAGACATAACATCCCAGTGTTATGACTCATCTCTGATTAATGCTGAATTGTTTGTTTGGTTCAATACATATGCACTGAGAGGTAGAGAAAAGCAGATGGTGTTCACGCATCAGTTATTAAAGTGCTCTCAGCTTAGCTGAGCCCCCTAGGATGACTCCAGACTTATAAGAGAACATGCATATAACCTTGCAGAACATAGTTGTTATGCAGTATACTGATTTTATGCACAGCTGAATTTTAAATAGCAAAAAAAAGTGGCGTCTGCTGTCCCCCACACTGGCCATTCCATCTGAGGAGAAAAAGCAGCGAGAGATTTACATTGGCAGCCATCTGCAATATTAAGGCTGTTTGTTCATGTCTATAGAGCATCTCTTCAATGATTTGATATTCTTGGCCAAGTCCCATGCATGCAATCACATATTATTATACACTCACCCCTTTTTCCACTGACAATGTGTTCAGGTTCTTTGGCACGTTTGCATTGTTTTGCCATGACCCCACGGTTAGGTCGGTTTTTCCGTGGTGTTTCTTTGTGATTAAGTGTACTCAGAGCTATAGTTCTTCTTCAGAGTATCAAGGATGGACTGTTTTATCATTTTTTCCTGACCTGTACTATAAGTAGTGTGTGTTAAGATGAGTGATTCTGCAGAACTCATCTGAGGCAGTGAAGGCTTTGTGGTTAAGATTCTGTGTCAGGGTCATGACTTGTCTTTGCTTAATGCTGAATATGTTTGTTTGTTGCAGAAGTGAGGAGTATCTGGTGCAGAAGTGAGGCGTGTCTGGTGAACTGAATGCTGCCAGCTGTGGCACTTTCATGTCTGTCTTTTTCTGCTGCCCCTTGTTTCCACGGAAACTTGGAAAATCTTGCTCAGCAGGAGGCTAGCTTCCTCTCTCTTTCTTGCTCTCTCTCTCTCTCTCATGCTCTCGCTCGTCTTAAAGGAACCATCATCAAAGCGCTCCCTCGATACTTGTTGCAGGAGTAGTTTTTTACTGCCTACTCCATCAGACGCACCTCACCTGTTTGGGATTAAATAGCTTTCCAATTAGCTTTGTGCACAGCTTCCTCACAGTCATGTGATACATGCTTAGCACATATGGATTTGAAAATCACTGTTTTCAAGTAAACAGCATTGAACTTGTACAAGTATAATGAAAATAAAAATATATTATATAGAGTACACTACAGCATCAGATTCATGCATGTGGTTTTCATATTGAATATTAAAAGCAGTATTATAAGTCCTTAGAAACACTTAAATGTGCAGCATTTTAAGCGCTTATCTGCCGATTGTATAGGTGAACTAATACATCATTTCTGGCTCTATGGGAGCTTTGTTGCATGCATCAGTTATACAGTAGGAACAGAAACTGCAACCGTACAGTAATATGAGAAAAAAGGAGAAATTTGTAGTTCTCTCTTTAACAACAGCTTTTTCTGTTTGTCCTAAAGGCTTTCTGGTTAAAAACCTTCAATGACTGCCATTGTGCTGTGTCTTGGTTTTTAATTTATTTGCATTATTAATTATGCACTTGGGTTTGAGATGGCTTGTTTTGTTTCTGAACATTTGTTGTATTACTTCCAGGGTTCCCAAACTCATTATTTTTTTTGAAATTGTCTTTGTCCTCAACAAGACCACTCTAGCAGTTGTACAAACTAGTCTTGGATTCTAGGTTATGAATCCTTGCAGATTCTCTACACGCTTTGTATCACTGCATTTGACAGTGTCACCACAATCCTGTTGTCAGTTCCTAAAGGCAGAAATGTAATAATTTTGTACTACTAATGAAGGTGTACAGGTATACATGCATCAACGGACAGTTACCACCAAAAGATCACCACTCACCAGATATTATACAGGGTGTCCCAAAACCCTCCATATATAGGGTAAATTAGCATTTTTTAGCAAAATATCTTCCAAAATTTTTAGTACTTAGTTTATATTATATATTTTTTTCAGATAGCCTTTAAGAATGCCTTTTCCATAGTTTTTTTCTTTTTACATAAATCATTCTCATGGCTGAATCCAGACGCTGTCGCAAGGTTGCGATGGACTTTAACAGGAAACATGGCAAGCACATCACACATGACACTGTTGCCAAATTGGGAGCCAAAGTTGGGAGAGGCGACTTCGTGTGTGTTTACAGAGAAATGGCAATCAGGTAGAAGATGTTTTGTAAATGAAGTTACATTTTGCTAAAAAGTAATTTCCCATATGCATGGAGACTTTTGGGACACCCTGTAGTGTGCACCAGTACAAGTGTATACCACTGTCATGCAGATGAATTACAGGTAGTTTGTTACACAATATACTAGAATATTTATAAGATATAATGCTGTTGCGCCTTAAGTACAGTGACACTGATACTGATCACTGGATGAGAGTTCCACATGAGAATTGTGGCAGACTGAACAGTCGATTCGAACTGTTCTGTCTTCTTACACTTCTTTTTTTATTAAATTTCTACATTTCCTAATTTTTATACTTAAACATCTGGTAATGCGTAAAAAAATGTCATTTTTTTAAACCTGTGATAATAGGTAATGTAATTGAAATATATGAAATTTAATTTAGGCACATGCCTGTGTTGATCTACTAATTAGTTAAATCAGATTTAATGACCTTAATCAGAGCTTGTAATCTCAAAATCAGATGAGACGTTTTCCTTTCTTGGAGCATCTTTCTTCAGATCATCTGCCATCTTACAGATTTGGCAATCCCATAGAGCTGCCATGTGACAGGATCCACATTCCCACAATACTGCTGGGACTGCTGCACAACGTTCCAGCTCCTATTCCTGTCCTGCTCTCAGGAGAAGTCTGTTTAAGGCTGGAAGACTGCCCAGGCGCAGACCGGGGCTTCCTGTGATCGTCCCTCCGTCAAGTTTATTTAAATTCTTGTTGAAGCCTATGAGTTTGAAGTGAACCGTGTGAGAGTTGCTGAAGGCAACCCAACTGCTAGAATGCGGTTCTGAGAAGATGATTTAATCAAGTGACCTCATGACTGCTCTGTGGACAGGAAACACTCTGTGAGGAACATCTATCATGCTGTTTGTCTTTATGAGTCCAGCTCCCCAGTGAATTCTAATGGGCAAATATACAAAGCAGAGCAGCTGAGCTTTCTATGTATGGAATCGAATCAATACAGCTGTTGAAAGGTCTGTTGGCCTGACCATACTGTTTAAATGTATACACGTGTGTTTAGACAAGATTTTACTGGTGGTGCTTTTCCAAGGTTTTAGTTTATATATTTCTGTTCTGCAGTTGTTCTGAGATGACTAAGGAAACTTTTCTTTAATGAAATTGATTTCGTATGTGCCCTTACATGAGTTAGATGAACTCATGAGGAGCAAAATGGTGAAAGACCTTCTTTAGGAAGTTAATCTCAGCTAGACAGACTCATAGAGTGGAAGACTGAAAGCTGAGACTTAAGGTGATGTGGTAGTGAAGAAATGACATTGTCAATCCGAATTTATAGGAGATTAATAGGGTCTGTGCAGAGCTTCACATAGGTTTGCATGGATTTCCTCCAGGCTCTCTTGTTTCCTCCCACTGTCCAAAGACATGCTGGTAGGGGGAATGGCTATACTAAATTCTCCCTAGGTGTGAATGTGTGTGCATGGTTCCCTGCAATGACTCAAGCGTTCCATCCACTGTGTATTCTCACCTTGCTCCCAGTGTTCCCAGGATAAAGTTGTTACTGAAGATGAATGAATAAATTAATAATTAGGAGGAGGGTACTTCAGGAGTGGTTTTATTCCCGAATTTCAGTTATTTTATAGCTCAGTTTTAGAGTTAATTTGTACATTCTCTCTGTAGCAACTTGTAGGAAATTCTAGATGCAATTTTTCCTTTTTACATTCCACCTTTAACAAGGCCTGTCCTTGGAAAAAAAAAAAAAGCCTTCATTCTTTATTGAGGCCACAGCCTCAGTCTAGATTAGTTTTCCCATCCCCAGGACAGATGAGTGTGTGATGGCCATTATAGACATATTCTGCAAGAATTATTGATGACCCTGTGGACGGTTTAGGAGACGCATGAAAAATGGCTACCTCTATCAACTCTGGCGGTTTATCATATTTCCTTCTAACGACTCTGAAATTTCAGGTTGAGCTCAAATTACAGTCTTGATAGAGTGATCAGGCACTCAGCCAGACATTTATGATGAGGATATATGTCAGTGTCGAAGTGAAGAGGAAAGTATCGTGTGTATGTGCGTGCTGGTGTTTTCCCAGCACTGTGTTAAGTTTAATGTGAGACTAATGTTTTTTTGTTTGTTTTGTTTTGTTTTGTTTTGGCTGAAGAAGTCATGGTGGTAGACCGAGAAGTAATTGCTGCTAATGGAAGGAGGTTTTCTCCAGTGCAAACATATAGACAAGTGGAGCCCCTTTTTCACTCAGAATGAATTTCCTAGTCGTCGCTGCTGTGTAAGCCATGTCTGAATTCAAATTCACGGCTTTGCCTGCAGTCATTCTAGCCATCACCACTTGCTAATATATTCTGGTGCTCACCCACGGCTGTGTGGCAGGCAGTCTTCTAATTGGTTCATTTCTATTCTGATACCAGATGTCTAGTAACTGAGGAAGTGGGAACGACTCCATTTTATCAGTTTAGAGCAGTTCTGTCTGTGCACTAATTCTTTGGGCTGGATGATATGAAGAAGTAATATCGATATTGCAATATTTTAACATTGATATACTTTTCTGAATATCATTACTGCAACAAATAACTGTTATCAAAATGTAGCACTTTATTTCCTCCCCTCTTTTCCTCTGTAAATATTTCATATTTTTGTAAATGATGTCACCTAGTTTTTGTAGATTTTTCTTTTTTTGTAATAAAACTGTTTTGTTGGTACTTTGCTGGTTAGCAAAACCTCAGTGAATTTCTATCATTATAAATATTGTACATCAGTCAGATGTACATAAATATGCCATCAAATGGATTTGTCATCCCCATATCATTTATTGAACCCTTTGTTATGATATAGCTCTACTGCCTCCATATTTTACTATGGATTGTAAATGTGGTTATTTGTGAATGCATATTTAAAGGAATATAGGAGAGAAACATATCAAAACAGATACACTGTGGTTTTCCTTCCCAGAGGAGGCTCTTTGATAAATGGGTTTACTGGAAAGGTCATGGTAAGCATCAGCTATGCAGGAACACTCCCTCCAAACACACACACACACACACACACGCACACACACACACGCACACACACACACACGCGCGCGCGCGCACCACATTCACATACCATACACATTCCCTATTCCTCTGACACACCCCAATCCCGTTTTCCCAAACCGAATAAATCAGGCATGGGGGAGAGATTCTCTCGGTGGAGAGTTGGACTACCCCCATCCTTCCACCCACCTCATCTGAAATCAGATAAATCAGCCATGGAGGAGGGGGATGGACAGACTGACCTTCCATTCATCTCTGAATTCAAGGAAGACATGATGATATCCTCTCTTACATCAGAATGCACACACAACTATAATTGAACCATGTCTATTATTTAATCAGTTACCTAACTGCAAAGCTGCATTTAGGAGAATTAAGCTTAGTAAACTGTGTTTGACTCTCTGGAGCCTTTTTCTTTTCTTTCTTTTTTTTTTTTTTTTTAAACAAGGCTGGTCTATAGCTTCAATACAAACTGTAGGCCCCAGCAGAGTGTTCAGATTACTTTAATAAATCACTTCAGTGATAATGGACTGGAGAGTTCTTGTAAAGCGGTGTCATATTCCCATATTGCCCGCGTTTGTACAGTAACACTCCATTCAACTGTAGTTATCCTGACATTAAAAAGAGGTGCTGTGTCATAAAACTAGGATTTATCTCTATAGCTCAAGTAGCATTCTGTAGCACTGTATTGCATCTCTCAGCCTCAGGGTTTTGGCAGAATTCAGGATTTTGCATAGCTTTTGGTGCAGGAGGTGCTAATTGTCGTGCAAGAGGCAGGATTTAGCCATTTTCTTCTTTATTGAAAACAATGACTGAATTTAATGCTTGGAGCTGGTCTGCCAATTCTGAAAGGGTAAAAGATATTAGGTATAAGCTTTTATGCTGTTTTTCAGAAAAAGTTTTGATTAACAGCAACAGCAAAAGAGGTTAATACAACATGATGATATTTACAAGTGTGCAGCCAAAAGGAATCTTAGAGTGATCTAAAAATGAATTTAATGTGGAATTCTATTAAAGAAGATTAATAAGATTAATAAGAAAACTGCAATTCCATCTACCACACAAAGCATTGTAACCGCTGCTGTAATCATAAGGACTGCCTTTTGCTCATCCCAGGACTCTTATTAACAATATGCTCACTGAATGCCATATCAACAAACTTGTTACTGTTTTTTTTTTTTCCTCTTCTAAACCTCTGGTGAAGTGCATAAGGTCCCTTTTGAGTCAGGTTCCTCTCAAAGTTTCTTCCTCATGTTATCTTTTGACACTGTTGCCTCAGACTTTCTCGTTAGGGATCTAAATTTACATTTATTTCTGTAAAGCTGAGTTGGGACAATGCCTATTGTTAAATGTACTATGCAAATAAAATTGAATTGAATTGAACAAAATGGACATCAGAAACAAGTTCCTGCACTACCTAAAAGTCAGACAATGAGGCACTATTTTGAGTTTTAACATCATTTTATTGTTAATGATTGTTGTGAGGAAAATTGTTCCTATTCGAAAAGACTGTAACTCATCCGTTGGTGTGGCCACCTTGTGTGTGCTCCACGCTAGATAGGTCTGTGTATGTAATGTTAGCATTTTCAGAATGCTACTTGGTCTAGTACAGTTTGGCAAAACCTGCATATGTGCTTTCCTATTTTCTCCAGGCTGTGATCATGATAATGCTGTCACAGACAAAAAATGCAAATTGTAAGAGAATTCCTTGGTTGTGAGAGGACAAACCTGTTCAGTTTTCAGATTCCCCATGTTTTAGGTTTTTAAAATGTACTTCAAAATGTCTGATTTCAGTATATAAACCAGAATATCTTGCTCTAGAGGATAGTGCATAACTGCATGCAGGCATTAGCCTCTGTCTCTGCACATGTATCAATGGTTAGATTATTATTATTATTTTTTTAAACAGTGTCTGTTTAAGGGAGTATCATATTCTCCCCACATCCATGAGGGTTTCCTCCGGGTACTCCGTTTGGTGATGATGATTACAATTATAATATACTCCCAGGCAGGCCAGAGAGGGTATATCACCCAGCCATACTGTCACAGCTTTGCAGGATGTGCTGTAATTAATCCACACAGTGGCTTTACATCTCTGCAGACTGCACAACCCTCTCACACACACGGCTCACCCTTTATCTGCCCAGCTACACCTCTCATCATGGCACAGGTTTGCTCAGCTGGAGTTGATCTCTATCTCGATTTAAAAAGATTCAGAGAGAGAGGAGATGTGCAGGGATTCTGAGACAGTCCTCCCTGCTGTCAGACTCTTAGTGATATTTAATGAGGGGTGCCACTCTGATCGTTTAAGATGAAGGAGTTAGTGTAGTACAGGATACTGAAGTGCACTTTCTGTGAAATGAGTGTAGAGAGTTAAAAGGTGATGTGACATGAGGTGCCTCCTCATTATACCTCTATTTTTTTTTCATCTGCCAAAAAATGTAGAAGTTGGATTTTTTCAGGTATAGTCATATAGTAGCAGGAATTGGGTAATGACAGTCTCTTTCCCATCCACTGCTTCTCTCAGGCGTCCGACCACACGCACTTACACATATATGCACATGCACTATTGTAATTTCAAATATTAAATTAATGACTCTAAACCTCACCATAATATACTCACATACCCTTAACTACTGATGTTAGCCTTCTAGAAATATCTTCTGTATATTGTAGAAAATGTGACATGGCCTCTTTTTATTATATTTTTAAACTGTGGAACTTTTTTATTACACTCTCAAGCTAGGTCTTTTAAAAACATTTGAAACAGCCACCATTTTGGATTACTAAAGTGTTCAGCGATTCTTTGGCTTAATCTCGGTTTTAACATCACAAATTATGCTTGTCAATATCCATGGCCGAATGAAGCTCATATGATAAAGAGCTGTTTGTAATTGGTCAGACAGTATTTAAGGCATCAGATAAAATCTTTTGCCTGTTAATTATGCAGCCTCTGTACAAAAGCCTTAACACTAACCTTAATCTATGGAAGCTGTTTTTCCCTAACCAAAATAAAAAGCATACTACTAATAAAAATATACTAGTAGACTTTAAAGGATTAGAGCTGACTTAAATGTGTTCCAGGGTGAAGACATGAAGGAACTGGAGCAGTGGCTGGACCTATGGCAGTGTGTCAGCGTTCATCTTTCATGTGTGTGCTCAGCATAATAAATCCACATGGCTGCTTTGCCAAATGCCACAGAATGAGACGCTAATTTTGCAGTGGTCCATGATTAGCACTTTGCCACTCACTGGCTCGGGGGAGACGTCAGTGTCCTGCTTCTGCACTCTGTTTTGAGTGCTGACTCATTTTGTTTTTAATCGCATCCCTTTTTCTGTGAGAGAGAGAGAGAGAGAGAGAGAAAATGAGAGATACAGATGGAGCACACTGAAGCTTTGCCTCACTGCAAAAACACACTTTTTAATGTAGTGCAGCAGCCAATTTGAGCACCTGGAGAGCACAAAAAGATGGAAAAAAGAACATTCATAAATGCCTATGGCTTTAAACATCTTTTAAAGAATGTTAAATTATTTGTTTAATCAGTCACCACTTTTGTGTTATGCAGTCCTAACTTTGGCGATTTGCAGTGAAAAGCTTCTAGTAGAACATTAACTAATGTTAGACTTCCTCCTTGAAACTTTTTTCTTTTCCTGGTTCAAAACCACCAATTCACATTTTAATATATTGCTCTAAACAAAGGGAACTTGTGTGTGATCTGTGTTTGGTGTTCAGTCTGAGGGAGGTCATGTGTGACAGGAAATGTTTATGTCTCTAGAGGACTGTGTAAAAAGAGAACGTCCCTCCGGAGTGTAATCACGAAACTGTGCTTCCCACACCAGCCTGCTCCATTATAGCTATTCCCAGAATTCCACAAAACTGAATTCAATATCTCAGATTCACTCCACATGGTTACTGGTGCACAGCACTGTTCTATTGTCCTGTGTGTTCATTGTTCTGTGTATATATTGTATTGGGTATTTATTAGCATTAGTTGTTTCAGGGATCTGCTAAGTATGGCAGAGCTAAAGCCAGTTTCACAGTTCCCTAACTTTCAGATACACAAGCCCCATCTCTCACATGCCACCAGAGATCTGTAGATAATTCACCTGTATGATGAGAACTGTTGCCATGGAAACATGGAGGTACTTCTTTATCATGGGGATTTTATTGCATGTGTCCTCTGCAGCACTTCTGCAATGCAGCTGCTGATTGGTGCTTTGGCTGCTAGAGGGTCTAGTCGATGGTCTCCCCTGTCCTCTTGACTTCCAGACCACACAGACGGCCATCACAGTAAAATCAGAGACTGTTAATTAGCCGCCCTGATGAGACTGCGCACAGGGCTCGAGAGAACGTGCCCCTGTCCACATATGAGGCACAGGATATAGGTGTGATGCTGATTCGCTGCCTTTGGTCTTTGGCCAGTGCACAACAGCTGTCTTGACCTGGATAAGGATCTGAGAAGGCATGTGCTGATAACTGACAATATATAGTGATAAGCGCCCACTAACATCATAGCTATCATTTTCCTCACTGTTTCTGCCTAAGACATTAAGAGGTACACAGTCAATCATTTTTAGAGTATTTCATTCATAAAGTAAATTTACTCAATTTTCTCAAAAAGGTTTGCCAGCGGAACACTACAGAGAATGTCTCTAAATGAGTTTATTTGGATATCTTCAAGTAGGAAGACTCATAGCCATAGACTATGACATGCTTTTTCACAGATTTTAACAAGACAGCTACCTGCTTACCTGACAAGAATTCTAACAGAATTTTTAGTCAGATTCATGTGTCTATAACCCTAACTGTAAAAGATAGCCAAGTAGCTAATATGAGCTAACTAGACAGGATTCCTGAGAGGATTAGTCAAATTCATAAATACTTCTAATCTTCACCACTACTGCTAACCAACTATCTAATCTGAGCTAACCTGATAGGATTTCTCAGTTGATTTTTAAGTGACATTCCTGTGTTTATTGAAGTGTTGTTTATTTACAACTTTGACTGTTACTGTTAGCTAGTATACAGAATATTCTGAAATCTTCTTTGAGTTTTAAAAAAAACCTTTTAAAACTACTCAGAAATATTTGACATGATATTATCAGCTAAAATACAATTCTGCTTTTTCAGACTTTGGGCTACTTCTGATGCTGGTGTGGATGCCAAACTATGTGCCGAGGAAGAATTCTGACTTTAAAATGGCTGCTGAGTTGTTGTTTTTTTTTGCTCTGCAGTGTTCTTTTGTCTATTCCTGTAGACAAGTGTGTCTTATAGTGTCAGAAAGTACATAAGCAGGTCTGTTTGAGATTCTGAATGATTTATTTAGCCATTCTGAATTCATGACTACATGTTTAAAGAAGCTAACTTCGGTTATAAATCCTTCCTTGGCTGATCAGCTATATCTGATCTCACAGGTAGTAACATCTTTTGTATCATATGTGCCACTGAACTGGATGTAGTCCAGTTACAGTCAGTCATGCTCTGACTGAATTCAGAGGTGTTAATGTTGTCTGTTAAGCCTTTTCTGTCTGTAAGTTTCCAAGCACATGTCAAACCAAGCGCATGTCATGTGCGAAGGCTTTACTTTTCCAGAGACAAACATCTGCTGCAAACCTGAAAGGCCTTGTGATAGAGTGGGTCAGAAAGAACTCTGGCTTTCACTTTTACTTCCTGAGATGAGATATTGCTGATATTTTACAGCTAGTGAATCTTGGTTTAAAAAAAAATAAATAGAGGTTTGATATCTACGGATAATTTTAACCATAGTGCCAGTGTTCTTACAGTCAAGTGCAAAATTTTGCACACCCCAGGATAAAATAAGCAAGATAAACATTTGTACAAACGTTGTACAAATGTTTATTATCACAAGTAACATAAATGGTCAAATAATGTAAGTTAAAATAATTGTGATGTAAATATTTTCTAGTAAATTTTATGCCCACCCTTTTCATCTGTAACTTCCTCCAGCTTCTCTCATATCACCAGATTAGCTGTTGGTTCCTCTTAGTTGTAATAATTTCTGATATACTATACGGCTAAAAGTTCAGACCATAACACGTTTATGTGCATTTTGAACATTCCATTCCAGATTTAGTCCCACCTTTTCTGTTATAATAACCTCCACTCTTAGCATTAGTGAGGTCAGGCACTGACATTAGTCAAGGAGGCCTGGTGCACAGTTGGTGTTCCAATTCATCCCAAAGGTGTTCACTGGGGTTGAGGTCAGGGCTCTGTGCAGGACACTCATGTTCCTCCACTCCAGCCTTGACAAGCCATGTCTTCATGGACCTCGATTTGTGCTCAGGGGCATTGTCAGGTCATTGCTAGGACAGGTTTGGGCCTCTTAGTTCCAATGAAGGAAAGTGGTAATGCTACAGCATACAAACACATCCTATACAACTGTGTGCTTGCAACTTTGTGGCAACAGTTTAGGGAAAGCCCATATGGTCCAGTGTGCAATATCTGTTACATCGCTGACACATGTCAAACACTAGCTTCTTTAGATCAGGTCTAGAGACTGAGGGTCATGGCAAAACCATTTTCCAAACTATTTTTTCCATTTTTTGCAATTTTATTTGGATCGTCACAGGATACACTCGTTTTTTTTTTTTTTTTTTTTTTTTTTTTTTTT
>CM040997.1:7754139-7806817 GCA_022985145.1 Pangasius djambal
ATATACATACCACGACTTCAGGACCTGACTGTGTGTGTGTGTGTGTGTGTGTGTGTGTGTGTGTGTGTGTGTGTGTGTGTGTGTGTGTATATATATATATATATATATTTATATTTATATTTATATGTACACACATAAAATTAAATATTAAATTAAATACCAGCACAAATAATCTGTCTGTTTTTAACACATCCATCAGTAGAAACACAAAACAAACAAATGTGAGTGTTATTTAAAATGTTATTAATATATAGAAAGCAAAATTCATATATATATATTTTTTTCTTTCGGGTTGCCAAGGTGGTTTCTAACGCCCAACATAATTAGCGGATTAGCAGTGGATTTAACCAATCATTAGAATTTTGCAGTTGTACAAATGCCACTTCAGGCCTTCAGTATTTTAACATTAGGATTCTGTAGATTAATATTACTCTCAACACAATGGAAAAACAAAATGCAATTTAATCTGGCCTAATTTACACAGCCATATTTTTAGGTACAGCCAATCACCACATCAGTGTGGAGTGCTTTACATTCTAAAAGGTAGTCAGAGAAATGACTAGCTGAATAGCACATGTAATAAAACAGAAATTAAATCTCTCAAAGTGCAGAGGGAGGATGGCAGATTTAGTGTCGATGGAGAACACAGGAATGTAAAAGGGTTGGTTGCTTATCACAAGTTTTAACTAGCCTGATTCATGAGAATCTGCTGTCTAGTTATTTTAGGGTGGTCACATGTTAAGGCTCTGTAATTTATGATTTATTGAATTTCAAATTAATTTCCTAGCTACATGGAATATATTCAATACCTCAACCACGTACTCCCAGTTTGCTACTGCATCTTTGTATGAAAAGCAGCTGTTCTATATCAAAGCTGATAAACTCCATTCAGAACTCATTATTTACCCCAGAGAGGTGAGTGTGTGGCTAAATGCAAGTCTACACACACCAGGGGTTAGGAAACAGCTGGCATGATGGTGTGTCTGTGTGTATGTGTGTGTGTGAGAGAGAGAGAGAGAGAGAGAGAGAGAGAGAGAGCTCTGCACTGCAGTAAGCACAGTATGCTCCAGGTGTCCACTGCCAATGTAACAGCTTGACTTCTTGATAGATGAGTCAGGTAGCAGTGGGACACACGCATGTACTATCACACATCACATGCGCTGTGCACACATACATACTACCCCCCATCCCCTATCTATACACATGCAACAGTAACAATTTTACGTTAAGTTAATTATGGGTCCATCATGGCAGTATGTGTTATTTTTTTAGCATACAGCTGTGTGCTGTGCCAGCAGGAGCACATCTTAATGAGGCACGGCTCAACAGGTAATCAGCATGTAAAGGGATGTTCTTGTTTTGTTTCTAATACAAATGCAACTCTGTGAAAGCCCTCATCAAGGCTTGCTTTGTGGGTGTTGTGTCACGGTGGGCAGGTGCACCCATCTGTTGGATATTTACTATAACATGACTGTTGAACCAGTGTAACCACTAAGATAACAGTCACAAAGCTGTGGAGTGCTAAAAAAAAAGTTTCATTTTTTTAAAAATGTATTTATTTATACCCTAGACTTTTTTACTTCCCGTTTAGTTGGTGAAAATACCAGTTCAATAGTTGCTTCTCTTTTACTGCACAGTAGCTACCAGTCTGAACTGGTACCAGACTGAACTTTTATTTATACAAGCTAACTGATGGCAGTGATCAGCTAGTGATGCACTGGTCAACAAGGAAGAGGAATGCTACCCAGAGAGCAGAGGAATTTATGCTGTCTATAGTCTTATTCAGATTGGGCTAGTTTTACAATAGGAGGTGGGGTAATGGACTTATTAATGGAGTACCTCTGGGTTTTTAATCCTGTCCAAATCCATCATGTCAGTAATTTTTAAGGACTGTGCGTGTCTGAAATACTGAATAATATGAGTTGAAGCATAAAGAGTGTGACTTGCTGACATGAACAGGATGACAGGGTAAGTTCTGTGTTGAGGACAAGAGCTTGAAACACTTTTCAGCCTACCGCTGTAATGCACTCAGACACAAAGTCATGATGTCAACACGGCAGTGTGCTGCTGTCACTGTACTGTACATGTGTATGCGTTCATAAGGTAGATGATTATGTTCATTTATTGACATGACTGAATGTAGCATCTGATGCCACAGGGCTCTTAATCTCTTCAGTAGTCTGTCATTGTAAAAGGTCCGTCTGTCATCTGTCTGTCAAATAATGTTGAGTCCTTTCTTTGACACAGCTAAGCATATGCTATTAAATATATTGGTTTGATTTTTGAACCAATATTAGAGCAACAATATTTCTGAGCTTGTGCACTTTCAGTAAGATGTGCCATATCAAAATGTTTACAGAGGTAAAGTGGTTAAATCACTTCTTCACATAAATTAAATTTTGTATATTTCCATATTAAGCCTGTGAAGATAGAAATAAACTTAGCATGTTGAAAACTTAACCGCAAACTTCCTGCAAGAAAAATCACTACCTTATACAATGATCTTCCTCCCAGATGACCGAGGTGTTCAGTATTGACTGACTGCAGGACTTGGTTTCTTAATTAATGACTTGTGTATCGATCCGCTTTGTAAATATACCATATCTGTTGCCAAGAAAGGAACTCCATCCATCTCACGCTGTGAACTAGCAAATGAGATGCGACATTTCACTTTAATCGGGTTAGAATGAAAAGCTGTGGTATTGATGATAACAGATCACCCATCTTTTTTTCACCTGAGCGTGAGTGTGTTTTAAACAGTGCTGTCCTATCTGGGGGCGGAGCTAATTCTGGACCAGAAATCTAAATGGAAGCTCTGCATAAAGAGATCTAAAGAATCATAGTTTTTTCTACGAAAGGGGTCATCTACTGATTTTTGGACTACAGATTTTGCGGCCAAGCAAAGTATTTCAGAGTACCAAACCGAGTACGAAGGAAAAATACTGCAGCAGAACCGATAAACATATGAAAAATACTGGCCACAGTTCAGTAACTCCAGATATCTAAACATGAACCATCATTACTTCTGTAGCTTAGCTTCTGTTGCTGTTTATCCAATCACATCCTTTTATGTAAATTATGTAAAGACACTCAATGGACCAGAGACTAGCTACAGGGCTAGAGACATTAGGTCAGAAAGAGTTTTCAAAGATTTTCAGAGATTTTTCATTTTATTTGATTTTATTCTCCCGGTGTTAAATTCAAAACAGACATCTTGTCAGTGGTGCTATACAAAAATGATAACATCCCACAATAACACAGTTTGTCTTATTGATAGCTGTATAAACTCAGCTATAAATCTCGTTAACTTGCAATATATGGCCAAAAGTTTGTGGACATCTGACCATCACACTTATATGTGCTTTTTGAACATCTCATTCCAGATTTAGTCACCCATTTACTGTTATAATAACCTCCACTCACACTTTGGAGCTTGGCTTTGTCCATTCAGCCCAATTACTGTATATACTGTATACTGTCAATTGATTCAGTCACAAGAGCATTAGTGAGGTCAGGCACTGATGTTGGGTGAGGAGGCCTGGGGTGCAGTTCATCCCAATGGTGTTCAGGCCACTCAAGTTCTTCCACTCCAGCCTTGACAAGCCAGGTATTCATGGAGCTAACTTTGTGCACAGGGGCATTGTCATGCTGGAACAGGTTTGAGCCCCTTAGTTCCAGTGAAGGGAAACTGTAGTGCTACAGCAAACAAAGACATCCTATAAAATTGCTTCTATCTTTGTGGCAACAGTTTAGGGAAGGCCTGCGTATGGGTGTGATGGTCAAGCATCCACAAACCTTTGGCCATATAGTGTAGATCATACAGTTAAAAAAATATAATGAATTAAATAGCTGGGAATAAATTCAAATGCACAGACATAAAAATCACATATTGAAGTTATTTAATAAAATTGTATGTCTACTCTGGGCTGTAATCTGTAATAACTCTTACATACAAACACAATTGTGGGAACAATTTACAGATACCTCAGAGCAAATCTTTCTCAACAATACTGGTTAATTATCCACATTATTCTGTCTCAGTTCTCATGCTGACCAAATACACAGACCTTACACTGAGTTAGAACCAGATGGTGGTGGTATTAAATGAAATAAATTCAGATTTTAAAAATTCAGATTAAATTCAAATTGCTTCACTGTAGAATAAGACTTCTTATTTTCCTTTCCTGCCCCACTGCAGTTATCGGCCCTGTACTACACTGTAGGTAAGCCAGCGATGGAGGAGGAGAAAGAAAACGACTACAGCAGCATCAACGAGATCAGAGGCATGGTGGTGGAGTCGAGCTCCAGCGAGTTGTACGCTACGGTGAGAGACATGTATCCCTCACCCCCTGCTGAGCAGCCTGCGGAGAACACAGACCACGGGTACGAGACCATCAAGATTGCAAAGAGCGTAGAGGATGAAGGCCAGCAGGATAATGGGCTTGTGGAGCCTGACTACGCAAATGTTGGAGAGCTGGGGCTGAATAGTGAGACGTCCCGTCTCTGACTGAGAGTCACACGGCACTTCAGCAAATCTGAGTGACGTAGCAGTGGCTCAGACGGACTTAGATTAGCACTTATTTACTTGGAATGTTGTCACTCCAGTAAATGAAATAAATATGGGGTCACTTGCGCTTATGGTATAAAGGTTTAGAAAAAACAATTCAGATTTGTAATGGCATTTAAATGTAATGGTGCATTGCTGCATGACAGCTCCAGCGTCCCTGGTTCAATCCTGAGCTGGGGTTACTGTCTGTATGGAGCTATGCATACTCTCCCTGTGTATGTGTGGGTTTCCTCCGGGTTCCCCGGTTTCCTCTGGCATCCCAAAAAGCACACCGATTAGTGGACTGGCTAAGATAAATCGCCCCAGCTGTCAATGAGTGAGTACATGCCAGTCATTCTACCTGTGACTGACTGGCATCCTATCAAGGTTATATTTACGCCTAACAACCAGTGTTCCTGGAATAGGATCCGGAGATCCACCCTAACCCTGACCAGGATAAAGCAGTTACTAAAGATGAACCAATGAATTAAATTGTCTTAAAGAATTCTTGTTATTATGTTATAGAGACTTCTGGTTAGTTTCAGGGGGATTCAGATATACTGCAACAATCATCTTAAGGAAAGAAAGAGGATGTATGTACAGTATGGTGGATATTTGGGTGCCATAATTTATAGTCACTGCAGTGCTCTCATTATGATGCTTGACACTTAGAAAAGACAACCAGCAACACCGCTGTAGCAAAATGCATATATTTAATTACCTCGCAGCTTTTGAATCAGCGGTCAAGATGCAAGAAATATGCACAACATGCATTCGCAGTCATAATCAGGAGCTTATAGTAAGATAAGTTGATTATACAGAAATGCCAACATGTACAATTTAGCTGTATAATTTACAATATTTGACCCCTTGCTATGGAAAAACGATCCTTTTTTAGATAAAGCACGAGAATGAGATTCGCTCAGTGGAAAAGGCAGTTCACTGAAGGGGAAAGGGCGCTGTATATGAGATGCATTTGCTTTCGTGCAACACTTTATCTTGATGAACTCTGACCTGTGAATTTCCTAAAGTCCGGGTTTTTTGAAGCAGTAGATAACGGGGGCGGGGCTTTCGTCTCTTTTGTTGGTAAAAGCATAGGGTAGAATGTGCTGTTCAGTACAGTTTAACAATATTACTTACATATGTTATGGTTTTTGTGGTAAAATTGCTTTTTTCCTGTTAGCATGTTGGTACCTCTGGATCATGTTGATAAAAATCATCTCCTGTGGTACGTACAGTCCTACTACATCAATTCATAATGCTAACAATCACAGAAAAAAAAAAAAAAAAGCATATCTGTTGCTGATGTAGGAATTTTCTAAATTATTTGTGATGTGAAGAATATTTTAATGTTAAAAGCACCTGGTTACCAGCGTGTCAAAATGAATTATGTTCATTAATTAAATATTGATCAATCATATAAATTGCATTCTCATAGCCTATAGTAGGTACAGAGTCATATATTTGTAAAGCACAATAGGTACTCTCCATGGCACTATTACTACCATGTACAAACTTCAAATATGAAGTGCTTTTCAAGAAATACAACAGACACTGCATGTGTGACCATGACATGCCAAGAGACACTTGTAAATACTTCTAACTTTATTCATAACTTTTAACATATTGTACGATTTTACATACCACTTCAATAATGTGCCTGAGCTCTCTACTCTCTCAATGAAGGCTTTAATTATGTATCTCTTTCTGAGGACTTATAAAGCACAGGAGTCTGTGTGAAATTTTTAAGTGCTGTGGTTGTTTAAAAGGAATTTGTGAAAGTTTATAGAATATAAAAAAAGGATGCTGACTTTGTAAGGGGGTCCCACGGCATATGATGTGATTGTGAGTGGGTCCTGTTTGGTGAAAATGTTGGTACATTTTCTTGGTACAAGCTCTGTATTGTGAAGGTACATCCATTATTTAATATCATGATATAATATTGTTATTTGGGTCATAGTGAATTGAGTGCATTTTTTTTTTTGTAAATATGCATCACTGCATTTGTTTTGTATCATCATAATCTTTTTAAAATGTAATTTGCCGATTAAACAGTCATGCTGGACTCACCATAGAGCTTGTGTGTGTTTTGTACATCGATGTCTGTCAGTACTCATTACATTTAAAAAAAATCTTTGCATATAAAGAACCCCCTCTAGACCAGGCATAGTAAAAGGACCATTGTATTTGAAGAGACTTATTGCCAAGGATGGCAAATGGAAAGTCTGGTGCTGTTCTCAGAAGAAAAAAATAAAACATCTCTTACATGTTTCACAGGTGGTAAACCATTTTGGTGATTTCAAGAGATGCACACTTCTAAAGTTAGACACGGCATGAAAGTGTCCTCTCATGTGCTTCCACAAGGCAAAAACAAGTCAGCAACACTGCTTTTTAGAATTTTTTACCATGTCTACACTAATGCAGCAACATTATTCTTCAGTATGTGCTATTATGGCAGTATTCTACTGCTCAGTGATTGTTTGAATGTTGTGGGCGGTGATGTGTTTCAGGCATTGCTGTTTTCCATTACATTTGAACAGAACAAAAAGCAGGGCATAAAAGTGCAATTTATTCCCCAATGTACCAAATCCATCCTCTTTAGTATATTCAGAGAATGGCTTTACCATTTTATAAAAATCCTGTGGTTGTAGGATCAGTTTACGGAAAACAGAATTCCTTGACTCTCCCTAATTTTTGCATATGTTTTATTACATCCCGGATACTGATTTGCCACAGAGGGAAATTTGTTATTTGCCATCTTTTAGAGAGCATGATGTTTGCAAATGCTATAGCCAGAGGTGCTGTGAAGGGGGGAGGTAGGGATGATTCCCTAATTGGATTGGGAGCCTAGGGAACTAAAAATTGTCCAGAAGATATAAATTCACCTGGGGTGGTTTGGGTCACCAAGATTACTATTGGCCCCCCAGGCCATCACTCTTCCACAAACTGTATGTATATTGCTTTGCTTTTTTTTGTGTACGGTGCATATGTTTATAGTGATGCTGAGAGTCTAACCAGGTGAACTATAGAAACAGCTTGACGATTGTCTTTTTTTTTCTGAGCCATTCTCCCACCTGGCTATAAAAAAGGCTATCAGTAATAGAATAATAATTTTAAATATAACAGTTGCTGCTGTTATTCTGATGCTGTTAGGATCTTTCCATAAGTGACTCATGACATACTCCAGTCACTACCGGCCTGACAGAACACAAGGCCACTTTCTTGAAAAGACGATCTGTTCACAGGTCCAATGTTCAGATAGTGAATATGCATATTATTTATCTCATTCGTTTACTACTTTTACTGAGCTGTGAATTACATACAAATAATGTGCAGGTAAATCTGTTAAATTGCATTTTTGACTCTGCCTTTCACAGAAAACGCTGCACACAATCTCAAAAAATATTTAAATCCTCACCATTTTGTCCTCAAGGCATACCAATTCTTTCTGTTATGCCAAAACATGACAACACATGTAACACTGACCTACATGCAGATTTTGCAGATGACCATCAGTGTATGATCACAGGCTTGGATGCCAGATGGCCTGACTTAATGCATGACTCCAGAATATTTTAAGAGTCTGTGTAATGTGTTATTTCAAGAATGAATTACAACAGAAAATATATTAGTAGAAGGGTTACAACTGTCAGTCATTTTTGATGATCCACTATCATGACCTTGAGACAAATTGTTTTAAAGTGACCCGAATCATAACCAATGTGAAGATTTGGATGAGTTTTGGTATCATCCAGGCATAATTTAATGTGATTTATTCCTGACACACACATTTGTCTCTGTGTGTGTTGCGCATCACGACATAGCTGCCCTGAAACAAATGAACCTTTATCTCATTGATGAAGTGAAAACATTATGGCACATCTTTACATAAAACAGAGTTACAATAAAGTAACTTATGGAAATCCTATTGAAATGTTTTGTTCAGACAGCTGGGATAATACAAAGTCATGCGCTGAATAGGGCCATCTGTCATCCAAACCTATCATCATAAACCGGCAGTCAGAATTCATCAGCAAAATGCAAGTAGATATGTATTATGTGTTTTCATAATTGTAGGACTGTCCTTACTGGCAAGGCTAGTAGATAGAATAGTGTGAATTTATATATTTGTATTACTGTGTTTGTGTCAGGTGTGTCAGTGTATATCACTGAATAACTGTAATCAGGGGCATCACAGCAGGTGGAAAATAGTGGAACTGATTACTTACGGCTCCTAAGTGGAAGATGCCCACAACTAATAGCCTGAACTAATAACTAAGTATTTTTAGAGATGGAAAGGGGGCCAACTGAGACTCCATCTGCACAGGAACCAGAAATGTGTGGAACGACCCCAGCTTCAATATTCCAGCAGTCAATTCGATAGACAGCTGAGGTAACATGTAAAATGCCTAAACACTGTCAGAGGCTGTGAATATCCTGCCACACAATATTGTCTACAGCTCACAGAAATATTAAAAGCATAAGGGTGGAACAGTGGTGTTGTTGTCTCACAGCTCCAGGGTTCCCTGTTTGGTCCTGAGCTCGGGTTACTGCCTGTGCAGAGTTTCACAAGTTTTCCTGGTGTCTGCATGGGTTTCCTCTGGGTTATCTAGTTTCCTCCAACAAACTCATACCAGGAGGTGAACTGGCTATGCTAAATTGCCTCTAGGTATGCCTGGCATCTCTTCCTGGGTGGATTCCCACTTGTGCCATCACTTCCTAAGGCTCCAGATCCACTGTGACCCTAACCAGAATAAAGCACTTACTGACAAGGAATGAATGATTAAAACCATAAGCAATCCTAAAGCCCATATGTCCTCATCATGCACATACAGTATGTAGCATATTAATTTGCCTGCCAGTCATGTCTGTCAATTCAGAAAGCTCCTCCTCTTGCACTAGCACCGAGACAGCACATGGCTGTATTGTGGAGGCTTTGTAGGGACTGAATGAAGGTAAGTCTCAATTTCTTTCTTGATTTTTGATTTCTAAAACAGCTGGTTTTCAAATAAATCACCAAAATTGCTGGCTATAGTGTACCATTAGAGAAATGTTTACACTGACATGTGCATATCATTGTGTTATCAGTAAGCTATTGACTGGACGCTATATAATGATATGCCTGATGTTTACACTGACATGTGCATATCATTGTGTTATCAGTAAGCTATTGACTGGACGCTATATAATGATATGCCTGATGTTTACACTGACATGTGCATATCATTGTGTTATCAGTAAGCTATTGACTTTATAATGATATGCCTGATGTTTACACTGACATGCGCATATCATTATCTTATCAGTAAGCTACTGTCTGGACACTTTATAATGGTATGCCTGTTGAAAAACACTGCAGGTATTTTGCAGTGGTTCCATGCCATATACTCACCTTCTCTGTCCAGTACGGGCTTAGTGTGGTTTCTCCCTCCCTTCACTGGCATTTCGTCATTGTTTTGAACAGCGCTCCCTTTTTTAGCCCTTTTTTTTCCTCTGTGGTTGCATGCAAAACCGCGTACCATTTAGTAGTCATATGGATGTATGCGGTTTGAGACGCGCCCTAAGCAGTACGCCAGTGTTACATCCGGGAACCTTTCAGTGTACGCTGGCATGAGATTTTGAATAACACTAGCTATAAGGTAGGGGGCTGTGGAGCGCGTTCTGGTTGGAAAGCGGCCCATTTTTCAGAAGGGAAGATGATGCAGGGAAGAGAGGAGAGCGGAAAGACGCGGAGGCGTGTACGCTGCTAGCCAATAGCAGCGCAGATCCCGGCGCGAGAGCGCACATGTTTACAGCGCGCGCTCCGCCGGTACGGGCTGCGGGCTCGGGGAAGGAAGACCGGCACGGAACGGAGTTGCACTCGAGTTGCACCGGATTTAGGCGACAGGCATTGAGGAGACTGCTCGGTGTCTTGGTGAAAGGTTTTTATTCAGGGGCCCTCAATCAGTTTAATATAGAATCAGTGTCCGGTTTTGCGTTGTTGAACCCCTACGAGGTGTTCCGTCCGAGGCGCGCGCGCCGTGCCGTGTTTTGTGCGCGTCTCCGCGAGGAAAACAAACAGCCCGACAGAAAAAAAGATCTTTGCCGGTCGAATAGCGAGAGATCCGTGTGTCCGACCTCCACGTAGCACATTTAGCTTTATTTAGGCGATTAAATATGCATTTTTGACGTCCTGATTAACGGTGGAACGCGCGCGACTGAGCCTGAAATGTTTGAAAATGCATTATCGGGCTCGTTACGCATTTGCAGAGTTACAGGCTTGTCCTTTTGATTTCGACGTTTTTCATTTGTAAAGAGAAGTTTTTTTTTGTTTTTTTGTTTTTTTGTTGTTGTTTTTTTTGGAGATTTTAGATCTCCGTGATCGATCGAGTCATGCACGCCCGGCGCCTGGTGAAGCGCTCACTGATCGGCAGCCGCGTGTACGCGCCCGGCTCGGGAGCGGCGGCGGGGGAGGCGGGAGAGCGCGAGAGCAGAGACGCGCCGGTACCGAGCGGACACACAGAGGAAGAAGCTGTCAAGGGAGCAAGGAAGCCGAGCTTGAAGGTGTGTTTTCAGGGAGGGGGTCTATGTCTGTGTGTGTGTGTGTGTGCGTGTGCGTGCTGCAGAGGCGAGCTTGTTTTTGTTTTTGTTTTTGTTTTGAACCCCACCGGCTGCTATGTCGGTCACCATCATCATCCTCATCATCCCCGGCTCCGCTGAACGCAAACAATGAGAGTGCATGTTGTTTACAGTGCACGGGGCTATTAAATGCGTTAACGGTTCATATCACATGCGTGCTTAATGCATAATGTCTAATAGGTGTATAATATCAACCCGTGTTATTACAGCACGGGCGTGATTGTTTTTCTTTGACCTGTTGTGGTGCATAAGCATGGCGAAACCAACCCGCTCTGCAGCATTCTGCACACTGGCGGAAGCCAGAGAGAGAGAGAGAGAGAGAGAAAATGCGCGCGCGTGCGTGTGTGTGTGTGTGTGTGTGCATGTGCATGTATTGGTTCATGACAACCTCCATTCTGTCCTTCCCCCTCCCTCCCCGACCGGCTGTTTGTACATTTCTTTATTGCCCGATAGGCCTATCTAATCCATTGTTGCTGCATTCTGCATGCACTGTGGCCATGGTTTAATCACCTGTTTATAATAAATTAACCATGGCTAAAAACATGGTCAAGTTATCCATTCTGAGTAAAGCGTTATTCACTCAGGATAAGATGGTGCTTCATTTAGACTTGATATCTAAACAAAGCTTTGTCAGTTACCTCACTTTTATGACGTCAGTTGGCTTCAGTCTGAAGTTGCATGAAAACACAGATGATGAAAATCTAAAAATAAAAATAGCTTATAGCAAAACAGAACAGCAACACAAGCTGTTGTACATCTGTCCATGATTGAAAGAGATTTTCAGATTTTCTTGCTGATCTGGTAGGATGGCCTGTAATAATAATAATAATAATAATAATAATAATAATAATAATAGTTTATCTTATTGTAATAGTAGTAAGAATATATATATATATATATATATAATTTTAATGATAGATGATTGTATAGGTGATGAGTGATGCGTCCAAAATAGATGAGTGACGAAGTTTATATTTTTATGACGACACTGTCACAGTGTGTCACATGTGGTGTTTGTATATTATTTTCCAGGCAGCGTTGTTACCCCCTGACTCAACCAGCGAGTTAGTGTTAAGTACTAAGACATTTGCTCAGGCCTTGCATTGAATTGTGACTATCGGAGCTATGTCCCATTCAGAGGGCCAAAAAAGTTGAACTGCAAACAAGGAGGGTGTGTTTGGAGGATGTGAACCTCAGGTGGGGCAGATCACCACTGAGCAGTTGGTGAAATAAAGTTTCAGACAGGACAAGTGTTGAAGCTGTGGTCCTTGGCACAGTGCCAGGATTCCTAATGGTGGCCTATTCAGCTTGAGGGAATGCCACTTGTTGACTTGTTGTAGGGAGGGGCTTTATGTGCCGATAAGAATGGGCCCTGAGGACAAAGGAGGTTTTCTTCTATCCATTCCTCTACTGTCATTTAAGGAATCTCCGAATGAAGCAATGCTTTCTGTGGCATTATGTGATATAGAGCCGAGTGCCGTCCATGTAGCATGGTGTCCTGCATAGATTCGCTCATGATTGATGACTGATCGTTCTGAGACAGGCAGCAGAGGTGCTCTTGGTGTTTACTACAGTCCTTGAAGTGCCTTTAAAGGCTGATTAACCACAGATTGTAACCCGTTACATGGGCACGGCTCACCTCAAGAGGAGAAATAAACATATAGTTGCAGGTTTCATGTGGTTCTTTGTTTCAAGAGAGCAGAGCAGGAGCAGGGAACATGGTGATCAGTGATCAGTTAAATCTGTTTTTCCCCCTAGTGACGTGTAATATAGTAGCTGTGCAGCATGTGAGCTGCTGTATAGTAACCACAGAAGCAGGGCAAAGAGTGGGGGATGTTTTCCTTGTGTTTAATCCAATCAAATAATGGAACCCTCATGCTCTCCAATCCAATTAATTTTATAGAATTATGATATGCTTAATTTGATTGAAGCCCCCAAACTGTTTGGATGAACGAAATGTGTCCGTGCACACTGCCTTATGAATTGCTTGATTAAAAAAAAATGAAATTATAACCCCTAGGCATGTTTGTTTCACAGTGCATGTCACCCTGAGAGTAGCTGCTAAAAGCACACATCAGTCAGAGCAAGATAAATAGATGTGCAATGTACTAAATTTAAATGTGAAAGTGTAAACTGTACTTTGCAGTATTGTTCAAGGCATACAAGAATAAGAGGCAGGACTGTAAAGCTCGTGACATTATTATTAAGTAGCATTTTGCCAGATCTGTGGAGGGTGAAGGATAATTTATTCAAATCAAACATGTGAAAGTACAATATAATGCCTGTTCTGGCAACATAATTCTTCTAACTTAGTCATACTTTGTGCAGTACAGTAATTCACCTCTTTTTAACTTTTAATAGAAATGTGTACTGTGCATGGTGAACAGGGTGAAGCGTTTTCTGAAGTAAAGCTGATGTGTTAGTAAGCAGGTTTCTTGAGAGAGGTTGCTGAGGAAAAGGCTGTTTATAGCTATAATGAAAGTGATACAGAAAAACAGGAACTAACTTGTTTCATGGATGTTGCACAACATTAAATGTAACTATAAATGTACAAAAATTGTTAGCGTTGGCAAATTGCTGCGGTATAAGAGGAATGAAGCACTATGGGATGTGCTACTATAGGAAAATAATGAACTTTGGGGTGGTAACAGTAACTCCACTGTTAACCTTGACTGTAACACTATGCTGTCGTTGATTATTTTATATCCCATAACAGCATATCCCAAAGTGCTATGTTCCTTACATCATACACTTTTAAATGTTGTTGGTTTGGTCAGAGATTAGTGCTTTTAACTCTATTATTACTCACTGATTAAATGTTAAAATCTACGTTTGTACCCGCAGTTCCAGTTTCCCTCCTTTTCCTTTTTTGAATACGTACATTTTTTGTAAATGTTGAATATAAACATTTGAGAATCGTTTTTCGTAATAAAGCTACACTCATTTGTTGTGCCATTATGATTGTCGTTAGATGTTATCATGGCTTGTGCATTTGCTGTTGTAAAATGTTGTGATGTGACATTTTTGCAGTGCATTGACCCTTAAAAAGGAGCTTGCTTAGTTTAATTGTAGAAAATAATGTGGCATCTGATGGGAAACTATTGTACTTTAATAAAGCAGTTTGTTGCCGTTTCATGTGATTAGTTGCTTCATTTCTGTGTTATGATTTTGATTTTATTACCTGTGTGGATTAGCGGAGGCATGAGCGTTATTAATTATATCAATCGGTTGTCTAGAGGCTGAATGTTTGGTTTTTGTCACCTTTAATAGTTAATGATGGAAAAGTCACACTGAAGCCAAATAAAAGAAAACATTGCACAGATCATTGCCAATTACAAAAAGTCAGTTTCATTTTACAAGTGAAAAATCTTTCATTTTTCATATTTTTGAAAAACGTAGTTTTTTCTTTGCATCTTGGCCTCCCATTAACGCAAAAACGTTGTTTTGGGTCACTGATAATGAAGTAGTTTGAAAACACCCTCAAAGGTGAAAAACACTCCATTTTCACTGTTTTCCTGTGGACGGGAAAAATGCATGTGTGTGAGAACATTGACGTCACACCCGTTTCAGGTTCGCATTATGTTATGAATGTACTGGTACTTTGTTTCTAATGGCTGGATGTTAGTTTGTGGTGTGTATTTTCGTATTTGATATTTAAATTACTCTTTGTTTTATTCGTACTCCTTTGTATTATCACCACCTACTGGTCTGGTGTGCTTATTGTTTTTGCATTTTCGTTTGGATGGAGATATTTTTGAACCTGCTGTTCATATGGACAGAAATCTTTTTGAATATAGAGGGGTCAAAAATATCTGTATACATTTGAACAGGACCTTAATGTTTGCATTATGTGCACAGAGTAATCGAATACTTAGCTATCGGCAGATAATAATCAGTATGTTGTGGCGTTTGTATCGAGCATCTCTTCAGCATGTTGTAGTCGTGATGGATAGTAGAGATGTAGAGATATATGTAGCATATGAGTACAGCATGAATGTAGGAGAGCAAGCATGTTCGTCTGTGTATAAACATAGCCACCAGGGATTTCTGTGCAATGGAAGAAGTGCTAGTGCAAACAAATTTAATCTTCCTGTGTGAGATGTACAGAGATCTGCACAGATCCTCTGCACCAGGGTGTCAAGTCTTTGTGGGTAAGATTACACACTCCTTCTCCTCATCAAACAAACTGAACAGAAACATCATGAACCAGTTTGTGGCTCCAGTCTGAATATGGGTGCAGTTATTAAATACAAACAGGCTAATCGCTGTTGTGCATCCGCTGTTGTGTGTCTGTGTCAGTCTCATATTTGCAAACACACTGCAGGTGTTATTACACGTTGCCATCGATGTAAATAAGACTCTTCTGATCCTTGGCACCAGTCAGAGGTGAGAATGTTGATATGCCTTTTTCCACTGCTCAGAGTACCAGGAATTTTGGCACCGGAGAACTGAAAATGTGCTTTTACATCGGCCCCCAGTCCAGTACCAAAGCTTCCAGTTGTGTGGTTTTTGGTAACTGGTGATGGTACCAACTATTTGTACTCAGGGGTGGAGCTAGCACAACTGTACCTTCCTGATTGGCTGGGTATAAAGTAGCAATGTGACCTGATACAAATAGATTATTAGGAATGAACAGATAATGTGTTTTTGTTTTTTCATCAGTAGTTTAGCCCGACCTAAACACTGCCTTAGTGAGCTCCAAAATAAAACCTTATTTCTAACAAACAGTACTTTGTAAAAGTCTTAGGCACCCTATTTTTTAAGTCCAAACTTTGTTGTAGATTTTTATTTTATGACTTCTACATTATTGATTCAGTGCAAAAACATTTTAGATTCATTAGAACATTAGTTTTCCAGCACAAAATTAAATGTTACAGAAAAATGTTTGTATGTCAGTAAAGAAAGCAGCAGATTACATAAGAGACACTTTTCAGACAAAAAAAACAGAATGAAGGCTGCTGGGTTTTGCTGCAAAAATAAGAAGCGAGTGTGACAGTCAAAGTCTCCAGAAGAGCTGCGGCTGCTTCTGCAAGATGCTCAGTAACACTTCCAGCTCATTTCCTTATAAACTGCACTAACTGCACCTGAGACTACGATTTTCTTTTTTAAAGCGAAGGATCGTCACACCAAATATTGACTTTGTTTAATGTATTAGTTTACTGCTCTTTATAGTATTTTTTTAATGTAGTA
The DNA here is from genome assembly GCA_022985145.1 of Pangasius djambal. Taxonomy (NCBI): domain Eukaryota; kingdom Metazoa; phylum Chordata; class Actinopteri; order Siluriformes; family Pangasiidae; genus Pangasius; species Pangasius djambal. The sequence goes on from CM040997.1 coordinate 7,770,494, forward strand.
ACATTTAATTTCATTATTTTTGAAGGCATCTTTGCTCTACAGCATTTCTTTGCATGTGCCTAAGACTTTTGCACAGTACTGTATGTCTGTACAAACCGGCCCGCAATTGAAAAAGTTTTCTGTGAATTTATTTGTAGAGCCACCACTCCATATAGCCCACACAGACCAGGCACCGTGCACAGTACAGAATCTCTCTGCTTCATCGTTCTTCATCTTTATTAAGTGAAAATCGTATTATAACCAAATGCCACTGACAGGACCCCATTTTGACTTGGAGCAGCACTGTAGTGTGTCCACAGACCTTTTCAGACCTTTCTGAAATGTAACAAACAATAAAAACTGAAGTAAATCTTGCCAGAAATTTCCACAGCGCGCTTGTTTGAGACCACTTATGAACTCGAGTAACTGAGGTTGAATGGAGTTGAATGTAGTTATATTCTACAAATTGCTATTTATTGTTATTTGTCTTTTTCCAGTAGAATTCTTGTTTTTTCCAGTGGTTCCGGGATACAGTGGTAGGATTCACATTAAAAAAAAAAAATCGTGCAAAGAAACAAAAACACTCCTCTTCTAGGTTAGACCACATCCACTTCTGGTTCACAGCCAAATGCAGGTATAGGTACAGATAGTGGCATCTCATTACAACTCTAGTATAAAGCATTACACAGCAGCACCAAACACACAGACAAACACTGGTGTTGCGTTGATGATGTTTGTGTTTTCAAAAGTCTCATTTTACTGTTTTATTTCTCAGCCTGCATAAATTTTACTGCCAAACAGTGTAAGGGAACAGAAAAGCTTTCTGGTGATATGATTGTCTGACTTCATGGAGGTTTCTGCAGAATTAACAGTTCAAAGAACTGTTATTTTTATTTAATCATATTTAAATCAAATTTATTATCTACAATTACTTGCAATTAAATGCATTATAATTTTGTTCTTGCGCAGATTCTCGCTTTTACTGCCATCATGTTGACCGTTCCATTTGTTGGTGGAAGTCAACTAGAATCCCAAGTTCCACTGCGTTCACTCAGGACCGGTTCTTGTTTTTGAACTTGTATGGAAAAAAAAGTTGTAGAAGAATGTTTTCCTGCACTCAGTGGGCTGTGTGTGTGTTTTCTCTTTTGGCAGAGTTTGTGTAACGGCGGGCAGCGTGACGTGCCAGCACAGGGTCAGAACGGTGGCACGCAGAAAAGCGAGAACACAAACGGGGTGGAGGAGCTGCGGGCACCGGAGCACAGGCGAGCAGGCCGGACGCTAGACATGGAGAAGGACAACACACGCTCTGTGTCGCTGCTCGAGCAGAAACGCAAGGTCGTCTCGTCCAGCATCGACGTACCACATGCCAGGTAGGGCTGCAGTGCATAAGCAGTGACACACACTGGCAGAAATAAAAAAGTGACAAGCTGGTGTGTGAGTGCGTGTGTGTGTAGGTGGTGTTGTGCTTCTTTTTTAGCTTTCATCATCCTACAGTGTCTAAGGTGGATTGAAAGATTAGAAATAAGGGATACATTTTGTAATTATTACTCGTATTGTTTTTAAAGAGCTCTCTGGTAGGAATCTGTTATTGCATGGAACTCACAGAATATCAAGAATATCAAAGAATCAGTCTTTACAATATTAAAGAATAATATACAGTAAATGTTATAGTCATTATACTGTACATATATTATGCATATTGAATGGGTTTGCAGCAGAAAGATAATGTCTATATTTGTGACTGAAAATGATCACGAATCCCGATCGCACACATTTTAGAAATATCTACCAAGAGACCTTTGAATGACATGTTACTCCATGCGATTATTTTTAGGATGCTCTGTGTGCTGAAAAACAATAGCCTCTGTCCTTGGTTTATAATACCAAAACACATTAAATTCTAGGGGTAATAATGCGTTGGAGGATATTCTAAATACACATCCCCAGCAGACAGGCCTGTGTTATAAACGGCACAGTCTAAACAGTCTGAACCCAGCTTGTGTAACAAGAAGGAATCTGCCATTTAAATGATTACGTATTACATTAGACACGTTTTACTAAACTGAATTACTTTGTTTTGTACCATAGTGCTTGAAATGGAAGGTTTAGTTTCATTTTCTATAACCGCAGCTCTGACAGGTATATTTATATTAATGCACTCGTTCTAATACGTTTGCCATTATGGTACCAGTTAAAACATACACAGGGCCTTGTGTGGCAGAATGGCATGAACAGATTTAAAATTTCGTGTGTAATTGTTAATATGGAGTTTTCTGTGAGGTGATGTTTCTGTGGCTTTTTTTGGAAGGAGTCTCCAGTGTCAGCATTACGTAACAGTCAGAGAAAAAAGTATATCTTTACGTTATCTGATATGGAGAAGTGCTAAGGAGGGAAGACTTTCGTGCTTTCTGGTTTCTCAGTAATATGACAAGCTACATATTTGTCTTATGTAACTCAGAGAGATAGAGAGAGCGAGAGAGAGAGATTAAACGTAACTATAAATGGGTAAAAAGGAAACAAAATTATTGGCATTGACGAATTGCTGTGGTATAAAAGGAATAAAAACATTCATGACATGTTTTTTCCCCCCCTACATTCTTGTTGGATCCCGGCACATAAGAATTTCACTCGCCTTTTATACTTTACTTAGTAACTTTGTGAACTGTGATAAATAATCACACCAGCCCATCATTGATTATTTTCCTGTAACGGCACCACCTATCGTATTTTATTCCTTACTTAATATTTCTAAAAACAAGTCATTTCTATATAATGTATCGGACAACTTTAATGCTCCTCTGAACAAACATCTACAACAGAGCAATTATCAGTCTCATATCGTTAAATATTTTTGAGCCAAGTGTACCATTTTCAGACTTTGTGTCTGGCAGGTCAGCCCGCATCATTCCTGCTGTTCACTCCCATGTTTCGTTTGGCTCGCAGTCCATAATAACATGTCATTATGTTGATGATCTTTCCCAGAGCAATTTTGAAGTGCATTTTGTAGATGTGTGTGTACCCTGATTCTCTGAACCATTTCAGCTCATTCATTCTGCCATATTCAGACTTCACCAGAGAGGACTTGGCTTTGCTGGACAGCAGAAATCTTTAAAATATGTGTACAGAAGCTGTTGTAGTGTTTCAGACATGGTTTTGGACGGTTTACAGCACTATATCAAAATTTCCCACATGGGTTATTGTGGTTTTCTGCTGGCAGAAAACAATGAGCAAACATAGATTGAGTAATGAATACTGTGCTTCTCCTGTTTATGTCTTGTTTCTCTTTTTAAACCTCTCATGTGTGTGCAGAGACATAAGTACTATAGAACAGAACACACTAAGTGTGTCTCACATGGACATTGGTCGATATGTAGTCCTGGACTCTTAAGATTCTATTGTTTTGTGTGAAATTACTAGAATTAATGAATGGTTTGAGACCCTTGAGGAATGTTCAAGTTCATATTGTCTGATCCCAGGAGTAATTTTTCAGTAGTGGAAGGAATTTAGATGGAACAGAGATTAGAACATCGAGATCTGCGGAGGCGATCATGAGAAATTGAAGTGCACTTTGCCCTCTCAGGTTGTGATTAAAAAGACCAATGTCACAAACACACACCCCTGAGCATGTGATTGCTTACCCATCAACAGTAACCTAGATGCGAGTGCTTGAACCTCAGCAGGCTGAGCCATACAGCTACTCGGAGTGTGTTCAATTACGGTGAGATGGAGAAGAATGTGTGGAGGTGGTGCCGCAGGAGCAGGATGAGCTGGAGGTGCACCTTTCACTCCCTCGTCAGCTTTTTCAGTCCCTATAATTGAGCAGAGCGGCTTAGCTCATCAAAATTGTTTACGCTCGTTCAGTATAAGCACTCGGACTGCTCTTGCAAAAAGAAACCAATAGCCTTTTTTCTGATGATTGATCCACACTAGATCAGCATAAGCATTCTGACATTGCGACAGCTGACTCACATATTTTTTTCCATTTGGCTGCCTTCACCAGAGAAAGTTTTATCGAAGGGTTTTATTAAATTGATGCATGTGAGAATAGGAAAACAGTCACATTAAAGGTTTATTGTTCCGGCTGTGTTACTTTGTGTTGGAGAGCCTGAGGCGTTCAGAATCTGCAGATCCCTGTGTCCTTCCTCTGCAGCACATATGGGCTCTGGCTATTCTTTTCATGTTTATGTTTTTTAGCCATAGCAGGAAATAGCCAATTGTAACAAGCTGGCGATCTGACTTGTGGCGCTGCAGCTCTGAAATTTTGACGAATAGCCTCCAGAGGACTAATTGCAAGCAGAGGAAGTGAAGTATGATTTAGGGGGCGTACCGACGACCCTGATTGTTGTTGAACAGTAAAAACAGCAGCAGGCCTTTGCCAAGTTCAAGGCCTTTCCAGAAAGTCTTTCAGCTGTGCTAAAAAAAAAAAAAGTAATTCAGTTTATTTAGTATTCTGACTCACTGACTGTGTTATTTACCATACGTCTGAGTGCAAAAGTTTTCACACCCTTAAGACAAAATGAAAACGACCACAGTCACAATCCCTTCATTATCACAGGTAAGAAAAATGTTAGGATATTAATAGCAAACAATCAAAATGATATCTGTTCAAACGTGAACTTATTACTTTTGGATCTTTCAAACTGTTTTTCTATTGATTTTTCCTCATGTTTTGGATTGTTGTCTTATCGCAGGATACGCCTACATTTCACTCTTAAATGTTTGGAATTCTTTTATTTGTAGATAAATGGAGGTACATTTTTCTTCTTTTCTATTCAAAATCATATATGGTTTTGTTTTTTTGCAATATCCCTGGCATATTTATTTCCATTTTTTATAACATTTCGGTTATAACTCCACTAGGGTCAGTCTTACACTTGGGTATGGGTATTGGGGGGTTGCAAACTGTTTTGTTCAACTGGCTTATTTACAAAAAAAAATAATAATAATTTAGTGACAGATTTTGTGTCCAATTTTTAGCCATTCTTTATGATATTTCTGTTATAACTCTACCAGACTTAATCTTACACTACCTTATTTAAACCAGGTCTCGAGCCCATAGCAAAATTTTAACTTCTTTTCTGCTGATGAAGTTTTGGATTGTTGACTTGGTGTAAATCTATATGCGGATTTCTGTAAAGCTGCTTTGTGACAAGTGTCCGTTGTTTAAAGCTCTGTATAAATAAACTGAATTGAATTTGAATTGAAAGTTGGAGTTGGTGCAAGATATATATGACCACATTTCATTTGTAACTCCTTGGTATTCTCTGTTTTTAGAGATTTGTACGCTTTTTTTTTTTGGTAAATAACTATACTTTAATAAGGTTTAGATAAAATGTTAACTGTGTCTCCACAACAACCAGTAATTACTTGGCACTGTTCCAAATCAGGATCTACTTCCCCCAAAACCCCTTCTGCTGATCCTGCAGTTTCTCAGCACTGTGTACAATCAGGGAAAGACCAAAATCTTCTGAAGCTTTTTATAGCAAGGGCGTTCCTTTTTAGCCGAATAGCAAACTAAAGTCAACTAACCAAAAGGTTAATGAGAAGATACTAGCAAAAAAAAAGTTTTAAGCAATTATACTTAGTTAATAAAATATTGTGTTATCATTTTAGGGGAATTATACTATTTATATACCTGAGTATGATAATTAATAAATTCACTTTTTTTTTCCACTGCAATTTAGAGTACAAGCTCTGACTCAATTATGGTTTCATGAAAATACAACCGCAGGAGTAATTACATGGCACAGTTCCAAATCAGGATCTGTAGGGTGCATATCACATGGACTTCCCCCAAAATCCCCCCTGATCCTGTTGTTTCTCAGCACAGTGGTAAAATCAGGGAAATAATTAAACTAAAACACCACAGTTCATGCCAGCTCAGGCAATAATAACATTATGGCTTTGTTATTCCTGTCTTCTGGTTTTAAGACCAAGGTTTTTCCTTTTTCTTTTGTGTTTTTCTCTCTGCTGTCTTGGTAGTGGAGTGGATAGTGTTAAGAGCGAGTGTAAAGCAGTCAGGAAAAGGGGAAGCTCAGGCCGAGCAGTGTGCTGTTTTAGAAGAGCAGCTCAGTGTGGGTGCCAAAGAAAATAATTCCCCTGCGAGGAGGGACAGGGCTTGGAGCATAACTTTAGGAAACATGTGATTAGCATCTGAAAAGCACCTCTTTTTCTGCACCCTGGAGAGGTCGGACATAGTCCAGCTCACTCACAGTAAGCGTCTCTCAGTAGCTAACAGCTCTCGGGACTCTTATCAGATTGGATGTAGTCCCTTTTTTCTCAGCTAACCTCCCTGAATTGCACCTTGATTCTAAATATTTTAAAATCTGTATCAGATTGGCGCTACAAGCAAGAAAAGCTAAAAATAGACAGCACAATCACAGAAAGTGAATGGACCCATTGTGTGTTTAATATGGTGGCAATGGGCTGGGAGTGTGAGTGTCTTCACCTGCGTTATGACTCTACAGTTATTTATACACAGAGTACATGAACTACTAATACGCTAAACGTGAGGTGAAAAGTATTTAAGTGTTTGTGCATAGTTACTTCAATTTTGTGGATTTATACTATTATTTTTACTTATTCTATATACTGTTTATACTATTCATCATGCTGTAGACGTGTGTGTGTGTGTGTGTGTGTGTGTGTGTGTGTGTGTGTGTGAGAGAGTCCATAGGTAAGTCTTTAGGGTTAGAACCCCAGAGATAAAACACACACACACATGCACACACACACACACACACGAACAGTCAAACCCAGTATTATTAGTTATTACGCTGAAAAAAGATGAATGCTGCAGGGTATAGATGAGGGAGAACTGGAATCAAAAAACCAAAGCACATCTGTAGTTTGGTTTTAAACAAAATGACCAACTCAGTCCCAGGTTTTGTGTAAAACATGTCAAATAGTAGTGGCCCCTTACCTTTAATTAGGTTTTTAAACAAATTGTACCTGTAAGAGTAGATTTTACCTTAAAAACAGAAATGTACTCTTGCAGCATTACAACGGACTCCTAAAGCACTGAATAGGAAGGCATTTGTCATTGGTGGGGTATAAATAGACAAATTTTCCTACTGAAATATATGTTGATGTTCTTCTTCTGTACATGTAATAGTAATTTTACTTGACTGAAGGGGAGAAATATTGGCATTATTGTTATCCGTTGTTGAAAAAATCTAAAACAACTGCAAAAATACACTACAGATTACACTATTTTAGTCCTGATTTATCACGTCATTTCATTCGACATTTATCATATATCTTTGTCCATATCATGCAGCTGTAGCAGGGACTGATTCTCTTCATATGCTTCTGTAATGAAAAAAAAAGTAAGAACCTGATTTTATGAAAAATTCACATGAGCAAGGATAATGTGGTTTAAATTCATCTGATTTTATAAAAAAAAAAAGAAAAAGTATGGAAAAGCATGTATGAAAAGCATAACGTTTCATACAAATTGAGTTGTATGAATTATTAAGAAATTGCGGATGTGAGAACATGTTGTAAACAAAACATAATCATGTCCTTTTCACTTTGAATACTCAAGCCACGTTAAATGCAGACACTTTCACTCAAATATAGCTCAAGCTCTGTTCACTTGTAATTGAATAATATTTTGACACAATCCGAAAACTTTCACTGAAGAATATTTTCGGTTCATTTCCCCCGCATTGTTAACAATGCCATTTCATTGCTATCTTCCGGCAGTCCTGTAATCTCAGTGAGGTGCAGTGTGTTTGTGAAGCATTTGGAGATTTGATATTGTCATGAGGTTAGAAAGATTCTAAAGAGGGAACTTGATTTGAAACTATTTTGTAAGTTTCATAACTATTTATATACAGCAAGCAGCAGCTCGTGACTGTAGATTATGTTGGGGCAGGACAGCAGTATTAATGTACAGTAGAGTTAATATCATTAACCAGGGTCACCAGTTAAATTTCCAGTCCAACCACATCTCAAGTACCACACGAAAGACTTGAAACTAGCCGAAAGAATTTAGCATTAGACAAGAGAGACACGTTGTGTTGTGTTTGTCAGCCTTTGCATGGGATTTTTTGCATTATCCACGCTCTAATCCCCCCTTCCCCTCTCCCAATTTTTGCAGCATGTCTTTCAATAGAAATGTTTTTGTACATCATAGATACACCATAGATGTCTGTAGTTACTTTGCCTTTGGTTATTTTAAATAATTTTGATTATTATAAAACAAGATTTTGGCGGCAACAGGGTATTTTTAAAAATTAGATTCCTGCCCCAGTGGACCTGTGCTTGTTGCAGTTCTCATTTTTAAACACAAAGTGCAATAATAACTCTATGGATCTAAATGGGGCAGTGAGCACAACACCCCACAATTGCACAACATCTAGAGAAGGCAAGCATCTAGAAAAAGCAAGGCATCAGTGGAACATCAGCTTGTATCTGTCAAATAGCAACATTTTTTTTAAAATAGTTGGTCACTCGAAAGAGGTAATTAATATTTCAGCAGAATTTAAAATGTATGGAGATGTAAATAAGGACTTTATGAAGAATAATTTTTGTTATACGGCTGATCTGGACGAGCCGCCACTGTGCACAGCACATCAACACAGTGTAAGAAACACCAAATAAGTTAGAACGTGACCAGCAGATTTTGATAAAGCTGCTTCGTTGTTTAGTGATAAGCTGATTTTAAGTATCATAATAAATAATCCAAAGGCAAAAGAAATTGTAGATCGAATGTCATATAGCATATGCTACAAAAAAAACCCTCTGCTGCGTTTGATTCATTGCCTGATGAATATGTACTCTAGCATACATGTTTTCTTACTGTCAGTAAGCCACATATAGATATTAGGTCTCTAATAAGATTATAACAGATCAGGTACTGCCCATCGGCTACATTTGCACTCTCCTAATGTGATGCACAGATATCCTGTGGAACTGAATACAGTGTTATTGTGTGACTGGCAAAGTTCATAAGGCCGTGTAATGAGATTTAAGTCCAATAGATGTAGGTCTGCATATATAGTTGTGAGAAAAGTTTGGGAATTTTTTAGAATCTGTGTGCTGAGCCACTCAAACCTCACAGCATGATGTGATGTTGTGTATTTGTTGGCTCAGTGGTTAAGACAACTTAACATACTAAGCCAAAAACGCCTGCTATGAAATATTATTAAATCTTATTTCTCAGCACTTTTGAAATCTTGTTTCTGATTGGTTAAAAGGTGCTGATTAATTTTCTACAACAGCAGCTCAGACAGATTTCCACCTGCAAGACAAATCACAGGTTTATACTAATGCGCGGTAATGCGTTCTAATACATTATTGTTTCTGTAGTCACGACTTACACAGGGACTTGTACGGCAGACTGTCCACCTAGACAGATAAAAAAAAAAATTTTGTCAGGAGATGTTTATGTAACACATTTGGAAAGAGTCTCCAGTGTTGGCACTTTAGATGTAACCTTATGCTTTTTTGATACTGGAAAGTCAGTAACTCAGCTTCATGTCAATATTCTTGATTATTTTCCTATTACCGCATGCATCAGTTGTTTTATTCCTTATTAAAATATCTGTATGTCCTTTTCTGCAAAACGAAATATAATTCACCTGTTTGTAGATAACAAAAGACAATAAATTATTCAGCAGTCTTACTAATGAGGAATGGCAAAATCCTATTACTACAAATACTAATATGCTGTTCTTTGTGCTTGAAACATGGATTCATGCTTCTGTGACATCTGTATCCTCGCTGTATTCATGAACAAGTAAAAGTAATGGAATTCATTTTATTTGCTAGATGTACATTATGTTAATCAGATCAAATATGAGCATTTGGATGGGGTTTCTTTTCACATGGCGAGCTGGAGTACTCGGTGATTTTAGCTCTTGCAAGATCGGCAAGATCGTGTTTTTCCCTCCTCCTCCCCGTGAGCATTCCAGCCCCAAATTCCTGCTGTTTTTCAACAAACACTGCAGTGATCTGATCATTTTAGCGTAACTGCACACTACGATTTTTAGTGTGATTTTGCTGCTCACAGCACATAATTGTTTGAGTGCTCACCAGGAGAAAATACTTCATGGTATCATAAAAAGATGAATGGTGTGAAAGAGCTTCTCAAAAAAAAAAAAGTAATTGCTGTCGGTTGTGTCATTTTGTCTCCATGCTCTTTTCACTGGAGGCTCGCTTTATATCAACATCTGCCACAGTATCCTGATTATAGTTTCCTGTAAATAAGTTTCATGATCCATTAATGTGATCACATCATGAACTGTGACACAAACATCTGGGTTTGTAGGAAAAGAAACTTCTAGAAAGTCACTCGGCCCAGTTAATTTATAACTATCTGGAGTTTTATCACTCTCAGTATGTGGAGGAGATGTGCAGATGTTTTATTACAGCTGTCACCCTGAGAAACTAGATACTAACACTCCAAAATGGCTTTTGGCACTCTTTGATCAAAAAAAGTACTGGGCTCTACTGGTAAGGTACACAAGTGTTTTGTATTATGTTAGGTTAAATGAAAAATGATCACTACATGCAAAATAGTGTCTTCCGTATATGTATATTATTCATAATGCACTCTGGTTTGGTAACAAGCAGGTCAAAATGGTGACGTGTGTGTGTGTGTTTCCTGTGAAAGCAAACCCTGTATAATAATTTTTTATCATTACATGTCATGTATGACATGATTCATTGATCTCGGCCACTTTGAAAGTTTTTATTAATTAAAATGGAGATGTACTGATTAAGTTCTCTGCAGGTGGTTGTTATAATTGTCTGGCGACTCATATTTTTTCTCATTATCACGGTTGAGCACGATGAGAATGAAAGATTAAGATGGGTCTCAGGACAACAGATGCCTAGGGAGGGTGCTAGGACTGCACCAGTCTGAACCAGTCCCTTTTCCCCCCACTTTTAATACCACATACTGATCCGATACTGACACCCTCTGTGTAACTGAAGAACTCTCTGCAAGCTTCTGCTCGGCGTCATGGCCATGATACTAACATGTTTCAAGACAAGACAATTTCCTATGGAAACTGGAGAACTGGAGGAAAATCGGGTAGTCACAGGGAGAACATGCACAAACACTCCACACAGACAGTAATCTGGGCTCAGAATCAAACCTGGAACTCTGAAGCTGTGAGGTGCAGCGCTACCCGCTTCACCACCACGCCACCCATAAAATACATCAGTAGATCAGACAAATTTCACATCCTGTCTGATAACCAGCGTTTCTGGTTCTGATACCACCACTCAGGTACTTGGGGAACCTTTCTGATTACACAGGATTACATATGCAAAGTTTTGATGGTATAAAAAAATTGCATCAGCATGCACTCTTAAGAAAATTAATTCCATCTAGCACCCTAAAACATTCTTTGCTTTGTCCCACTGGGGGAACGTTTTATGGTTCTGTGTAGAATCCTACCACAGAAGGTTTTCCTTGCAGAAAAGGTTCTAAGTAGAACCCCTTTAGAAAGCTAGAACTTTTAACCATCTAAAGAACCTTTGAGGAAGCATTTTTTTCTATGAGTGTACACTTACAAAAGCCTTAAAAGTCTTTCAGTATGTCCCTCTGTGGCAAACCCTTAAAGGTTCTCCATAGACTTTTCATATACGAGAAGGTTCCTAGTATAACCACTTTATGAAATTAGAATAGTTAATCATCTAGATAACTGCTGTGGATTTTTTTTTTTTCTGAGAGTCTATTTTGGGAAGAACTCTACAACAGAACTGGTTCCCAGTAGAACCCATTGAGAAAGCTAGAACCCTTAAACAGCTAAAGAACCCTTGAGGGTTCAACATAGAACTCTGCCACAGAAGGTTTCTCTTTATGATACCGTTATCATAGTGAGAACTTTGTATGGAGGAGAAAATAGTGAGGAGCCCACAGCGTTGAGCTCAAATTTAACACTGTTTTGTGTTTTGACATGACAGATACTTTATCCAGGACTCAAACCCACAAGCAGCTGCGCTCTGACTTCTCAGGCTCTTCTTGGCAGAAACGCAGCCGTTTTCATACGGAATGGGAAAAACTGGGCAGGATATTGAAGATGACAGTTATTCTTTAACACCACTTCTGGTATTTTTGACATATTTCAAAGTGAAAGGGGATGGGGGTGTTTAAAATCCACTACATCCTCACTAGTTCTGCATTTACTGTAGTAATGAGTTATAGAAAGAGGGTATAGGTCACTGACCATATTGGTTTACTTGAGCACTAATTGAATCAGCGTTTAAGAGATCAATACTGTTGTCTAATGTAGATATAGACCCAATGTTAACATGTGCTCAGTGTGCTCTAGATGTTTTCTAAACACTGTGTTAATGGGTGGGATTTATCCCCCTGTGCTGGGTTAATGCTACTCCATAACTCAGACATGACGTTACTACATTCATGGACCGAGCACCAGAGGACCACCTTTCAGAAGGTCAAGGTTACCCTCCTGAAAGACGTAAAACTCCTCAGTCTGCAGAGAACTTACTGCAGATGAAACATATACAGCAGAGTGCTGATGCGCCAGATGTTGGAGGAAAGCCTGCTGGGACGCCATATGCTTTAAATGTAGCACAGCATCCTCTGTGCTTCAGTCTCATTATATTTCCCATTGTACTCATGGGTTCCGTGTCATTGAGAAAACCACCGGCATTCCCCAGTAACCATGCGATATCACCTTACTACACTTCTACTCTTAGTGTAGCCTATAGTTCTCAGCTGCTGCACCATCACACAAACAGGCTTCATGTGTTTATCCAAGGTTGAAATGATGAAATATCTTCATTGTGTCAGGCTGCGGCTGTTACCATCCAGCAGGTGATTATTTTTCTATAACAGCATGTCCTGAAATGTGTTATTCCTCTTATATCACAGCAGTTTGCTAACAATTACAAAAAATTTTTATATTGATTTTTCATCCATTGGTAGTTACATTTAATGAACAACATTAAAAAAAACATCTTGATCATGCCAATAAGGCAGTTGTAACAAACAGCATATTAGATTTGATTCTAGCACTTTTAGTGTATATGCTTACAAGTTTATCCTCAAAGTGCACCTGAATTAATAAAGAACTAATTTAGAGTCCAATTAGTATCCCAAAATGGCCAGGTTATAAGATAATAAATACACAGATTTTAGTCCTTTCATGTGATTTAATTTGCCTATGTTAATTATGTGAAGTTAGGTTTTGGTTGTGTCAATGAGAGCGATTAAACAGTAATAAAACTCAACATGAGGTGTTCACACACTTTTACTGGCAATGTGTGAAGGGGAGGTTTAGGAAGGAGATTCACTGTTTTTAAAAACCTACTTTAGTACAGAGGCGGTTCAACTGGCAACAATATGAATATGTATGAAGGCAATAAAGGTCAATATGAACAGATAGAAATGAACAGATATGCACCCAATTAAAAGGTGGGATGATGCATGATGTTTCTTGTGTGGGCCGTATGCACTATATGTATTGATTTTAGTCCTGTGAAGCCCAAACCTTTGCTTAAATGGTTTGTTCTTTTGTTCAGGGAAAACATCATGTACATTCTCACATTCTCAGTTAACCAGTTTTTTATATAGGCACAAAAATTACAGATAGTTATTACTGAAAATAATTAATTTCACCCTCAACATTACGTAGATAAAATATGATGGCTGCATGTAAAAATACATATGTTAAGAATAAAAGGTTTTTATACTTCATTTAGTATTTTATACTTTTATACTGCACTTAGTGAAGCTCAATTTGGAAATGTATAGCCAGTAGTCTCTAACAGCCAAGCAGTGGACTTTGCCTTAACTGATGCATTTTAATGGGCATTAGAACAGGTGTAGGGTGTGAGGGGGTTACATTTATTGCCGTAGTAAATCAGGGTTCTTCTGCAGATCTACAAAAAGCGGCTTTAAACCGTATGATTTTTGGCCTAATTTTATTGTCACAGACAAAAATCACACATCATAAACTGTTTGGTCACGAGTTGTGCAGCGTTCTTAGAACACTCCCTAGCAGCCGATTTTGTGCCATTGTGGCCAAAAATAAAGTTCACAAATTTTTTTTTATTAAAATCTGAGTGAGTGCTCCTACGACACTCGTCTGAAAGCCACCAATAGTAGGACGGCATAGGAAGATGTGAAACTCAAATAACTCAAATATGGTAGCCACAACAGAAAAACATTAAAAACATATGCTTATGAACAGCAAAAAATATCTTTGTTACCTCAAGTCCATTGTGTTTATGTGACTACATTTTCTCCATGAGCCTGGATTGTACTGATTGATGACTTAAGCAGAAAATAGTATTTTTATTAATACGTAATTCGTTATGTAAAAGTTGTTCGAGGATCTTCAAATAAAGAGTATTAATCTTAAAAGACTGCTGTAATCGCACTTAATCTTAAACCAGATTAAGTCTGGAAATTCAGAAAATGTTTTAGAAGAATATTCTGTTGTCAAATCAGGATTTTACTATGGCATGTTTGAGAGAGTGTTAAAAATTAAAATAGTAGATTAGGAGATTCTGACTATTAAACACAGAGTCACAATACTTTAAACACAGAAAGCCAAGAGTGCCCTGACTAATCTTATAACAGACATGCAGTGATAAAATAATTCATTTGTTTACACAGATTGAAAATGTCTGATAAGTCGATTTCCATTCCGCTGGCAGAATGGAAAGCCAGTGTACTGGTAAAAAGGGTTAATAGTAAGCACAAGTGGCCTAGAAAGATTGCACGAAAGTACATCAGCGAGGAGTTCAAGTCCTTTTTGTTCAAAACGTAGTTGGGCTGTCATCAAGACACACTCACTGGCTGAAAGCTATTCAGCAGACAGGTTATTTTTTCCAGATGCAGTTTGGAAAAAAAATGCAAAAAAAAAAAAAACCCAAAAAAACCTAATTTTAAGACCAAAAGGCATTGGGCCACCCAGCCTATCTGTTGGACTGCGAACATGTCACCATGCAGTAGTTTAGCCCTGTGTCACAAATCACTTGATGCTGCAGAGTGAAGCTAATTTCTCCTCCATACTCTACAAATGCTGCCTTGAAAGTTTTGATTTTTTATTTTTTTATAAATTTATTTTGCCTGAAATTCCTATCTCCTACTCTCAAAGTAGTATATACTGAAACCACAGACAATGTAAATTCTTTATCTTTAGATTGGTCAGATAGTGCTGATATATTTTCTGTAATAGCAGCTCTGATAAAAGTTCTGGCTGTTAAAGCAAAAGGCATATATTAAATTCACTTGTTCTAATACATCATTATTTCTATAGTAACAACTCATACACAGGGACTTGTATGGAGGATGTGCCACATAATGTAAAGACTAATTAAAGCCTTAATTAAATCTAAAGTCTTAATTAAAGTCTAAGCAATACTTTCTGTATGGAGATGTTTATTTTGCATGTTTGGAAGGAGTCTCCAATGTCAGCACTTTGTAACAGTTTTCCACCATGTTGCGTTTCATGTGTTGTCTGTAACAAGCTGCATTTATTTATCTTAAGTAAATACTTAAGTATCTTCAAGAGAAATTGAGGGAACGGATGTTTATAGCTGCTATAACATACATGATAATAGGACCTAACTGTGGAACATTAGATGTAACTATAAACAATTAAAAAGTATGATTTGTTCATTGATAAATAAAAATTGTAATCTTTGGCAAATTGCTGTGGTATAACTGGAATGAAACATGCTGTTACTGGAAGATCTTTGGGGTAGAAACACCCTGTTGTTGATTATTTTCCTATAACAGCATGCTCTCAAGCATTTTATAACTTACATAAATGCATTACATATTTTATGTATTGAAATAGTCTTGGAAAGTTTTGGATTGTTTTCATGCGAAAAGGACAAGAACCCTGTAATGTGATGTCTTTGTGCCTGTTTTAGGTGTTCTGTGCACTGTAAATATTTATTGTGAACTGAAGGTGTTAAAGGTATAGTCAGTGATTTGGGCAGGGGTTACCTTTTGAAACACAAAATCCAAAAAAAATACAACTTTTCTTCAGTGTTCACACCAAAGCCATGCCCTCAAAACATGCGCACATCAGCTAGAGCTACAACCTGGCCTAGAAACCTCTAAACGCTGATAATAATAACCAGAAGGCTGTCTGAATTGACAGGCAAGTAGAGGAGCTTTCTTGTCCTTTATGGTTTAAATCATGTGTACTGCTACGGAGACGTAAGCTTTTGCTCAGAACAGATATTTTATAGCCAGAAAGTGAAGAGAAAAATAACAATAGAAAAGTGTTCGGCCTTAATAATCACTGACACCATTTTTAAAACATTAAAATGTAGAAACAGTTGACACACACACACACACACAAGAACCTACTTTCTCCTGTCGCTTTAGGGTGGTTATTATCTATCTATGGGTATGCTTATGGTTATGTGGGGCACGCATTTTTTTAAACTCACTTTCTAGTGTGTATTTATGCCTTTTATTGTCCTCACTCATTCAGACTACTAAGACACTGAAATGGATTGCTACGGCACATTCATGTGAATGAATGCTCTTTTTATTCCTTCTCTCCAAGTGATTTGTTATTACAGTTTTGCTGATCCGGCATGAGACAGGGAAAAGTCTGAATGTGGAGTGTTTTTGTCTGAAGGCTCTTTCTGTAGCAAAGACAACTGCCACCGTCTTCCCCCTTATTCGCCTTTAGGGAATGTTCAAGCCACCTCGTGTGGTGGAATATTCACCGAGCTGCCTTTAGCTCGGTGAAGTGAACAGTGGAGTTGTCACATGAGCAGCAGCTGTGCGAGTATGTGTGTGTGTGCGCGCGCGTGTGTGTGGGGTGTAGCTCTTGTGCATATACACACACTGAACTTTGCTCTATTGGGAAGAAATGCAGTGTGTTATCTGCCAAGCCAGAGAGCTGTGTGTGAAAGTAAAGGAGCAGTGAAAAGAGAAGAGTTCTGGCATTGGCTTTAGCTCACAGTTTGGTTGGACGGGAAACATGGCGCCACTCACTCACCCGACTTTCTCATTCTGTGCTGTTTGTTTTTAATTGATTTGTCAGTTCTTTTTCTTTTTTTTGCTGCACCCTGTCGCTTATGTGCCTGACAGCTGTGTTGGCATGTCGGTGTCACTTTTATGTGGGTTTCCATCTCATTCCCCTACTGACACACACACACACACACACGTTAGTCTTACTACCCTTGTAAGGACCTTCCATTGACATAATCATTAATGCAGCTAATTAATGCTATGCTTATACCTGAACCTAACCCTAACCTTAACCTCAGTAACCAAAAGGAAACCTTTTCTGCTCATTTAATTTTTTTTAAAATAAAAGCTTATATATAAAAGCTTATGTCTTCGTATTGCTGTGTAAACCAACAGCCTGAGCTCATTATCACATCCACCTGCTCACTTCCACATTCACTTTCACAATGTTTACACCGAGTGACCATCTCAGCACGAGGGGATCAGGACATGATGGACATAAAAACAACAGTCCTTGTGCAGGCTTTAAGAGACAATGAGAGCTCCAGACCCTCCTCTCTCTCTCTCTCTCTCTCTCCCTCTCCCTGTGACCTCACCTCCCTTCCTGCAGACGAGCCCCTCTCACTGCCCCACCCCATCTTTTACTCCGTCTCTCCCTTTGTCTCCTGCTCGCATGTTTTTCTGCTCTGCAGGAGAGATGTTAATCCTCCTCTGTGCGTTGTGTAATGCCGTCCGACGCGCACACACACATACATGTACACACAAAGATGCTGAGGAGGAACAGCCACATTAACCGGCACATCTGCTGCTCATTTGCAGCACCAGCGTCTCTGACAGGTTGTTGTTGTGGTGGTTGTTGATCATGTGGTGTTTCGAATCAGCTTTGTTTCAGTTTGCATTTATTTGCATTCAAGAGAAAGTGGATCAGGTGATTTACTAATTCAAAACATAGTCAGGTAACTACATTATCAGCTATCAATAAGGCTATATTGATATGCGATGATATTAATATTGTGATAAATTACACCAAGACACACTCTCTCTGAGAATTCTGAGTATTGTCAGTACTTCAAAACACAGACCACCTCAGTACATTTTTACTCAGTTGTTTGTTTATTCTATTTTGTTCCTCATTAAAAGAATACTCCTAATTTCCACCTACCGCATCTGCACCTTGTGTGCAATTTTGTCATGTCTGTCACGTCATTCTGTCACGTTTCCCCGTAATGATAAAAGAACAGAAAACTTGTTTACATGAAACTAACATATAATAGAAGTCTGAAGGCAGTTGTTAGGGAAATAATAAACGTCAATAAACGTTTTTGTGCAACACATATTTTTGTAGAACACTTTCTTTAGTTGAAAGTGTGTTTAAATTAAGCTCTTATTTACGCAGGTGCTTAACTCGTTTTTCCAGGCAGCCCATTCAGACAATTGAAATTACCAGTTTGCAGCTCATGACTAAATTAGATATTCAGTAACGCCTAGATTACCCCCATTAACACAAGGGCTTGTCTTTAAGCCTCCAAAAATGGTGATAGAAAATGTAGACTAAATGCTGATAACATTTTTTTTGCTTCTGAATGATAGTACTAGTAAGCAGAAGGCAGCAGAATAATAAAAGAAAAATAAATATAAAAGGCATTAATTAAAAAACTATGTTTAGATTAATAGGATAACATACAAAATGAGTAGAAGGTATATATTAGTAGCCTAATATATTGCAGATATACTGAGTTCCTGTCATGATAATTATGTTAATTTGAAATCTAGCACTCTGCCTCATGAGCCAATAAAAACCAAGAACATGTGACTATGATCTTTTTGACTGATAAATGTGGAGGAGCTGTTTATTATTAACTAGCAGCTGACTTCTCTAGCGGACTCACAACAGCTTTTGCCTCTTACTGTTTTATTATTGTTGCATTGTGCACATTCTCTGCCTACGAGGATCTTCTCGTTAGCAAAGCCTGCAGCTCTGGAATCACAGTAGTATACAGCATGTCCTAATAATAGTAAAAGCAAGCCATGTAATGGAAGTGGATTGTCTCACAATGAAGTGCACAGCACTGAAGCCACCAATAAGCATGCAGTATTTGCATTTTCACAGATACTATTTTTTGCGCTCAGTTTACAGCTCCTCCTTATGTCTACATTTAAACAGCATACAGAAGGCTTACATTGTTAGTGGGTCCAATAGGTGTAAGTGTGCTGCATCTCACACCTGCTGACACTCGGTGCTCGCTTCCTCATGGAGCACATTAACTCTGGCACAACCTCAAGCCAACATCTTGGGTAAATTGGAGTGTTTTGGTCATGTCGAGTAGTCTCTTCTAACGATGGTAAAGGAATCATATGTTCGTGTCCACAGGGTGAAAACATTTTGTTGTTTCAGTTTCTGATCTCAGACAGCTCTTCACCCTAACACTCCTCTTGCAATGTGTACTGTGCCCTGAAGAACCACTTTGTCAGGTGTGTGAGGTATAAAACACGACTCACCACAATTCACCACTCACACACCGTCTTTCCGTGAGTTGAGGTGGCGGGTTCTTTGTCTTACCTTAAGTCAGTGTGGAGATTATGATCTTAGATAGAGTCCATAATGCCCCTTCCCCCATTGGCTTCTTCTGGTGAAGGGCGAGTGTGTTTTATGAACCACTTTCTATTCCCTACAGGGCTGTGAGGAGTGTACCTCCCCTTCTCTCTCCATCATGGAGATGATGCTTTAAGGGTTAAGGGGAGGATGGAAGGGAAAAGGGTTTTATATCCAACGTGTGGGATATAGACCAAGAGAGGTCATGGGGGTGCTGTACACTAGGTGAAAAGACCTGGTTATTCACAAGAGAGATGGAAGGATGTAGGATTTTTTTAACTCCCTTCCTTACTTAGGAAAAAGGTAATATGTCCAAATATCAGCACTTGCTGACATATATCACATGGTTGTTAAAAGACTGCAGAAATCAAGTCATGTAGGCATCGGGTGTCACCAGGTCAGCTTTATTACGCACTTGGCACTGATGTAGGAGCAGCAGCTGCTTTAGAGCTTGTAATATCTTGCTCAGTTTCTTCCTTTGTTCACACCGCCGACATGTATTTCTCTCTCCTCTTTAGGAGCAAAAGGAGACTGAGTGGATTGCTTAGAAGAGAAAATGCTTTGTATTTCCACTGCTTATTAAACTGCACAAATGCATTCTTTGTCTCAGGATACCACACAGAATGAGTAGTACCATGGCCCATTTAAAAAATAAAACCACTTAACATCGTCTGAACACTGAACTTAGTCTCACAAGGCAGTTAGAGAGGCTGGTGTCGCTCTACATTGAGAAGAACTGCCGTATTTCACAGGAAGACACCATTTAACTGACACTGCAAACAACCAACTGATCATTGTTTTTGCGTAACGTGTAAGCAGAGGAGATTGTGAAAACGGTGTTACAACAAAAACAGATCTGAATCCAGCGACTAAAAAAACAGCATGGTTTATAACAGACAAATAAGTAAACCTATCTAATCCAGTGATTATATCTTCCCCCTAAAAGCTCAAACACAAAAGTGAGATTGTAACTTGTATGATTTTGGGAGCTGTGTTAAGCCAAATGTACCATTGCACTGTTGAATTCTCGAAACTGAAGGGTGACTGAAATTTAAAATTTCTTGTAATTTTACAAAAAAAAGACATAGGATCTTTTTTTTAAAAAAAAAAAACAACAACCAGGAACTAACTTACAAATGTTCCACAGCATTAAATTTAATTATAAACAAAGTAAATAAAGTTATGACATTAACAAATTGTAATTGTTGGCAATTGTTGATACAAGAGGAATAAACAGTTACTGGACTAGCACGTTTTTGTTTTTCTGTGTTAATCCAGAGACACATAATCATTCGCTATACCAGTTGAGCGTGATATGCTAACTTCATTAAATACCTGGTGATGGTGATAGTGGTGGTGTCACTGACTGAATAAAACTTACTATCAATTTTAGCCTCAAATTCCAGCATTATCACATACCCTCACCATGTTACGGTTGCTCCTGTGATTAGTAACAGCAACTTTTGTAAAATAACTCCATTTGTAATAGCTAGTCAGTAACTGATGTGTTGGTCTGGTGCAGCTGAGGTGATGGAGTCACAGTCAAACAGGGAAAACTGTCTGTGCCCTGTTTCTTTTTTCTGTAGCCATTCTAATGCTAATAAAACTTAAAACTCAAGTGGCCTAATGATTCACTTAGGCAATATACGTCAATTGGTCAATCGGTCAATTGGTCAATTACAAATCGGTAATTGTAGCCTAATCAAATTGTTAATTAGAATTATCAAAAGATAATTGAATTGATATTGACTGATTGAATTAAGTCTAAATATATTGTTCAGCAGTTGCAGGGTTGCAGTAGATAATCAGCACATGTAGATTAAGTTTCCCACTGAGGTATATTAGACTTAATAGATATATCTGTAGAAAAAATAAAGTTTACCTCCAAAATAAAAATATCTTTTTTTATGCTGTCACATAGTGATCACTCTCCAGTGTGTGCCATATGTTTGTGTTTTTCACGTTTTATCTCCCTACGAGGCTTCATCTGTTCAGCAGTTCGACACAGAGCGATCCTTGTCAAGAAGCCATATTGTCCCTGTTCTTTCTCGAGTGTGAGCTCACTGTGGGAAATGAGAGTAGGACTTTCTGTTTTGTGCCACACTGGAAATGTACCGTTCCGATTGTGCTTAGCTTCCTCACATCAAAGACGAGTGACACAACATGAGAACAGGGTAGAAAGTTAAAAAAAAAAAGCATGCGTTGTGGGTAGAGCTATAAATAGAAGACGCTCAGTCAAAATAGGGCTGTGTTTTGTCTATATGCAGATCAGAATGTAAACACAGGAATTGAACGCTAAAGTGAAATTATTGGTTTGACTTAGCCTTGGTCTTCAACTGCAAGCCAGCTTTTAGCCACAAAGTTCATCTTTACTAGGGACTTTACTCTGTGTGTTTTTGAGAAAGAGGCAGTCTTTGGCAATTCGCCAGTCCTTGAGACCACCAGCCAGCCTCCAGTATTCACATGATGACCGATAATAACCTCGGATCAGGGCCAGGCTACAGCCAGCAGATTAGCGTTAGGCGAGGAAAGAGGAAGCGCAAAGCGAAGCCTCCAAGAGCAACAAACCACATGTGTTCATGCTTGAACATGCTGAGCGAAGCCTGCAGTAATGTAAGTTAATCAGTAATGAATGCATTAATCTTTGCTTTAACCAGGCCCGATAGAGGCAAGTGATACTCTTAGATTCTTTGGATTAATAATTCTCCCCATGGAGCCGTTTGCTAGTCCAGATTCAGGCTGGTTTGGAATAATGTTACCTCACTACTTAATAAGGAACAATAGTGATGCCTTGATGTGGTTCTTTTATGGTAGTTATGATGTTATATGAGACTTTCAACATAAGCGCAGTGTCTTTCATCATCTAATGCACATATGGGTAAAGAGCACTAAGACATACCACAGAAATGGTTTCAATTCTCACACTGGGGAATAGCTCATATGCACTTATGGGAGGTGTAATTAGAGACTGATCATCAGGTCTTAGCAAGGAGACATGAAGTTGGATCCTCGGGGACCTGGACAGCCAACAACTACAGTATGAATCGCTCCACTGGAGGGGTGGGCTATATAGCATTATATCTTAATATTTTGGAAATTCATTGAGAAATTTTTGTCATCTAACATCAGTTACCACATTGTGTGCATGTAACGTTATCGATGTGCCACTTAATGCTGAAAGAAGAAACTCGGAAAATGCGATACTTATGCGCCAGGTGTGTGCTTCAAGTAAGCACCTATAACAATCGATATGTCTTCAAACCAGTTGCAGTTGCAACTCCGGTGAAAATAAATGGACACATGAATGTGTTTCACGACCAAGGTAGTGGGGAAAAATTGACCTGAGCTGGAAATAAAGCAGTTGAAATGCAACTGTTCTCAGTTTCACAACTAGCTGCACAGGAGGTTTGCAACAAGTAACACTTTAAGGCAGTTACTTTAGGAGTAACATTTCTGTTTCTACAGGTTGACACATTTCTACTGGAATGTTGCAACAATGAACTATGCGCTTTTACTTTCATAAGTATCTCTCCTGGCTGCTTTGTCCTTCACTTCCACATCACTCACATGAGCTGCATGTTGGAAAAGCAGCAGTGCATATGGCTGCTGGTGAAATATATACATGGGTCGGGGCTTTTCAGCCTGCTGCGAGGAAGCACTTTGTTCCTCTTACACAAAGTTCCTCAAAATTGACTCACACATCAGCATATGTGCATATTGTGGAAGAAAAAAATAAAGCATGGAATTATTGCACAGTAAGCTTTTGTCCTCTGACATCCCTGTTGTATAGATAAACACCTATGACATGTCCTCAAACATGTCCTCACATGCCAGACATGGAGTATAGATCTTATCTGTGCTGTGTCATACTTCATGTGTAGATTGAATGTTTTTGCAGGAACTATCTGATTATTCACTTTTGTCATGAGGGTTAGTCAAGTTAAGTCATGTCATCCTTTATTTATAGAGCACATTTAAAAACAACAGAATTTGGCCCAAAGTACTTTACAAATCGATCAAACAAATAAGCAAAAACAGAGTTATATTTAACAATATAGTAATAATAAGCCTGGTTAGCCTGGTTGCACAAAGGGAAGTGGGTCAAAGGGCATGCATGTGGTAAACAACGTATTGCTTGCAAAAGACCTCTGCATTTCTGCAGTAGCCTTTTTTATTCAAGACCAAATCAGATTGATATTGACGGTGTAAACTCATTCACTGCGTGTGATAGCTCTAATATCAGTATGATCTCTAATAATCTAATCATTATCTGATTTCGGCATTTACTGATTTTGGCAGTACTACAATATCTTTAATTGTATTATGGTCATATATAGATTCCAAGAAATCTGATAGGCATGTGGATTTTATCCCAGTAGTCAGGTTATTCAGTTTATGTATATACTGTATCTTTTACCTATTTGTTTGCTCACAAAACAAATAATAAATAAAATAACAATAATCTTTCAACATTTTGGAAGATATTGTTCAGGGGCTCATGTGTTTCCATGATACTGTATTGTAGCTGTTCAAATAGTGATGTGCTTTTTCTAAATAAAGACATTTTACTTGACACATACTTTATTGCTAATGTTCCTAATGACTGTATACACAAATGATAAAATCATCACATGACCTCATGATTCATATATTCCTGAGCAAAATGACAGACTTTTGCATTACAACAGATGAACATTTGTAACAGTTTGCTCTTTATATGCTCTCTGTTTAATTCATGGTTGTTTGAACATGCACGGCTGTATCATTATGTGTTATAAGCGAAGACCTTAAGGCTGGAGGCAAAATGTGTCTCATTATTCAGGAGGAAATGAGCTTCATAGCTCACTGACTGTAAGAAACCATAGTTGGCCTCCTGCTTTCTGTTTTTTTTTTCTCTCTCTCTCTCTCTGCACTCTGAACAGATGTAGTCAGAGTTTTAGGGGAATTCCCATACGCCTGTTGAGCTGCTAGAAAAACTCTAGATATGATTTTAACCAAATGGCAAGTTAAATTGGATTTTTAAAAATGAATGTGCTTTTCATTAGGAAATCTGGATTGTGTTTGCAGAAGCTGTGAACGATATGAGATAAAATTCCATCACTGGAGCTCTATAACTATTGCAATGATACAGTAGTTTAAATGGAGCTACTGTGGAAGGTGGATGTTATTTTATAAAAATTGTGACATTGCCAAAGTTTGCTCGGAGTAATCTCATTTGATGTATCTTATTTTTGTATTCTTTTATTCTTGTGCAATGTACCATTGCCGTAACCATGTTAAAGAGGCAACAGGTGATGGATTAATGATCTTGTATAGAGGACAAAAGAGAAATGCAGAGGAGTGAATGTGTAACACAATCAGTTATTGTGGTTAAATCTCCCAAGTGAGTGTTGAGTTTGAAACTGGAGCCACGTCTCTGGCTCGATGGCAGTGAGGGTCCGTGCTCCTCAAACAGTCCCATAAAGACAAAGGACCAGATGTCTCTGAAGGCAGCGCTAAAGGGGGGATTGCATTTCCACAGCCGCCAAAACACCCATTTGTCTTGCGAGTTTGGATGGTACAGAAAGTTGACTCGGCTGTCCAGAGATCTACAGCAGATGTCAGCAGTCTGTCTGACTGGCTAGTTGCCATCTCACCCATTTACCCATTTATCCCCACACTAAAGCCCACCCAGTAAACCTCACATCACATCCATTCCTGGCCAGGATATTTACATTTACACTAAAACCCACCCACACTCAGCTGTCTCATTTACCCCCAGTCCACAACACACCTACGCTTAGTCTTCCTGGAGCTTTGCCATTTAGCCCCACACCAAAACCCTTCCACACATAGCCTCCTATTTAACCCTCATGCCAAAAATCCACCCACTCTTAACCTACTATTTTACCACCGCAACAAAAACCAGCCCACGCTTAGTCTCCTATTTTACCCCATACCAAAAACCCATTGAATCATAAACATAATTTACGTATCCTTCTGAACAGGCTTCTGAGACCCTGGGAAGGTCAAAAATACATTTTGGGGGATGGGGGTGTGTGTGTGTGATGGCAATCACTTTCTGAAACTGAAATGGTCAAATACCCACTCACACTTACAATGCCTATTTACCCCCACTTCGAAAACTAAATTTAGCCTGCCAATTTACCCCAATCTAAAAACCACCCACATTTACCCTGCCCATTTACCTCCACTTCAAATACCCACTCACATTCTGACCATTTACTGCATACCAAAACCCATCCACATTTTGTCTGTCCATTTATCCCTATTCCAAAAACCTTCCCACATTTAGCCTGCCCATTTCCAGCCACTGCAAATATCTACTCATACTTACCCTGCCCATTTATCCCCATTCCAGAAACCACCCACATTTAGCATGCCTATTTACTGCCATACAAATACCCCATGCTTATCTTCATCATTTGACTTCACATTAAAAACCCACCGACTCTAAGGTTGCCCATTTACCTCAACAGCCAATATTTCACCCACACTTAAGTCGGCAGTATAGATGTCAAACGTAGAAGATGCAATGGTTTGAGTTTGTACATATTTTCATTTTGCAGCCCAACCATTAAAACATTTTAAAAGTATCTGCTCAACCATATCCACAACTGACTGGATAAATTGTGCTTAAATGGGCACCTTCTCGACTTACTGTACATAAAACATTCTGGAAATGCTTACTTTTAAGTTAACAAGTGTAATGGAAACTAATAAAAATTAAAACATAGAACTTGGCATTGCTTAAACATTTTGATCAAATATCTGTGCAAATCTATGCAATGGTTCGATGCAAATGCTTTCGATTATGTCATCAGCTACTGATAATAATGCGTTTCACCCAGAACGCATCCATGCTTGGAGAAATGCAGAGCGTAGAACATTGTAACCCAATCACTTATTATTTTCCCAAAGTGAGGATAGTGTTTGAAACTGGAGCTGTGTCTCTGGCTCCGTAGCACTGAGGATTCAGAGAGACCCTTAAAGACAAAGAGCCAAATCTGTGTGAAGGCAACAGATAACCCATCCATGCTAAGCCTGCTGTAAATAAGGGAAGGTGCTGGGTGGGATCACAGTGCAGGCAGAAGCCCTCAAGAGACTCTTATTTTTAGGTCTGGGTCATTTTTACCTCCTGATAGTTTGTTAGAGGAGAGAGAACAATGTTTATGTGCCTTCTGTAACATCCTGGTGTAATAAAAGACTAAAGGAGGACTGATGTGTCTGTCACATTGTATAGCATTTCAGCTTATTAAAAGGATGTTTTATTACACGTCTTACATTTAAAAAAACAAAAAAAAAGGCTCAAAAATCTTGACCATCATGGACTCTTTGTGTACAGCACTAGAGAACGCAGTCGTACATTAGACATCGGACTTGCATTTAACACTCTAATCTCAAATTTAACACATTAAACATGGTACTAGGTGTGCCTGCCAAATCTGTTACATTCATTCGCTCTTGCTCTCTCTATTTTTTAATTAGTATCTCCTGAGTACAGGCCTGTGCGGTTTCTATGGCTTGATAAAGGCACTAATGACGTGATTTGAGGCCTTAAATTGCAGTTTTGCAGAGTAGCAATACATCAGCTCTTAATCACACTGGTTCTAATGCCTTTGTTGGAAATGTATAATATTTCATTGGTATGTGGGGTATTAGTGGGTTAATTAGATGCTGTTCAGGGACATCTTTGTGTCATTATCTCAGGGATCTGTCATGCTGAGATGCTCTGCACTGTGCTCACTGTGCCTTTCCAAGGTGACCAGGAAGTAATCAGGGGAATGGGGGTCTTGGGAAAAGGAGAGCTGCCTGTGCTGATTTATACCACAGCTCTAATAAGGTTGTTTCCATCACACCGATGGCGTTGATTATGGAGGTCGAGAAATTTGTCAATCTGAGCCTGTGGTCCCTTTGCTCCACTCATGGATTTGGGATTGGGATTGTCTTTGTCTGCTGTTGGCTCAGGTGTTCTCGTGAGGGAGGCGAAGCAATTGATTTCATTCTTCACACATCAATGCATTCCATTCACCTTCCTTTGATAATGATTTGCACGCCGTTCACCGGAGACTTCACTATCTTCAGACTGGATCCTGCATAAGTGACTAGGACAGCTGGTTCAGGTCCTTGTTCTTTGTTCTACATGTACATCAGTGTGACTTCTGAACTAGACCCAAAAATGATTTTCCTCAAGAAATTATCATGACAAATGATTCTACGGCAGTGCATTTCTCTGTCCATCACTCTAACAATAACTGTTCAGAAAGGGAGTCACACAGGACACAAAATAAAGGAGCCGGTGATATGGCGTTATATGTGGTAATGAGTGTTATTTTTTCCTTTTAACAGGAAATCAGATGAGGAGGTAGACATGGATAAAGTGACTGCAGCCATGGTGCTGACCAGTCTGTCCACAAGTCCTCTAGTACGCAGTCCTCCAGTTAAAGTTAGCGGTAAGTACACAGTGCTGTTGTAAACCCTTCTCATCTGCTCAGTCTTTTTCATACAGCAGCTACAGAGATAACAGTGCTGTGTGGTTTTCGCTCAGCAGTTTCCTGTTTTTCACTCTTACATAGCCTTGACACTGAACTGACGTTGACCCTTCTGCATGACATAGCTGCGACTTTAACCTCTTGCCGTGTTGTTAATACTCACTGTTTAGGTACAGTATTGTGCAAACTTCCTAAACACATTAGTTTTGTTGTTATTGAAAAAAAATCTAATTTATATACCATTAAAAAAGTAGCAAATTAGGTAGTAGACCACTTTTCTGGGACCTGCAAAGACGGAAGCAAGTGGAAGCCCATGTCTGCAGAAGAGCTGTGTTAATTTCTTCAAGGTGCAGGAGAAACCTACCAGCCGATGCCTTATGCAACTAAAACTAGCCAAGAGAATTGATGGAATTTCTAAAGACAAAGGGTGGTCAAACTAAATATGTATTTGCTTTTTTAATGTTTATTGCTCCATGGAGCCTAGATTATTTTGTGTATAGGGGTCAAAATTTTTTATTATTCCAAAGGATGCTTATTTTACATGAAATTGTTAATATGCATAAACATACATATGATACACTACATGGCCAAAAGTATGTGGACACCTGACCATCACACCCAAATGTGGTACTTCCCCCAAACTGCTGCTACAAAGTTGGAAGCTTACAAGTGTATAGGATGTCTCTGTTTTCTAGAGCATTACAGTTTCCTTATGGGAACTAAGGGGCTGAAACCTGATCCAAAATGACAATGCTGCTGTGCACAAATCGAGGTCTATGAAGACATGATTTGCCAGGGTTGGGGTGAAAGAACTCGAGTAGCCTGGACAGAGCCCTGACCCCAATCCCTCTGAACACCTTTGGGATGAACTGCACCCCAGGCCTCCTCACTCAACATCAGTGCCTGACCTCACTAATGCTCTTAAGTCGGCAAACAGCCACTCTTAAAAATCTAGAGGAAAGCTTTCCCAGAAGAGAGGAGGTTACTATAACAGCAAAAGGGGGACTAAATCTGGAATGGGATGTTCATCAAGCACATATAAGTGTGATGGTCAAGTGTCCACATACTTTTAGCCATATATCATACATCATTCCACTTTAACTGCTCTGTTGTCTTATGAACATGTTTACAGGAATAAGTAGTGTATTTATTCTGTATAAATGTCTGCATTGCAGTTCTAACATTAAAAAACCCAATATATATATATGTAGAGTAAATTATTCTCATAAAGAATTAAGAATATAATATTTTTACCTATTTTGCTGTTTTAAAAAAATCAATTTAAACCATATACATATTAAAACAATATTGGACTCATAAGTTTCTCTGATTAGTACCAAAATCGACTGTATGTGACTGCTGACAATTTTGATCAACACTTAAAGACTTACTTAAAGACACTGTCAACCATCATATTCCTTGTAATGTGACACATTTCCTAGGAAAAAAATAATATTCAGTTATTAACCCATCAGATTTAGATTGGAGTGAAAATGTTAATAAGAAAGCTACATGATAAAACATCACAGTATTATTGGTCAGTCAAAGCAAAAATGAGAACACAATTACATGTGACGAAGGAAGATTTTGATGGAAGATTATGTAAAAAGAGGAATTTTTTATTTTAAGTGACCGATTCTGATTAAAATATGACCAGGGACGTGAACCAAAAATGTGAAATGTTAGTTTAAATTTCAGGTTTAACAGGCAGAGCATGTGCTTTAGCTATAAGAATCATAACTGTTCTGTCCATGACCAGGCCCTGACCTGTTCTCTTCCTGCAGAGGGTCTGAATGGATCGTGGAAGGATGGAGGCTTTACTCCGTCCAGTTACAGCAGCAGTGGCTTCTGGAGCTGGAGTGCTCCCAGTGACCAGTCCAACCCCTCTACTCCGTCTCCACCACTCTCAGCTGACAGTTTCAGACCGTTCCGTATGTCCAGCTTCAGCGGGCCGCAGGACGACACTCTGGACGAACAGGACACTAGCAGTCTGCTGTTTGATGAGCCCATTCCCCGCAAACGCAAGGTCAGCTACCATCTCCTAATGTACTTCAATTTCATCTCCTAACATTCTGAGACCAGCTGGTTTACTGTCCATTACTGGACCCTGATCTGAGGCTGTTAAGTAAGGAAAGAAACACAATGATTATTTTCCTATAACAACATGTCCTGAAATGTTTTATTCTTTCTCCTGAAGTTAATAAGACAAAATTGCCGTGTGTTACCAATAAACCATAAAGTGCAGCGTTCTGAAGACTTTCCTGTGGTGAGAAACTTATAGAAAGAGATTACAAAGTGTTAACACTGGAGACTTCTTCCTTAAATGCTAAATAAATGTCTCCACAGAACACTTTGCCATATCAGCAATTATACTTTGTTAAATAACATGTTTTAACCTGTTTATTATTAGATTCAGATTATGTGGAGCACCTGCAATATACTTCTTTTTGAATTAACTATTGTTATAGAAGCAGTAACATGGCCTTGCAGACACTACTGTCAGAGCTGCTGTTATAGAAAATCAATCTATGCCTTTGAGTAATCAGAATCGAGCATTCAGCAGTGCTGTGGTATAAAATGGTATTGTCATTCCAAAATAGAGACATTTGTTTATTGTACTGGAGCATATTATGTGTGTATGTATTTTTGTGACATGAGCCCTACCTTCTCAGTATTGTGTGGTGAAAGTCAGAGCTGCATCTCTGTGTTTAAGCCCATGTTAATGGTGGGTGAGTGTAATGCCACATCCTGTGTTTGCTGCTGTTTTTTTCAATGTGTGAAGTTCACATCGCATCCAGAAACCCAAGTGAAGCGGTTTGAGATGCAGTGTGAAACGGCAATCTGCACCACACACATACGGAGATGTATTCTGTGATAGCTGAGTGAGAAAGTCGCTCGCTCTCCTCTTCTCTCCACTCTCATCTACTTTAACTCCCTATTCTACACACAGACAGAATGCTTGCAGGAATGAATGCCTCCTTTATCTGCACCATTGTCCTTCTGTCTTA
Organism: Pangasius djambal; assembly: GCA_022985145.1. Classification (NCBI taxonomy): domain Eukaryota; kingdom Metazoa; phylum Chordata; class Actinopteri; order Siluriformes; family Pangasiidae; genus Pangasius; species Pangasius djambal. The sequence goes on from CM040997.1 coordinate 7,801,496, forward strand.
TCACAGCCGCAGGATTCTAGGACAGCATCAGTGCTGGTGTTTGTCATATCCATGCTGTCATTATCCTCTAACAACCCAGTCATCTGTCCTGCTTAATTACACACGAACCATGCCTACAAGTGCCTGCTGTTAAAATAAATGATTTTAATATCCTTCCATATAAACACTAAAGCCATTTATGGTTTTATCCGGATCAATAATGCCCTCAAAGCCAGTGGTTCTCAAAGTGGGGACCGGGGACTCCCAGGGGTCCATGAAGCATAGCCAGGGGATCTGATTTTTCATTTTGTTACAGGAGTGTAAATCACAGCCCATCATTATCAAGGTTATTAGATTTATTATTGAGTTCTTATAGTTATTAGACTCATTTTCGACTAGAGTTTTAATGCCCTTTAGTCTTGCACAAAATATTGATTGGTTAGTACTTTTTCATGTCTGTATTTAAACAGGCGAACACTCTGTTCATGTATTATACTGATTTGACTCTTATTATACTGATATTATGCTGATTTGACTCCTATTGTACTGATATTATACTTGTTTGACTCCTATTATACTGATTTGACTCTTATTATAATGATTTTATACTGATTTGACTCCTGTTATACTGGTATATTGATTTGACTCATATTATACTCATTTGACTCCTATTGTACTGATATTATACTTATTTGACTGCTATTATATTGATTTGACTTGTATTATACTGATTTGACTCTTATTCTACTGATATTATACTGATTTGACTCATTTTATACAGATACTATGCTGATTTGACTCATATTATACTGATATTATAGTGATTTGACTCGTATTATACTGATATTATAGTGATTTGACTCGTATTATACTGATATACCTATTTGACTCATACTGATATTATACTGATTTGACTCGTATTATTCTAATATACTTATTTGACTCATTATACTGATATTATACTGATTTGACTCATACTGATATTATACTGATTTGACTCGTATTATACTGATATTATACTGATTTGACTTGTATTATACTGGTAATTTGCTGATTTGACTCATTATACTGATATTATACTGATTTGACTTGTATTATACTGATAATTTGCTGATTTGACTCATATTATACTGATATTATACTGATTTGACTCGTATTATTCTAATATACTTATTTGACTCATACTGATATTCTGCTGATTTGACTCGTATTATACTGATACTCTGATGATTTGACTCCTATAGTGCTGACGTGACTCATATCAGAAGAATTCAGAAAGAATTCTTGTGCCTTTTGTAAAGCACATTTAACAAAAGAGCTATTGAACTTCCTCCACTTTTACCTCATTGTTGTGTAGCTAATGTTTAAATGATCTTGGTAACAGGTGTTTAAAACAGAAGCTATGAGTTGAAATAAAGCTATGAGTTCATGCTGTTTAAGACGACCCAGTGGGAAAGATTTAATTGGCAATAAATTTCATTTTCAGGGATGTTGGCATATCTAAACCATGCAAGTGAAGAGTTTTTATTTATTATTTTTTTTTTCATTTGTGTTTGTGAGCAAATGATCCTATAAACAATTAACAACTGCAAAAACAAAAATACAGGACTGGTATCATACTAAAGCATATTATTCAGTAGCTATTAAATACTGAGGAACTACAGCTACTCTAATCAAAAGAGGTATGTAGTTACAAGAGTGAGGAATATAATCACAGTTTTATCACAGAACTTTTAGCAACGTTATGGTATTTTTGATCATTTATTTCATTGTTGGCCTGACTCTGTCAAAATAGTGTTATGGCAACTCTGATATCTTTAAACCGACGTCAGTGGAATGTGGGGGCAGAACTTTTAGAACAAACCACATCATTTGTGTATATCCTGGTTCTGTAATTTGGTGTAATGAATGTTGGTGTATTAAATTAAGTTCACAGTGTATAGAAACTTTGAGATTAGAATGGAGTTCTTTGACATTTACTGTAAAATACCGCAAAACCCCGTCCTGCTGCATAAAAAATTCAGCAGTACAGATGATTTTTCAGTGAGATGTCAGTGAAGCACTTTCAGTCTGAGTTGTCAAATATGCAAAAAATACTGCAAAAAAAAAAACCAAACAAACAATGATAACTGGTGAAAGTGAGTGAAAACATCTTAAATATCTGATAATTTAGCTAATAATCCACATTAATCTAATAATTATTCTTCTTACTTTACACCCTGTGCTAAAAAACTTGGTGTTCTTTTTGATTGCAACTTGGGTTTTGAGAAACAAATTAGTGCAGTGGTCAAATCAAGTTTCTTCCACTTACGAATCAAAAATCAAATCTTTACTTTCTGTAAAACAGTTTGAGCAGATTATTCGCTCGTTTGTTCTATCTTGTTTAGATTACTGTGATTCACTATACTATGGTATAAGTCAGTCCTCTATGATGCATTTACAGATGGTTCAAAATGCTGCTGCAAGATTGCTGACAGGCAGACGGAGGTTCGATCACATCTCGCCCATTCTTATTTCTCTAAACTGGTTATTTTTACAATTTTAACTTTTGTTTTTAAATCTCTGCATAATCAAGCCCCATCATATCTCTCTGAGGCAATCTCTACTCATAAACCAAATAGGTCCCTAAGATCCAGTAATCTTGGTCTCCTCTCTGTCCCTAGATCGAGGTTCCATTGCAGAGGTGATCGAGCCTTCGCTGTTGCCGGTCCTAGTCTATGGAACAAATTACCAGCTTCTATTAGAGCTACGCCCTCTTTCCCAGTATTTAAATACCTGCTTAAAAAACATCTTTTGTCAATAGCTTTTTATCTAGCCATGTCAATTGTATTGCTATAATGTGTTTTGATGTTTTGTGGTTTCTTATTTGTTTTTTTAGCTATATTGTACAGCACTTTGGATCAACCGGTAGTTGTGTGAAAGTGCTTTATAAAAAAAATTGAAAAAAATTATAATAATAGTAATTATTATTATATTTTAAGATTATTGGGCCTAGATACTAATTTACTAATCAAGTTTGAGATTGTCTTATTCTGGTAGCAGATGATTTCGTTTTTTTTTTTTTCTAGAAATAAATGCTTGAAAGATGCCAAATTATCTGCCTACAGAATGCCAAATGTAAACTTGAAATAAGTAAATATGTCTAGAAATAATAATATGGCTTAATTAATAATAGTTAATAATCGTAACAATTAATAATTGTTAATAATCTTTTAAAAAAACAATGTCACATATATTCCGGATGTTTTCACTATATGATTTTTTTGCAGTGTATTATGGTGAGCGAATGTGCTTTGGTGGTTTTTGGTGGTTAATTAATTGTTGGCTGTTGGCTGTTGGCAGTGGGACTTGCTTTGTTATTGTCCATGCTCTCAGAGGACACGGTCTTTTTGTACCAGACTAAAACAAAGACCTCCTTATGGAAATGAAATTAGTGCCTTGACAAAGTAAACACACAACCCCACTGTAATAGCATACGGCCAGGTGGAGAAAAGCATTACAATGTGGAATAAAACCCCGAAAGGGCATGCTGTTATTTTAAAATAATCAACAATGACTTGCGGAGCAGAGTTACTGTTACCACCATGAAGTTGGTTATTTTTCTATATCATGTCCCGAAGTGTTTCATTCCTCTTATACCACAGCAATATTCCAATTGCACCAATTGTTATTAATTAAAGAAGGCCATATCATGCTTGTTATTCTTTTATAGTGTAAGCTATAAACAGTGGATTTGTCTTACAGCTGGAACTGCTATCAGAGCTGCTGTTATAGAAAATGAATCAACACCTGACCAGTCAGAATAGAGGATGCAACAGTGCTGTGGTATAAGGAAGGCATTTTATACACCAGCTTGTAAACAATCAGTGAACAAAATGCAAGGAATTTTTGTCCTGTAATTGTAAATGTTGACAGATGTGTGTGACATCACACTGATATACAGCGTGTCTATGTAGTGTCACTTTGACTACACACCAATTACAAACAAATGGCTTTAAAGATTTGGGCTGTGTGTGTGTGTGTGTGTTTGTGTGTACTAGTCTATTTCTATCTGCACTTCTGATGGCTAATGGATCACAAGGACGATAAAGCATTTCTTTCTCCTCAGGCTTTCGTGTTTTTGTTAAGCCTAGCATGCAAAGGAAAAGCAGGTTGGATTAGTGGTGTCACTGTGTCACTGTGCACTTGTGTTTCGAGCAGAACTCCATGAAGGTGATGTTCAAGTGTCTGTGGAAGAACTGCGGCAAGGTGCTGAGTACTGCAGCGGGGATCCAGAGACACATCCGCACCGTACACCTCGGGTAAGAACACTCAAACGTAATCAGTTACACATTATGGTTATAAAGTTCACTATCCACATAAAAGAAATGCTGCCTACTACAGACACTTCAGCTGAATCCTAAACAGCTTATTATTCACTAAATGCAATCAATGCGTATGGTGTATGATGTTAGCGTACGGTTCTATTTGGCCAGTAGAGCTAAGTTTGAGATTCAGCTACATAAATGCAGGAAACCTGTATCGATAGACTGTTAGGTAACCAAAAGTTTTTCAAATGTGCCCTCGAATACATTCAGATAGCATTCGAACAGTGAAATCAGTTCTATAGACCGTTTCAAACAAATATTCATGAGCACAGGAAGTGATAGTAAACAGCATTCAAAACACCAGCAAAAAACCATACACCTCTTTTTAATCGACTGGTAGCTTTATACAGTATAATGACAAGATGTCCAAATTAAAATTAGTACCATGTTATTCAGTTGTCGTTCCCTCAGGCCAGAAGCTAACTTGTTTTCAGAATCTGTTTCCAAAAGACAAAGCACAGCGAAATGCTTGGATTGCTGCAGTGAAGCGAGACAGCTGGATATACACTAACACCAGAATCTGGAGCACATGTTTTATTTCCACTCCAATGAAATATTACACACTTAAAAGTGACATGTTGCACAACGTAAGTCATCAACAAGCTGTATCAGGGTGTAACAGATATTTAAAACCAGAGGCCATTACGAGCTGCATGTCATACCCTTCATAGGTGGATCCGCAGCCGTATAATGTATTTATTTGCCAAATAAGAAAGATAACCATCTAGCCCACTAACTCACCAAGCCATACACATACATCAAGCGCTCGCAACTTCCCCTTCCTTCTTGGCAGTGAACCATGCTGAGGATGTTTTTAGACAGTGTTCGACTGCTCCAACACCATACACAGCACCGCAAATATTTCCCACTTTTCTGCTATGAAAGTTATTGCAAGCATCCAGACTATGACAAGCTTTCACTGTCTCTCTGGTGTGAACACATTCCGTAAGGTAATGACACACATCAGGTTAAATCA
>CM040997.1:7806917-7882086 GCA_022985145.1 Pangasius djambal
TTCAAAGGATTGGGTAATGACACACAATCACTTGTTGTTCATTTGTGTATATACTGTATGTTCTTTGTTTGCTTTTCGGGAGACTCAAGAAGTACGAGCTAGTCTTTTTTTTTTTTTTTTTTTTTTTTACAGCTCTGCATTTAAAAATGCTGGAAATGCTTTAGTAATGGACATGCTCAGTAACATTGTTATTGTTTACCTCAGTCTATTGTGGACAGTTTTACATAAAGGCAATATCTAATCGAAATCACATAGCAGAAAATGTCTCCCGCTTTAATCAGATCTACCTATTGTCACAAGCATGATACACACGGACACGTGCAGGGGCACACGTGGTAAAAAGGAGAATTTGCACATTTCGCTTTAACCCAGTGTGTCAAAACACAATAGACTAATTGCGGAAGATTGTTGTGATGATTTTAGAGATTTGGTGAAGAAGTTGTCAGGAGGGTCAGAACACTGCCCAATTTCTGCTTCAGCACACACAATGAGGCTTATAAGATAATTACAGAAACCTTTCATGAGTTCAGTCAGGTGTGTTAGCGCAGGGAAAGCACTACAGAGCTGGAGTAATGACGGGTAAGGTAAATTTAATTATATCAATCCACAGCTCACATCCTGTATAATAATGATACTGAAAATGTTGGAACCAAAGGTCACTTTTGGAAAATATTGGTGGGTAAAAATTAAATTATTTCATAGACTACAGCCTCTTACGTACCTCAGAAAATATCCGCACATGCACCACCAGTCTTCAACACACTGTATTAACATGTTGGTTAAACTTCAGTGGGTTCAGGTTGAATACTCTTTGTTGCTATTCTTTTTTTTTTTTTTTTTTTTTTTTTTTTTTTTTTTTTTTTTTTTTTTTTTTTTTTTTTTTTTTTTTTTTTTTTTTTTTTTTTTTTTTTGCCTGAATATGACACAGATCCATTTTTTTCCCAAGCCGAATCTGAGCCATATTTATGTGGTCCTAAACTGCACACATTTCCGTTTTGTGGTGATGTGACTGTAATAAGAACAGCCAGGGTTGAATTTCCCAAAAGCATCATAACACAAAAATTGTTAAACGGTAGAGCAAGCAACACATTAAACACTCTCTGTATCACTTAAGATGATCTCGACTTCATGATGCTTTTGGGAAACTGGGCCCAGATTGGAATTTTTTTTTTTTTTTTTTTTTACATTATGCTTGACGCACTTTCATACTTTATGTGCGTATCACTGTCTTTATCATCTGGTGTTGGCAGGGTGTCATGTGGGGGAAAGAAATTGAGGATTATTAGCAATATCTCCAAAAACAGAGCTTTTATGGCTTTCTGCTCTAATCGTGAATAGCTAATGAGTCGGCAGACAACCACCTGAGCAAATCATCTTTGTGATGAAGGCTTGTGCTGGTGGTTTGTTTATTTTTTTTGTTGTTGTACAAACCATATGTCAAGTATGGATTGTACATTTGACATTAATTGGAAAATGTCTACAAGTGGGTTGTTTCAGGGCAGAGCTCTGTTAATATTACTGACAGATACAGTACATATGACTTTTAGTCTCCCATAGCTGTTCACTTAGGTTACGATCTGGTGACTGTAAAGGCCATAACATGTGATTTACATCATGTTTATCCTCACTGAACCATTCAGTGAGCTTTTTTCTGTGGGTGGGGGTGGAGTCATCCTGGAAGAGACCACTCCCATCAGGACAGAAATGTTTCATCATAGGATAAAGGTGATCAGTCAGAAGAGCTTAGTTTATTTTCAGTGACCCTTTGCTCTTACGGGACAAGTGAACCCAAACCATGCTAGCCAAACAAAGCCACTAGTTTTTCCTTTGATTTGTCACCTGTCTGTATGTAAACTGTCTGTATGTAAGATAAATCAGAACAGATCTAAACAGAAAAAAAAATCTGAATTGAGCAATAAAACTTGTAATATGAACGTAAACTAATAGGCATCACAATCTGCACTTTTGAAAGCTAATATCATTTTAAAAACCGTATAGCACATTGACTGGCAGGCTGTTTGATGGTTTAATGGACACTTTAAGTGCTTTATGTTATACTTAAGGCACATGATAGATTTTCTTTAGAGTTGTAATGAAATACATTGCACATTACACTGCATTTGTAATTGCATTTGCATACAGTGCCTGTTAAACTGACACTAATTTGCAAATAATTCATGAAGGAAAGTGCAGTTCTGCTTCTCAGAGTAATTAGAGCAGTGCAGCCAGCTGAATCAGTATGCTAATAAGATGGTGTCATAGCCTTTCCCCATTTTTCTCCCCTGCCCCCAGGCGGAACTGCGACTCGGAGTGCAGTGATGGAGAGGAAGATTTCTATTACACCGAGATTAAGCTGAATACAGACTCGGTGGCCGACGGGCTGAGCAGTCTGTCCCCTGCGTCTCCGTCTGTTCTGTCTCCTCCACCTGCCGCCGAGCACAGACGAACCGAAACCTCCAGCAGCACCAGTGGAGCCAAGAGTGAGAGCAGCAGCTCCACCCCTCTCAGTCGCTCCGCCCCCAGTGCACTCTACCTGGTGCACACTGACCATGCCTACCAGGTACCGCCCACTCACATTTACGAGCATTTGTCAGGGTTTCTATACGAGTTCTTGAGTTTAACCTTTTGAAATGTAAGTGCTGGAAAAGCTTTATAAGTTATTGTAATTGAAGATTTAGATGTATTGAACATGATGACACTGACACGCCACAGCACACTCACACAGACCTCAGGCTTGCATCTGACATTCGCTCCTGTAGTCACTTCACTATGTACAAGCAGTCTCTTGAGTAGTCCATGAAAACAAAACAAAAAAAAAGGATGTGCTTAAAAAGTCCTGGAATTTCATTTGGAAGTGTGTATGAATGCCTTTTCATGTTAAACACACTGTATTAAGCAATGGCAGGGACTTGAGCTCTGGCCAAGACAATCTTCAAAACTCCTGGGAGTCTGACTGTAGTAATTTTATAGCCATGTCATAAGGAACAATATTGTAAGTTTTATGGTTTATTATTTTTAGACTATAAATTCACACACATTTTTATAATTCTCCAAATCCTGGCATTTAGCACATGCATGTTGTTTACAGCTCACTGTCACCAAGTGAATTTCACTGGAATCATATTGAGATACTGTGTATCTATACATTTGCACAAATACTGTATGTTCCACAACAGTGTGGGAGGTTCATAGTAAAATGACTTTCACACACAGTAAATTAACTGCTGCACTTTGTCATCAGTGGGCTATAGTAGATCAGCTGGCATGTTTGTGTGATAGTTTCCTAATAATTCTGTGCTGGAAAACTAATGTTTGGAAATCTGAAATGTTTTTGAACTGACTCAATAATGTAGAAGTCATCAAATAAAAATCTATAACAAAGTTTGTACTAAAAAATAGGGTGTCTAAGACCTCTGCACAGTACTGTCGATATTTTTCACACCCAGCCCATGCATGTACTGAAGCACAGCTGAAAGATTCGCTGACTCAAACACTGTGTAGATGAGTATGAGAAGAGTGAATCTTTGTCATGACCGAAAAGATTCGCTGACTCAAGTGGTCTGGATGTAGGTTGGGCACGCATGCAATTCCAGATAGGCCTTACACGGTTCCCGGATGTTTAAAAAAAACATCACTAGATAAACATTTGATGTAAACCTGTGTTCAATCTCGGTTTGATAATCATAAAGTGGGTTATGGATATGCATGGAAGTGCTTTGTTTTGCACTTTTGCAGTTGCAAAGCTCGTCAGCAGCAAATGAAGGAAATGGCTCTGTACTTGTCAGTGACCGATACCCAATCGTTCACCCTAGCGACTTGTTTAAAAAAGACTGAATTGTTCACGAATGAAACATGTCTAACTTATGCACTGAAGTAACAGATATATTCTGTCCATTTACTGCTTGTTTACACTCAATAAAAGCACTTTGTATTAGTTACAAGTCGTGTTTCACTGCCAGCCCTGTCCCACCACAACCAAAACTGTGTAGAGCGGGAAATTCCCCCTCAAACTCGGAAATTAGTCATGATATTTTTTTCACTTTAATCCCGGGATACACTCAGGCCTTCAGTGTATCACTTTTCTCAGTCAGTCGTTTCGTTTAAAACAATCAGTCTAAAACATAGGTAGTGATACTGATTACTGAAGTCCCTATCACAAGAAATCTGTTAGGGTACCTCTAACGGTTTTAAACTCTTTTAATGATTTATCGTTATATATATATATATATATATATATATATATATATATATATATATATATATTTTTTTTTTTTAGAGTTTTTCAGAAATGTTTGCATTTCTCTTAGTCATTCTCTTATTAAGATCACATTTTAAATTAAATGTATAAATAATACATTTAATACATTAATAACAAAAAATAAATAAATATTTTTTCAAAATAAATAAAAAAGCTGTGCTCTTTTAATCCTGTGCAAGGTATGCTCATTGTATGAAAGGTGTTATATAGATCATGGTTTTAAAAAATAGCTTAAAAGAAGATGGCTAATTATAACTTAATACAATACTTAATATAAAATACGGCTTATTGTTAGAGCATCCTTAGTGTCCCTAGGCAGATGCGTCATTCAGTAATGTTCTGACGTAGAGTTTGCACAAGGTGCCTTAAGTGCTAGAAGTACTTCATTTTCACTTAATTTATATAAAACTGAGAAGTGCCTAAAAAATGCTTGGTATTTAACATGCGATATGTCATCGGAATATATGTTTTATTAATCCAATAATTATTCTGATTGGTATTTCCATGCACACAGATCTCACACTCACACATGACACACGCTGCCCTAGATTATATTAACTCCCTGGCTGATGAAATAATGTGTAATGGCCAGAAAATGTAAGCCAGTATTTGAATACTGAAATCGCTATCTGGGTATTTGTTATGCACTACCTCCACAGGAAATCAGTGAGAAAATATGGCACTGAAAAAGAAAAGGCAAATCTGGTAATATTTTGATGGTGTGCAAGTTAAAAGGGCTGAAAACTTTGCGGAAGTGGGTGGTTTATACTCTCATGCATTTGGGGGGCTGGATGCGAAGCTCACTGGTCAAAGAGAGATCACACGTTTCCAAGACATTAAAAGTCTCCTGCTAAAAAAGTCATGTACGTTAGTTAAGTTAATTAAGGACATTTTCCACGGGGCGCTGTTTTCTGCTTTCACATGGAGAATTCATTTTTATATTTTCAGTTACTGGTTTATGGTCTGATTATTCTAAATATTCACAGCCACTTTGCTCACATAAAGTTCGTTAATCCAGTGAGCTTTTCATTACTACACTGTGTCCGTTTCATGTAGCTTTGAATTTTAAGCAAAGCCAGAGCACACACTGCTGCAGTACATTCAGCTTTTGCATTGGTGTGTTTAATATTTCTCTATATTACATCTGTAAAACACAAACTCGTGCACCGCCCACATAAGGAAAGTTTCACTGCTGTGGAAAATTACGCCACACTAAAAATGTCCCCCCCTCCTCCTACCAGTTACCCAAAAAAGCTGATTGTTAACTCGAATATAAAAATTAGGCAGAAGGCTTATTCCTTGTCCATATACACAGCATCCCTAAGCTTTTGTTAGAATAATCATCCCAATGAAAATTTCATCTGCTCGCTTTGATATTATTGTAGCAACCCAGGCATGGTTAAAAACAACTGCACCACAGACAGCTCATAAATTGTTTAGAGACACCAAGGAGCACTCTGACGCTGCTCTGAGTGCTGTTCTCTCAGCTGTAACCTGCTCCAGTGTAATGAGAGTCAGCTTCATGTGTGTGAGCGCGCTCCTGCTGTCCCTCCACAGGCCACGGCTCCAGTCTCCATCCCCTCCACCAGCTCAGCTCGCTTCACACCCTCCAACAGCAGCAGCTTCAGCATCTCCTGGCAGTCCCCACCCGTCACCTTCACCGGAACCCCAGTGAGTACATACATACACACACACACACACACTCACACAGCTTACAGCTATACTCACACACAGAGGTTTACGTGTTCACAACAATGCAGTGTATGCACACACTGAGACACAAAACAATGCCACATATAAACACACTCAGACACAATCACCATACCACACACACAAACATAATTCTCTGGATATACACACTCAGACACAGTTTTGCCAACTCTTTTCAGAGGACAAAGGAGTTATTGCATGGTTAAGTCTCTAGAAGTCGCTATGATGTCATAGGCTTGGTCATTGAATCCGCATGCTTATTAGCATATCAGAACATGTTACCTGAAGTAGGAAGAATTTAATCAGAATAGAAAAACAGATTATAACTTATTTCATATAGAGGGAAGTCATCTTTGGTCATATCAGCACATAGTAACTATTTATGTATTTACAAAATGCTAAAAATTTCTATGAAGAAGCAGACAAAATGAAGCAGTGGTAGTGAGGAGAAATAGACACGAAGGAAACGGCTACAGATGGAATAAGTTGCTTTCATTACTTGTAAATATAACCAAGAAGAAGGGATAAAATGAATAACGAAGAAGTGAGCGGGTGGGACAGACAATGATCAGTGATTGGTTGTTGGGGACAGTGGTGACCAGTGATTGGTTGTTGGGGACAGTGGTGATCAGTGATTGGTTGTTGGGGACAGTGGTGATCAGTGATTGGTTGTTGGGGACAGTGGTGATCAGTGTTTGGTTGTTGGGGACAGTGGTGATCAGTGTTTGGTTGTTGGGGACAGTGGTGATCAGTGGTTGGTTGTTGGGGACAGTGGTGATCAGTGATTGGTTGTTGGGATCAGTGATTGGTTGTTGGGGACAGTGGCGATCAGTGATTGGTTGTTGGGGACAGTGGTGATCAGTGTTTGGTTGTTGGGATCAGTGATTGGTTGTTGGGGACAGTGGCGATCAGTGATTGGTTGTTGGGGACAGTGGTGATCAGTGTTTGGTTGTTGAGGACAGTGGGGATCAGTGATTGGTTGTTGGGGACAGTGGTGATCAGTGATTGGTTGTCGGGGACAGTGGTGATCAGTGATTGGTTGTCGGGAACGATGGTTGTTATGTGAGCTGGAGAGCTGTATTAAGTGCAGGACAGTTGCAAACGTCTCCTCAAAAAGTCACTAGATTTGTCACTGCTCAGACACGCATATGAGGATATAGTACATTTTTAGAAAAATGCAGAGTTTAGGCAGCTGTGTGGGTTTGCATCCAGGTGATTTAAAAAAAAAAATGTTTGTCTTATAAACATAGCAGTTAGGTATTACCAAAACCATTTTACTTAAGATTCACTTAATTAGATTGTTGATATGATGTTAAAATTTACATTATATATTGTAACACACAATTTCATCTCTTATAGCAAACAAACAGAACAAACCAGCTGCAAAAACAAGAACCTTCTTACATCAGTTCTAGAAAATAAAGTGACAGTTCATTTAAAGTTTTTTGTAATTCCATGTTATCAGTTGCTTAATTTCTGCTACAATGTCTGTGATAAGAAAACATGTGAGTGAGAAGAAACTGGCAGTTTTTTTTTTTTTTCCATTTTGTTTTCATCACCCTTACTGTGCATTTTCAGGGGAAAACAATTTCCGACATGCAGTATATGAACGTCTTGATGAGAACATGTCAAAAACTGTTTTTTTAACTGATGAAGCAGAACTTGTGCAACAGTAAATTTAGCAGGAAATTACATCATTGTATAAAGCATTTTTAAAGGCAGGTTTGGGGAAAGAAAAAAATCACAACCATTGTTTCAGTGCATTTACTTTTCCATTATACACATAAAGCAGATGAAAACTAAGCTAGTGCCTGATGCAAGTTATATTATGTCCGTCTGAGGTAACACACACAAAAAGAGACTAATATTTGCAGATTGTGTGCATTAGTGGCTGTATTAAAAGAGCTGATTTGTGTTACAGGCCTCTCCCACTCACAGTCAGACGCAGGGCTTTAGCGAGCAGCGCTCTCAGACCATCCCGGTGCTCTCGTCTCTACCCCGAGCCTCAGGATCACTCAGGTACATCTGTTTCATTTTCTACACTCAATACCTACAAGTTTAACATGGTTCATTTTCCACCAGTCATGCCTAAAAAAACAGATTTGAAAGGCACAGTTGTAGTCTGTGGGTTGGTAATGGTGTGTGTGTTTGTTTGTCGGTGCAGCAGGAAGTCCCGAGGTGAGGGTAAGAAGTGCCGAAAGGTGTACGGGATGGAGAACAGAGACATGTGGTGCACGGCCTGCCGCTGGAAGAAAGCCTGCCAGAGGTTTGTGGACTGAGCTGCCCAGGAAAAAGGGGCAGGGCTTCCTTCACTTGCAAAACTGTTTCTGCTCTGCCTCCTACACCACAATTCCCACAATCCTCCACTTCCTGGCCTGGAACTAGGATCTGAAACAAAACTCCTCAAACATTCCCAGTGCACTTGCCAAAAAACTCAGAGAAAGGCGAGTAGTACTATATTGCAAAAAAAAGCAAAGACTTTTGATGTTTGATTTTTTTTTTTTTTTAAACATTTGTTTCGCGATAAAACCTTTGTGTAAGTCGTGGAGGGACCAGACATCATGGGTCCAATCACTGCCTGGGTTTTGTTTTCTAAAAAAAAAAAAAAAAAAAAAAAAAAAAAAAAAAAAAAAAAAAAAAACAACAACACTTAGAGTGCTACAAAATGGAGTACAGACTAAGATCCTTATTTTCCATGAACGCTTTTCCACTTCTGCTTTTCAGCAGGGATAAACTGCCAGCCGCACTCGAGACTGTCCACCCTCGCTCTGAGACTGCGTGGTTGTGGTTGTGGTTGTGTGCGTTTAGGGAGGAGCGTGCCCCCTGGTGGAAATGGATCAAAAAATTATGGATAATGATAAGCCACTGCTTTTCTTCCATATAGTCACAAGCAATTACACTCACTAGGGAGGGACAGGTTTTCTATATCTGTTTTATATATGTGTCATTTCTTTCAGGGATGATGCGTTCAGCGAAAGCAAAACCAGCAGCTATGTTTAAAAGCAGCGAAGGTAATCTTTTTTTTTTTTTTTTCAGTTTTTAGGAGACGTATATCTATCTACCTGCAACCAAAAAAGGATTCTCTGTGCCATTCCTGTTTTTCGTTTTTTTGTACTCAGTTGTGCACGACTGTATGTTTATAAACACCCCACACAGCAGGTTACAGCCGTGTAGACCGAGCCACACTCACTCTGATGAGCCTGCGTCCAACAACTTTGTCCCTTGTTGTCCCTTAACGGGCAAAGTCTGCACGCCCACCTGCAGAGCATCGTCCTGAAGATCTCCCTCTGCACCCATTTTTCCTGACCTCACACGTTTTAAGTAGGAAGTAATAAAAAGATAGAGCACTTACCCCATCAGCCCTGGGAGCTCACACAGTGGGCACAAGCTGGAAGCACTCGAGTGTGTTTTGTTTTTCGTCTGTCCTTGAGAAGATTGTGTAACTATGCTGCACATTGTTCTCATGAGGAGGAAATGGGATTTTTCTCCACGCTGCTCCAGGTGATGAAGACTGGATGAAACGTTTTCTGTGTTCGTGTCCTCCTGGGGTTCATCACCGTCGTAACTCCAGCAGTGATGGACTTTTATGCAAGAAGAAAATGGCTGCTCAGCGGGCAGTTGTAAGTTCTCTGGCGCTGTTTTTGTCCCTTTCGATGCAGTATTGTATAAACAAGGATCCAACACATAGCTCAACACCAGCGCACACACACACACACACACACCACAGTTTAGTCTCCTTCAACGGCTCTCTCATTATTCTTCTACCTTCAGGATGTTTATGTATGTAGTTCTAAGCTAAATTTTGAAACACTGAGAATTGTTTAGCACTTCACGGAAACCGAGACACCGTTTACACCTGGTCATTTCATGCTTTTTGTGTATCAGGATGATAACCGGACCAGGATTATTTACGTAAGGTGTAAGATGCCTTTAAGACAGCACTATCGGAATGTACAGTAAATATTCAACAGGTTCTTTAAAGGCTAGACCAACATTCCAGAAATAAATGTTCCTGCAGTCTTTCTCACACAACGTCCCCAGTGAGAGAAAAAAAACAAAACATGCAAATGTATGTTAGCACGCTACAAGTAAAAATGTTGCTGCAATGTTGTAGGAATGTTTATAAGCGTTAAATGTCCTCAGGACACCTGGGAAAACAGAGTGAACATTTCTAGAACATTCAGAAAACATCCTTCTAATGTAAAATTGTTAGCTGGAGAGACACGTTTAAGCCAAGTGTAAATAAATCCATATCTCCAAACCACATTCGACAGCCAAAACCTGTCTCAATACACTACACCACAACACACTTCGGCCATGACTGTTCAAGCTTAGGCGTGTTGAGCTCATTCTTTTCGACAATATGATACACATCTTAAGACAGCATATGGTACAATACAAAAACAATACAGTAACACAAGTAACGAGTTTAATTTACTACTGATCTAATACGATTCGGTTCAGCACTGATACGATTCATGTCCAATCCAATATGATTTAGTTCAGTTACATTTAACATGTATTGATTGGACCCCTCTCTCTCTCTCTCTCTCTCTCTCTCTCGCTCGCTCACTCTCACACACACACGTGTGAACCAGGGAGTGTATGTCTAATGTTGTGTGCATGGATTTTCAACAGCAATATTGGTTTATATTTGTTTTTATTCCTTTACAATTAGAACAGGATCTAGGCTTGTAAATCAGCTCAGCTGTATCGTAGACAGTTGGGCTGATATTCCAATTTAATATTTACACCCCTACTGAAGCTGCCACTTTAAAGAAATTTAAAATGCAGCGTAAGAAATGAGGAACAGCGCAGGAAGTTGAAGGTGTTTAATGAGCTGAACATGCCTGTTCCTCCCAGTATAGTGATCAGATTTCAAACCAGCTAACCGTTGGATTACAAATGTAAATGCATGAGTTGTCTCAAGATACAGTCCAGGTACAAGAAACCTGAAATGACCGGGTGTAAATGTGGATGAAGATGTGAAAAGTCTGACAGAATGTTGCATTTTCTTTCCAAATCGTTGTGCTCCATTTTCGTGATGTTTCTACAGAGTACACTTTAAGGTGAAAGAAACTGCCATTATATGTTATGTGAAGTTTATAGTCTATTAAAGAAAATGTAGAAACTCTACAATTTATGTTCACATTCAATCTTTAAATGACTTTTTTTCTTTTTTTTTTCTTTTTTTTTTTGTATATATTTCTGATATTTCTGATTACAGAAATATTGTATCAGTATATCCTCCTGAGCCTTGATGTTGGGCTCAGCTATGTTAAATTCACACAACACTCTCAAAGGCAGTGATACTGCAGCTGAACGCCAGAATCATTACAACTGGATAAGACTTGTAAGTAGAGCTGGGCGATAATAGAAAATATTGGAAATATTGTTTTACAAACACATCTACAAAAATGTGATATTTTCATTAGTGTCATTGCAGCTGCATTTCTGATGTTCAGCATAGGCTGTGTTCAAAATGGCATACTTGTATACTGTACCCTGCAATACTAGAGTATATGCTCTATACTACATGCTATTCCTCGTAGTAGTATTCAGCATGTAAGAATTTTCACCTGATATACTGAATATTCGGTCACATTCATATGGGAATGCAGTTTGCTCAGACGGATTCGTTTTGGTACTTCACTTTTACTATCTCAAAAGGAGTTCGATTTGGTGCTTTAAGCCAAAAACAAGCTTCTAAAGTAGAAAAAACAGCCTCAGCCTTATAGCAGGAGAGCAAAAAAAAAAAATACAGTAATGGTTAACTAGCATATACAGCTAATTTTCAAGAGAAAGAGAGCTGCTTGGGCAGTTTGATTGTATGCAGCAACTGTTAAAGTCTCCTTATACTTGTTCACTACCAAGACAAATTTGCTTGTTGTTTCCTCACCCCCTGATCTGCGATCTGGTTGATCAGAAGGTAAAAGAGCACTTGACATCACTCTGTGCTCGTCTGAAAAGTTGAACTTTTTCAACTTCGGAAGCTCCGTTATGACCAAAAAAAAAGATGAAGCTGAAAGCATGAAGCTGCCCTATTATGTTTAATTCATCTGCAGTGTCTAAAAGTAAACCCGGAGGACAAAACTTTTTAAGTTTTGTAAGAGTTTGTAAACTTGTTTTTTTTTTTTATAATTATTGTCACATAACTGTGTTGAGATGATTTTACTTGTTCTTTATATCGCCCAGCCACACTTAGAAGTTTCAAATGCCTGTGATTTTATATAGTTGAAATTTGTATGAGAATGTGGGTCACTTTAAGAAGAAAAGCAGCAGACGTATATTGATACCTTGGGAGGTCAAAGCTACATCCTAGACCTTAGAAGCTACCCCTTAAGTTTTACTGTAGGGGCAGGCTGGCTCGCTCTGTTGTTTACACACAGAAAAAAAAATTGAAACTGTTTCCATCATGATTACTATGATATAATGAGGTGCTTCTTTGTCCTATGTATAAAGACTAATCCCTGGATATCCCCCAAAAAAACATTGCAATATAAAGTGATGTTCCACACGGCCCTAACTGACATCATGGTGCTTGTGCACGTTTCAGCTGCCACAGGTTGGATCACAGCTCGGTCCCTGGGTTCGTTAGGGGTGCTTATTTTCTTACGTGCAATTCCGATTACATTGTAGAACAGCCGAGTAAAATCCTGAACCCACATCGCTGCTCTTTTCCTCTTTACTTCCTGTTGTTCTATACTATACTTCTATTTCATATCCTGTAGCTACAGTATTCATATATAGCTACACATTAAACAGCTGTGTTTAGGACTAGTGTGGTCCACACAGACAGCTCCTGTTGTACAGTATAAAACCTGTATTATCTAAACAGCAGATAAACTTCTTGTCTCAGTCATGAAGTTTTCCTGTTTCCCTTTTACAGTATAATACAGTATAATATCCAAGATATAACCCAATCACAATATGACTTTATTTATCCTGACTATGTGACTACATTGTTTTATTGATGTGAATTCTAACATAGTTCAAACACACAGTTAGATTGCCAGCTCAGCTGTTTGCAAAGTTCAAGTCTTGTCATCGTATTTTGCCTTCAGGAATGCTCCGGTTTCTGCCATGCATAGAGTAAAAAGTGTGTGTATGTGTGTGGATCATTTGGTTTCATGTGCATATCCTACAAGAGATGCTGGTAAAAGCTTTGCTGTGGAAAAACCTAATGGTCTTGAGTTCTTTAAATCGCCTCAGCACCATTTGCTACTCTTTAAATTAGGGATTTTTTTAGAAGGAGTACATGCTTTTTCAGTATCAATACCAACACTGATACCAAAATGAGTAGCCTACTTAGTTTTAAGCAGTCAGGGGCATAGCAACATTTTTAGCTCTGTTTATGTTGGTTGCTGCCGTTTAAGATGTTATGGTGTTTAAACATTATCTATTAACAGTGTGTGAGGGCGGTCGAGATGAGCATGCAGAGCAGTATCAGCGAGCATGGTCAGTAAAAATGATCTTGAATTGCAATGTAGAGCACAATGTAACAGAAGTGCAGGTGACTCAGTGCTCGCAGAATTGAAGTGCTCTCACACGCGACAGTTTCTCTGCACGCTTGCTTCACTGCTCCACTTTTGCAAATACCTTTGTTTGCTATGCCAGCGCTCTCTGTTAAACATACTTATTGATCCTAGGATATTTTATCAGGTTACGATCATGAGTAAATGAGCACTGTATCAGACCGATACCAGTATCTGTATCAATGCATCCCTACTTTAAATAAGAGTGTGGGTATTAACATTAGAGAAACGGTGGTGTTGAGTGAGAAGGTTGTGTTAGAAATGAAGGCCAAGCCATGAGTCAAGCATTAGAAATGAGCTGCATCATACTGGCTTTGTGTCAAAAATAATGAATCGATTTGTCTTGGTTGTTTTGAGTCATAGCTGTGATGGTAGTGCCTTTAAAAAAAGGCAGAATAGGACTTGTGATACGAGTTCTGCAATGCATTCAACCAACAAACCGGCCTCCGGGTCCCTTCGAGGACGCTCAGTGTTAGGGGGTCTGAGTGTTTCGTTGCTGTGCTGTGGAGCAGACGTGCGTCTCTGCTTTCAGGAATGTAGTGTTTAGGGACACACTGGAGCCTGACTGTGCCTTGGTGAGGTGCGTGGGTGTGTGTGGGTGTGTGTGGGTGTGTGTGTGTGTGTGAGGACATACATCGAAAGCAAAAGGAATGTATCTGGTGTCGGTTTATCTGAGTTCTTCATTTTTGTACCAATTAAACAGCGTGGCTGTAGGAGCCCTTTTCGCTTTTCTTTCGTTTTCTAGTGGAAGTGTTTTGCTAAGAGGTGTCTTTTTTTTTCTTCTTGACTGTATTTTGTAATTGAGTTTCAACTGCAGTACTGTAGAAATTTTGTCCTTGTTGGGTTTTTAAATCTGGTTTCCAAAACATAGATAGTTCAGTTGGATTGTTATGTCTACGTTTTGGGAACCCAAGAGCCTTTTTTCCTATACAATGCTAAATCAGTGAGATCATTCATTGTCGTCAGAAACACAAGCCTTACAGAAAATGGTACAGCCATGCACGTGTTCTATTGTGCTATATGGCCGATGCCATTTGGTGGAAATTTTCTACAAATGGCAGCCCAGTTAAATCCAAAGACTAATTTGTGGATCTCAAGTCAATACATTTGTTTCGATTTAAAAAAAGCACTTATTTGGGATAAATTGTCTGCATTGAGGTCCCAGAAGGTTAATGATATTTTCAACGATCTACAATGTAGTACTGAAATTTTCCTGCATTATGACCCCAAATGCTAACGGTGCATGCAAACTGTAGGCTCGGTGCTCTATAATGAATTATGTCACTGCTCTTGTTAATCAATGACCATGTTAACCTCAAGAACTCAAAGACTGTCGCACTGGATTTTTAAATTTTTTAAACCTATACTCTGACTGTATTTTTAATACTGCATGTGCATGCTTAAAAAAAAAAAAAAAAGAAAAAAAGAAAGAAGACCGAAATATGATCTGAATTTATAAATGTGTATACTGTGTTTTGTCTCTAAAAGCCAGAGGGCAGGCAGGCTGCAATGCATTATGGGGTAATTGAAAGGAATTGTGAACAATGTGGCAAGAAAGGATTTTCAATGTTCAGTGTGGTTTTCTTGTGGATTCTAGGTCATGGTTGTTCTATAGTCTCATCTAAACGTACGCTGGCCTCTTGGACTCTTGTAGCCGCGTGGAAAGTGGGTACGCAGATTTTAGGGAGAGCTCTGATTGGCTGAAGTACCACATACTTCATGTGCCACATTCTTCAGGTCTGGGAAGAAAGCCAGAATTCCCTGGGATATTTTTTACGCCTGCTCTATATTTAGCAGGCGACACAAATTGGGGAATTTTATGGTACATGGCGGCACAGGGGAATGTGGCAATAAACAAACAGTGTGGCTGCCATGAAAGCCTGCAGATGCCGATGATAAAAGGTGAGAGTGGAGAGAAAGTACATCACCGCGCCTCACTCCTATAGATCAAACACAAGACCACGCCATCCACTTTAATGGCAACTGCCTGCTCTTGCTCAGTAGCCAGTCCAATGTGTGCTTTATTTTTATTCCGTTCTTGCTCTCTCTTTTTGATAAAGTATACTAAATGGACTGGAGAGGTTCATATGAAGTGTGCACAGGGGTATACTGAGTATACAACAAACACAGAAGAATTAAGGATGTTTTGTCATTACTACATGCCAGGTAGAGTTGTTGCAATAGAATTTTAAAGCCATAGAAGATGGAAAAAGTTACGTACATTACATCCCGACTTCCCAAACCGTCAGTCTGTCAGTAAAAGAGTGGATCTCATCACACAGATTGCGTACATAATCATGTTTTGTTTTCAGTTGGACAAATTTTTTGATCACATGGCATCACTGGACACCATATGTGTGGGTCATTTCTTCAAGAAGATTTCTTTCAGCCAACAATGAAAACTGTTGATTCCCCAACACTGCCAACTCGATACAGTCTTTCAGTGGTTAGTAAATTTAAGCTTATTATTAATTCATTATTATTAATTATTAATTTAAGCAGTTATTACTTCATTACTTAATCAGTCCCTCCGAATCAGAACAAAAGCTCATGAGAAGTGTTGTGTATGAGTGCAAACCCCACCCCCAACCCTGAACTTAACTATTCCACGAAATATTACAATGTTAATTCAAAAATCTTTCACAGTTCTTAAATATTCAAAATGAGTATTTAACAATGAGGAAACTGACTTCTCAATTCTCACTGTAGTTTATACAAAATTCCAGCATGGCTTCTCCTATACACATTTTGATTGATTTTTATGGCAGGTTTTTAATTCTTTTAATTGTTTATAAACTTTAATTGTATCTTAATATCATTCATTTTTTTTTACTGTTATTAATGCTTCTTATTATCATCTGGGTTTTTTTGGAATTACTCTTTTGAAGGGTGGAGCATTTATACTGTATGCTTATGTCACAAGCAACAAAAAAGAAGTCTACCTTGGAAGCCTAGAAGCCTCCTCTCTCCTTTCTCCTTGATTCCTCTGAGCATTTCAAAGAATTAATATGTCCTTAAAGATGGCAGTCTGTGCTGTAGACTGAAGGAAGTCAATCACAAAAAAAACCATCAGTTAAAGCAGGGGTTCTCAATAAATTTTACCTGTAAAATAAATTCCCCTAAAGCCCCCTCAGATTTATTTTATGAATATAATCCAACTAGTCAAATAGTAGGCACATTATTGGAATGTGTACAGTAATATTCTGGCTGTTTATTGGAGCCAAAAAAGCTTTTTTATCCCTGACCTTTCCACTGACAGAATAAGTTCGATTTAACATTATTAATATTATAGCCTGATTGTTTTAATTGATAATTAATATTATAGCTTGTTTGTCTTATTGAGATTTGGAGTAAACCAGTTTAATTCAAATGAGCAGTTAAATAACTGTGAGAAATCAATAACAGATATAATATAACTTTCATAATAAAATCATAGGCCTCTTGGACCCTTGGCTGTCCCCAGATCCCAGTTTAAGAACTGTTGAGTTTGAGTTTTTGGGTTGTACCCTATAATTCCCCTCAGTCTCATACATGTTTTGGCAACAACTGACAATTACGCTAAGCTGAAAGCGTGCTATAGCCTTTTTTAAACATTGCATTGCCAGGCAAAGTTAACCACAGGAACGCTTTATCTACATGCAGGACCTTTTAAAGCTGCAGATTAGTCCACAGTGTTGAATGCATTTATAATAACTCAAGCTGGCCATTTTGAACGCTTGTGAGCGATGGGTCCTGTGATGTCTGTTCAATTATAGTGCATAGTGTACGCTCCGGAATAATAATGTCACATTTCTAGTTAAATACTGCCAAGATGTGAGAGCAGCTTGGGAAATCTTGATTCTCTTGAGATCTGTACGCCGCCTGCCTCTAATAACTCATCGTACACATACACTTATGCATCATGTCATATGCGTTACAGGTCGACATTCACACACATGCTGCTGGGGTCCCTGAGGAAGCCTGCAGAAAGCCTGTCTCATTTCCTTCGGTGTAATTTTCTCTCAACTCCGCCATCTCTTTGCTTTCATAATGAGCAGACCAGAGTTACTAAGGTTTAGAGTTTTTTCTTAATTGATGACGATAATTGCTACTAAAAGCTAGCAGCGACAGATGTTTCTGTAAACCAAAACGTACTGCTGTGTTATTTATCTTAATCCAGACAAATTCCTCATCGCACTACGTAACTTTTCCCCTTCTATTCTACGCAATTATGCAATGTTGTGTTTCAGCACACACAGCCACATGGCTACACCTAAACCAATAATTCTTATTAAGTTCATGTAATTATGCAACTTAAACCGCAGACTAATCCAGAGGCACAGTGGATTAAGTGATGAAAGAGTTGACAGTGTCAGAGATGCTTATTTCGTGATCTGGGATGATTACGGTTACCGCAATATCTTTTGCAAATGAAAGCACTTGCTATTATGTGTACAATGTCTCAGTGTTTATTGTGTTGCAGCGGTTCCCAAACTGAGCCGAGGATCCCTGGGCTTACACAGGGCACAGACAAGAGACAGGGCTATACACCACGAAGAGAAATTGGTGATAAAATGTTTTTAAAATGAAATTTAAAAATTGTATTTCATTCATTGGTTTATAAAACTATCCTGGCCTATAACTACTCTAAACCGACCTCTGTTCTCAATTCTCTTGTCATTTTTTTGCCTCTTAAAAGGGGTCCTTGGGGTTAAATGTTTGGGAAGCCCTGTCTTATTGCACCTTTTTTTCCTCTTCTCGTCCTCTTAAAAAAGAGGACACTTATAGACTGTTATCTTCTCACTCACGGGCTGTGCTGGTTTTTATTCGAAGCCGTGTGTACATAGAGACTGCAATTGTAAATTGTGCTACAGTGACAATGTCCTGGTGCTCGTCAGTGCCGCTGTTGATGTTTCCTTTGGTGTAAGTATGATGTTTCAGAGACGTTTCACAAAATAATAAAGAAAAAGACCTTTTGGCAGCTGTTTACTACACTGTGTATGTTCCTGTGTGTTTATTCATCTGGAAATTAAGGCAACTTGAAACTTAAGGTGTGCTGATTTAATTAAGAGCTCTTGATATTAACACCTTCACTACAGGCGGAAATTAATTGCAGTTCTTTTGCTGCCTTGGACCATGTTTTTTTTTTCTTTTTCTGTTGAATACAAAATACTGGACTGCCACAGAAGATTTAACTTTTTGTTATTGACTAGGAATATTAATCCCCTGCATTTTATAAGGCAATAAATTAAAAATAGCCAAGGAGAGAAACCTATCAGGTACAGTATGTCATTTATCCATTTTTTAAAATTATATTTAATATAAATATAAATATATAGTTAATATTAACACACTCAGCAAATATGTATTTTTTTATTTATTTGTAAGAGGCGAGAGCTTTTTAAGATCCCGAAAATTCCACAAGCAGAATCCAAACCAGCTACTGTTTAATATTGAACTTTTCCTATTTGTATTGAAATTCACAGTATTAAAATTAAACGTTAAAATTCATGTTGTTTGTTTTTGTTATTTAGCTTTAGAAAAGAAAAAAAAAATGCATTAGTTACTGGAACAAGTAAAAACCCATTCGATTCAAGTAATCAGTCAGTGTGGTAGCAGTAATAGCAATAATAGAAGTATAATAATAATAATAATAATCATAATCATAATAATAATAATGATCTTTTTGTAATTTTCAGTTCATATGATGGAATAAAGCAGGCTTTTCTTCTGTACCTGCTGTATGATCTGTTTTCTATGATGCCCCATCCTGTATTCATTTGTTCCAATGCTCTGACTGGACAAAAGCCCCCCCCCCCCCCCTCTTTTTTTTTTTTTAAACATTGCACAGGCAGGGTGTAATCATGGCCACCAGAGCTGCGAATAAAAGCCCTCCTAAACGTCAACTCTATAAAGCTTTCTTGATTGTCCTTCTGTCCTTCAGAATTTGAACGCTTCTGTGTAGAACCGTAAAACAGTGTGTTTCTCTAACAGGTAGAAGCTAAGAACCCTACAGGGTTAGAATAAGGACCAAAAGAACCCGTGATGAACCCTATTTTAAGGGTGTGTTGACGCTACAGTGAGTTCTGCTGTTGAGAATAGAGTTAATATCTTTATTCGCATAGAGGTATTTTTAATTGAAGGCTGAACAAGTTAATGTTTATGACTTAGGCAGACATTTAGGAAAGTTCTCTTGTCCTCACTACAGGATACTCTAGCACCAGGCAGAAGGTGGGGCTACATGTAGGTATTGGTCTGTTCTACACCGCCATCTAGTGTTTATTAGAAGTAGTGCAGCATAAAATTGGATATTACATGTCAGGACTCATCAACGACATCATACAGTCATCTGAGCTGACTGTAAAGCTGTATAAACACTCTCTCTGTCTTTAATACTCGAGTAAGTTTAAAAAGTAATCTCTAATAAACTCCTCTCTTGCAAGTGCAATTTATTTTGCTGTCCGACATGTTTTACACAAAACGTTGAACTGAGAGGTTCATCTCATTTAAAACTGAATTGATGAGAGAGAGGTGCTTCTGCTTTTCATGCTCGATTCCTCCTTTCACTCACATGCACACTTGTGAAAGAGTACCCCCTTGGCTCACCAAGAACTGACTCTTACTGGCTAAAATTTAAAGCAATAAAGGAAGCTTAAAGTAAAAGTCCATCCTGAATGACTTGCATAATAATCTTTCTAATTAATGTGATCTTAGTGGTGTCAATTATAAAATGATATGGTCTATTTTCACACAGGTTTCCCAGATTACCCACAAGGCCATTCAACTAGAGTGTAATGCAGCAACGCTTTAGTCCTTTTGTCTGTCCTGCGCACACCTCACCTCTATCCACTCAGAATCGACTCGTGAGTGCTGCGTAACTAGTGGATGTACATTTCAGTAAGTCTTGATGGTAGGACAGTGTTCAATTCCTTACTGTTTTTACACATTCCAAACTTTTAATGTAACTGAAGGTTTTTGGAGAATTTGAAAACTCACCATCCCAGTTATATGACTCAGTAATCATTTAAAAGAAAAAAAAACAAAACGCTGAGTTGTGCTTTATTCAGGATTGGACATACAAAGAAACAAACAGTTCATTTAGCATTTTCCATCTTGAATAAACGACACTGTGATTGAGCTTGCAGAGAATGAAAACACTTGTTAGAGAGGCACACGCAGTAGAAACAGAGGACGTCTGAGCTGTAACTATGGACAGCACTTATTCTGGATGTCTAACTTCGCCCCACAGGTAATCTGTTAAACAAAGTCATTAATAACTGATATCCAGGGTAAAATTATATCCTTAAAAATAAAGAGGGCTTTTTTTTTCTTTTTTTTTACTAAATAAAGAGGTCAGTGTCCAACATCAAAGAAATGTGGGCTATAGAGACAAATATCATTGCTGCTGCATATGAAAAGATTTGACAACAATTTTACAAGACAAACTGAAAAACAGTCATGTCCGTACCAGCAAACAAACTTTTACACACTTTACTTACAAATGTCCTATGAAGATGAAATACTACATTGCAATACAGCAGCTTTTGCGCAAGAGCCTTTAGTGTTACAGGGGGAAATGCCTGCCAGCCCAAGCCTTAAACAATTGCATTAGCCTCTAGTTTATTATACACTATCATCATATGCATATGTGAATTTCAAGTTATAACCCAAAATAATCAATATTACATGATTCTCTTTTCTTTGTTATTAAGAATATTGTCTAACATCCAAGGAAGCCAAGGAAAACCTGTCCATGTGGTACCTTTACTCTGAGATCTGTCTAATTATTTCATTCCAATCTTTGTGTTGATTCTGTGAGGCTAGAATTTAGACATAAAGTCAATAATGACAACAGTACAGAGCTAAAGTGAGTTCTGACCACATTTGTTCTGTTTCAACACCCAAAACCCAGAAAGTTTATAGATCATGTTTACATGCAAGCGGATTAAGGACATAAAAAAGTGGACTTGCTGAATCCTGAAGTAGATTTAGAGCCTTATTTTTAAACTTCTACACAACTCAATTTTTAAGAAAAGCCAGAAGCGGTGAGACAATTTCGAGCTAGTTGCGCTTGTTAGATTAGTGAACATGTTCTGCTCAAAGACCTCAGTAAAGAACGGTCACAAGCTGCCAAATGTATGACTTTGTTATAGTGAAATAAAATGAGTTTGCAAAGGAGTACCACAGCGCTGTTCAATTCCTGATTCTGACTGGACAGAAAGTGTTGATTAAAGTTGTTACAGCAGCTCTGACGAGACAAATCACACATTTATATTAATGACCTCTTTCAATACGTCATCTCTATAGTAACAATGTAGACAAGGAATTGTATAACAGAAGCTCCACATGAACGGATTAAAAAAGTGTGTAACTTGACATGGTAAAGTTTCTGTGAGGAGACGTCTTTTTATCATTTGAAGGAGGAGTATCTAGTGTCAGCGCTCTGTAACAGTAAAACTCTAACGAGGTTTTCTGATGCAGGAAATTCTTCAGGATGGAGTGCTTCTCAGTACAAGCGGCATATTTTGTTTTATTAGGTTCCAGAGAGACAAAAAGAGAGGCTGATGAGGAAGGGACTGTGTGCAGCTGCTATAAGGTGAGTGAGGAACTAAACTAACATTTCAAACACTGAAAGAAAAAAAAAAAGTGTAACTATAAATGGATAAAAATACATGTGGTTCTTTGATGAATAAAAAAAATGTAATGAATAATCGCCAAATTGCTTTTGGTATAAGAGGAAAAAAAAAAACTTCAGGAAATGCTGTAATAGGAAAATGAAGTACAACCTTGTGGGGATAACAGCATCACACTGTCCCGGCTTTATGGTCCTATAACAGCATGCCCTGTCGTCTTTTATTCCTTACTCATCTTACCATGGGTCCACTCCAGACAGACATGGAGCTACATGAAGGAATAAATGGGGATACATTTTTTTTGTGTTCAGATTTGTTTCACTGTGAAAATTGTTCTAGTTTTTATAACTATAACCACAATGTTCCTTCACAGATTTGGTAGACTTTCATTTAGTGTCGGCAATTACCTTCTATTCATCTCGCTATAAATTCTGACCATAAACAATTCTACACATAGCTCTGAGCATTGAAATGCTTTCAATATTTTTACGATTTGTTAATATATAAACCTGCTTTAGTTTAAATATATACATCCTATAGAGTTTTGACTACTATTATCCAGCATTATTCATCTAAATGACCTGCAAAGTGTCAGACAAGGCTTCTGTTCACAAAACGTTTCACACTATATTTTTTGGCATTTGTATTATTAAAGACCAAGAGGCAAAACCAGAAATGTTGTAATTTGCTGTGAGGTACTAAACAGTATGAGACACCATTTAGAGTAGCCTCTAAGTGCTATTTTATGGCAGTGTTTTATTTAGAGGGAAATGTAATTAATGCAAAAACATTATTTGTATGAAAATTCATAGCTGACCTTCTAATGGCAGCTATTTGTCTTTTACAGCAAAACTGCATATAAAAAGCATATATAAAGGTCATCTGTGGGCTGTGCTACCAGTGTAGACCTCAACCCCTATGTCACTGAACCCATGAAGGGCACACTGGCCTTGTTTGTGTGTATACATGTTAGGGTTTGGAGGGTATGGGGGTTTTTGGGGGACGAGAACCAAGTAGACAACAAAGGTCATTAGTCATATACAAACTGTGTAAAGCCCCAGGTCTTCATTCATCTCCACCTGACCTGAGATCAGCTCCAGTGTCGGCCTACCACATGTTCTGGATGCCAGACTCATGCAAACATTCAGAAGTTGAAATGATGGCGGTTAACGGAACTCGGAGGAACATGAACCCATGTAGTGCGAAAACTGAGAAATGAGTGGTTTTTAGAAAACTGTGGACTCGTAAAGCTCATCTTTCTACTCTTCTTGCGTCCACCATCTAAACATGATATCCTTCCTATGAACACATTCTTTCCTAACTAGTTTGAGGGAAAGAAAGTGAGCACAGAGCATCAGTTTTGTTTTTCAGCTAAGTAGGATGTTAGGAGGGAAGAAGCAGAGGGGAGGAGGGGTGGAAGAAGGGAAGAGTGGAGTGAGGTGAAGAGGCAGTTCCCTCAGTGTGGCTCTGGAGCCAGGACAGGCGTCTCATCGGGCTGCTCGGCCACCGGCTCTGCACTTGGCGTCGATTCTGACTCAACCCCAAGCTCGGTGGATGATGCAGTGGGGCTCGCCTTGGTCTGTGGTAACATCTGCCATTATTATACAATTACTGAGTGTGGCTTAACTGAAATGCCATGCACATCATCATCTTACCTTTAAACTCTCCACTTTCTCCTCAAATGACTTGAAGGTGGGAGTGTTCCTGCAAGGCATCAGGTATAGCTGGTATTACATACAGCCTGAACATAGATCATAAACAGTGTGGCACGCACTTTGCTGTCTCTGTCACTGTGCCATCTAATAGTTCTAGCTAAGAGAGATCGAGAATACAGACGATTCTAACCAGCAGCTTCTCTTGGAATAAAGCCACTCCTAACACACAGGCCTGCGAGCGAGAGCGAGAGCCTTACCTCATCACAGGCATGCTAGTGGAGTGTTGTATGGAGCGTATACTATCAGTCAGCAGTGAGGAAGAGGAGAGAGAGAGGGGTTAGACAAGTCACACGGCACTGATG
This sequence comes from Pangasius djambal, assembly GCA_022985145.1. NCBI lineage: Eukaryota > Metazoa > Chordata > Actinopteri > Siluriformes > Pangasiidae > Pangasius > Pangasius djambal. The sequence continues at coordinate 7,831,050 of CM040997.1, forward strand.
ATGTGAGAGAGAGATAAAGCTCACAGTACATGCACATACACTCCTTCACATTCAGAATAAAGATAGGGGTGGACAACAAGATTGTCTCTGCACTTTCAGTTTTTTTTATTTAATAGTTGCCCTGTGGACAAGTAGGTTTAGTGGTCACCAGCATTTCTTCTTCTCTCCTTCAACAACCAGAGAAAGAAAAAAAATCCTAATCATTATTGACTTTCACAAAAAAAGAAGTTATTTGGTATGTACATTTACACAAAATATGCTTAACAGTGCTGTGACAAGCCTCAGTGCTGCAACTACAGCATGTGCTACACGTTCTGAATCCCACATCCTGCTGCACCACACATATCTGGGTTTTACTAGCCGGATTAATTGTCTTGCATTGAGGACCTATGACCTTTTCAGAAACAAGAACATGCAGGTATGTGAAAGCTGTCGTATAACTCCCATGATTACTACACACACTCATCTCGTGGTTAAACGTGTTGAGAAAAAAAATTAAGGTGCTCCCAGGTCACAAATATCTTTTATGTGATGTGGATGCAAAGGAAAAAAAAAAAAACATAAAATGCTGCCTAATGACATACTGACTTTTTGCTGAGGGTGCAAACACAATGTACTACCTCAGAGATTGGACTATATCCGAGTCACCCCTACACAGCCACGTATACACGGATTTATGTCTGTATCAATGCACCTAACTATCTAACACACCATACTTTATTATATTATGTTAGCTACGAGCTATTAGCCTTAGGTTTCCGAGACTGGGCAAGCACGTTAGCGCTTTCACTTACGACTTATGATTTCACATTAGATATCTGTCCACCCCTGAAGATGCTCATTAAAGATTTACAATGTTTTAAGCTATATTATTTCCGAAAAGGATTCCAGCATTACTGGAAAGGTTTATTTGTTCTGGTTAGAGTACATAGACAGGGGAAAGCAGACTGGGAGTACACAGGAGGACCTCGACATGCTCATCTAGAGGATCGGTGAATCAGCAACATGGCCAGCTGGAGATCTAAGAGAGGAAGATCAAACCCGACTCACAGGGTTTTATACCAGACTCGAGACGTTTATACGGAGCTTACATGTACTCAAACACACTGCATGGAGAGACAGATTCAGGCGAGTGGGTTTTGTTTTGGAAAGTTACTGAAATCATAAGGAAGAGAGAATATGAGCTAGAAGTGGAAACATCCAAGATGTACAGCAATTCTACTGTCAGTCTGACACCTCAAACAGATACAAATCTGTAACATCCAAATATAAACGGTTATGGAATTAGTAAAATACAACTCAAACCATCAATGATTTAAGTTAAACTAGGAAACCCATGCACAAAACAAACAGAGAATGAGCATGCATTAACGTCAACATGCTACTTTAGAGAACATGCAGAAAATTCAATTCATAAAAGGAACCACATGCACAAACGACATCTATAATAAATATAAATACTGATAAATGCATCATCCGAAACACCTTGCCCAGATGCGATTATCTTACCTAAAGGAATTGGAAAATGACTGTAAGCTGTAAATGTCAGACTGCGTTAGCAAACAAACAGAAATGAAACGACCAGCAAAGATTTTTGTGATTCAGTAATTTGTCACTTGGTTTAATATAACCCTGTGCTCACACTAGCAAGCCACAAAGAGTCAGGCAACCTTTTTCTCTCTCAGTGTGTGTTACAGAGCAGTGAAAAAGTTTATGTGACACAGTGACAAAGAGTAAAGTGACAAAACCTAATGACTGGCTCCAATGAATTCATCGGACCAACGTGGATTGTGTTGTCCTCCAAAACCTCTACTGTCACGACTTTAGTATTCAAGCAGGCACACAGTCACTTACTGTCCTGAGATTTACCACAATATAAAAAATATTTTAAACAAAGCTAACACTAAATATGTAAATATGTATATGTTTTGGCCAGTACCATTTCATAAAGGAACTTTAAAAAGTTAGACACAAGCGACAACAATAGCAATAGCTACTTGTGCTTGCTAGTGTGAACACAACGTTATTATTACGAAACGCAACAGTGAACTTAGTAAGTTAGTGAGCTGATTAGTGACTGTTAGTAACTAAGTTTTTCCTATTTGAAAGAAAACAGATGTTAGTCTAATCTAAAGATGGCGAGGTGTCGGTTTATTCTGTGTTACCTGACATCCTCTAGCTTTCTGCTGATGGCTGAACCCACACTGGAGAATGCTGCTGTGGCTTTCTGGCCAGCATGGCTCAGCGTTTCTGAGGTCCTCTTATACCTACGTGCACAAGGCAAAAAAAAACACACCAGGAGATTCAGAACCACACCAATGGGACACACGGCTGTTCGGAAATATTTTCCTTCTAACAAGAACGATGCCTCAAATCAGCCGTATTCCCACAAAGCAAACTAATTAAACAAGCATTAGGATATAATGGCCTCTGTGCGGTTCAGACTGGAGGCAGAAGGATAAAGATGGTGCAGGATGCAGGGTGTATGATGCAGTGACAGATGGAGCTGTTCCTATAGCAGCAGGAGGAGAAGCGCACAGGGCACAGGTGGCTAGGGGGCACAGGTGGCTACGGGGCACATACGCTGTGGATGTAGTGACTTCCTGCCAGCTCCTGCTCAGGTTCTGCTTGAGCTCGTTGAATGGAGTGATACCCAGCTTCCGCTTGATCTCTGCCAAATGACTCTCCTTGGAAGCCAGAACTTGAGTAAGAGTCTGGATTTCCTCCTCCACCTGCAGAGTACGGCAATCAAGAGCTTACCTACAGATTTTGGCTGCGGGGTGCAGGATTATAATTACAAACGCATCTTATTTAACAAACGTTAAAGCCTGTAAACATGGTTCAGTATATCAGTAGATACTAATGATCTGTCACTTTGCAAAGGTAGGTTTTATATACACACGCACGCACACACACACACACAATATGCATAGACTTGAGTATGGTAGACATGTCCCTACCAACTTTCTGTCCCTACAAACATTTAGGAAAGTAATGGAGAGTAAAATAGACAATAGTTTTGCCTCAGTCCCTTAGGTGCTGTGACCTTCTTTAGTGATACTCAGTGATGGTTTCTTGTAGGTTAGAAGCGGGTTTGAACATTGTCCTTACACGACTGTCCTTACAGGAAAGGAAAAGAAGTTTGGATGGATGTAACTAGCTAGCTAGCTGACTTGGTTGGAAAGTGACTCAGAAATTGTTCATTTCTATTTTAGTGCTTAAAATGAAACATTTCATTTGCCTTATTTGATCAAAAGACATTCCAGCTAGCTAGAAACTAGCATAACTTCTAGCGTAACTTCAATATTGAAGCTGTAGATAAATCAAATAATGAAAATAAGTCGTGGGATTGACGGAGTGCCCCGTCAATGCACCATGTGTACAAACAATGTACTCTAGTTGCCATAGGATATATATAATGCACTATTTTGCTTGGTTTTATTCACACACATCTTCACTGAGGAAGAGAGTGATGACTTCCTCAGACTTCTTAGACTTCTCTCCAACATAGAAACATAAAGAGAGGATTCATTGGTTTGTGTAGTCATTTCTACAGACATATGTTTGGTTTCTGGTTAGCTCAGTTATTTAACTGTTACCGGTTTGATACGGAGCGATCCTGTGGGATGAAAATTGTTTATTTCAGTCACGGATTCTGTTCCTGATGATAGTAATTCAGTGTAGTGAACAGTGATTCGGTTACCATGCCTAACACAATGTGTGTCTAAAATGTAACTCGAGTAGAGATCTGCCCCCAGGCTTTAAAATTACAGTGTACACTCTCAATTACTTACAACTAGGTCAGTAAGAAAGACTGACATTGAGTGAGGCTATCGGTGTGACCTTGAAAAGAAGGCATATTGCATCCACTAATGGCAATCGTCAGCCAGTCTTCTCTCCTCAACCCAGTACTCCATCCAAAGCGCAGAAAAACACAATTAATACTAAGTAGCAAAAGGCGAGCATGTTAAAGACTGCTGACCTTGACCAGTTCACTGCGAAGCTCCTCTTGTTCCTCCTCAGTAAGGGCTGTGCCAGAGGCGGGCTGCACTGTGCCCGCTGCATCTTCCCCCACTTCTGGGATGGAGTCTGGTCTCTGAGCACCTGCAGACACACACACATATGTTGGAAAATGATAGAGAACTTTGTGCTTCGTAAAGGCTCTGTTTTATCTGCTTGCTGTTCAATTCAGTTCTGCTCAATATCTCCAATTCCACCGGATTTAACTCTAAAAGATATGGTCAAGAATCATGGTCAAGTGACTCGAGATGGGCTTCAAGTTTCCTTTCTGAACATGTAATCGTACACAATTAAAATTAGTTTGCGTAGAATAAACGGTGTAATGTTTTTTTTCCTGCCCACAAAAATACCAATAATGGCCTGTAAGCATCTCTACACATTTACCGTCGTAAAGAAGGCTCTATCAGTATAAATGAATGTGAAAACTGAAAACAGCCACATCAGCTTGCTATGTTAGCTCTTTCACCTCGTGGGATTTCAGTAAGGGAGTCCTGGTGTGGAAGTTTGAAGCTCGTGGAGTTGACGTTGTTTTGTGATTGGCTCAGTGGTCTTTAATTATTGAAACAGAAACAGGTTAGGATAATATACAGTGCTATGCCTTAATTCTTTCGGTCACTTGTTGCCTGCGTCTTGGGAAATATTTTAGTTTTTAAGGAAATACGTCTGTATAATTTATAAAACCCCACACAAGCTGTTGTCTTTACTTTCTACTAGGTGGATCAGTCCCTGTGTAATTAACATCCTACATAATAGAAATGTTTGGCCATCCAGGAATTTAGCTTTTCTTTTCTTTTTTTTTTTTTTTTTCTCTTTTTTTATTGCATTTTTCAGTGCAGGGATATTGAAAACAGAAAAGGATGCCAGTCCTCCAGTTCTCAGCGCAACCTTCGATATACAGCATCAGACACACACCAGTCACAAGATTAGATTAAAAAATTGGCCTTCAAATGATTGACAGTTACTCAAGTACAGACAAATAAGCGTGCACATGCACGAATGCGCGCACACACATACGCACAATTCCACTTGAACATAAGGCACGTTTCCCACACACACACACACGATTCCACTTGGACATGTCTACTGCAGGGGTGAATATTTTCAGCAGCTGGGGTGAAGCCAGTCTTACTGAACCTCACTGTTTCTTACCATCTTATTCAGCATGTTAAAAACTGTATTTAGCTAACAAGGGACTCCTAAAGCTTGCTGTATATCAGAGGTGAGGCAGGCGATCCAAGTGGCAAAGCAAACCATTTTTCTACTTTTCTGTGATTTCTATTGTTTTGAAACAGGTGTTGTTCCAAACTAAAGTGATGAAGAGCATTTACTTCGAAAGATCCGTCAAAAAATACAATGCATAAAATCGATATACATAAGTGGCTTAGGCTTAGAAATAAAACACTAAAGTGCACTCGTAAGTGGCTGTTACTTTTGACCCCTATAGAGGAGGACCCAGTAGGGCATAGCCGTGATCACGTCAGAATGTACCGCAGCCTACGTCTCAGCCACCTACAAGACGTCTCATCAGTGAAAAGTGCTCCTGTTTGAAAATGTGGTTGGATGTTTGCGCTGTAAGCTGATTACAGAAAGAAACAAACAGACGATCCAAGGTTCCCACCTTAACCTCCCACCACATTCCACCAATCCTGCTTCATAAGCAAACTCTACCTCCCATTCCTAAAGCGTGAGAAAAGCAAGGAGGGGAAGCACACAGTATAAACAGTTATCACTGACACTGCATGCGGAGAATAAATCTAAAACATCACACAACTCACAAAACTGAGACAAACTGGTGATTTTACTTCCCAGTCCATCTTACTCCAACCGTGACGATCAAATTCTCATGTCAACTACAAAAAGCCCATATTTTGTCTCAGCACCAACAGTCTTTAATCCGTTAAGGCTTTATAAAGTCTTAAAAGTATGATATTACGCACAGTAGGTTTTAAAACGGGTGATAAGCCTTGTTTTCATTCTGTTCATACGTTCTTTCATACTGTTCTGCAAGACACACCTTTTTCGCTACAATGACCTACTTTCTGCTCTCCACACATTACTCAACACGATACTGCTTTTTCATTGAGTGAATTTCTTCAGCCAAGTTTAGCTTTTTGCATCAATGTATTAGATGCCTGGCATGATTTTAAAAAACAAACAAAAAAAACAATACAAACATTGCCGGTAAACAGGATCAGGACAACTGTTTTACTCATCACACTGGTAGAAGTGCTAATATTTAGCTTAAGTTGACCTGGGACTGCATGATGATGGCTAAATGATTTTTTTTTTAAATTTTTTTTTTAATAATCATTTTGCTCAATACTGGAACCACAATTATTCAGTCAGTGCACAATCACTGATCACTTGATTAGGAACAGCTTAATACCTGCTCATTCATGTAATTATTATGTATAATTATCATACACGCAACAGGTTACAGTAGGCACAGATTTACCCAAATCTTTAACACTCCAGACTGGGTGAGCCTGTGCCTACTGTAGCCTCCGATTCCTGTTCTCGGATGACAAGAGTGGGACCTGATGTGGTCTTCTGCTGTTGTAGCTCATCAGCTTCAATGGTTGTAAAGAGTTATTTGAGTTACCGCAGCCTTCCTGTCAGCTTGAACCAGTCTGGAATTTCTCCTCTCTCATCAACAAGGCGTTTCCGCCCACAGAACTGCCACTCACGGGATGTTTTTTGTTTTTCTTACCTATCTGTGTAAATTCCAGCAGTTTGTAGGTGTGAAAATCCCAGGAGATCAGCAGTTTCGTAAATACTTAAACCAGCCCAACTGACACCAACAACCATGCCACGAGGTGACATTTTTCTGTATGATAACTGCATGAATGAGAAGGAGTGTTCCTAATTAAGTGACCAGTGAGTGTAAATGTTTAACACTACATACATTACGCGTTATAAGCCTTTATTGCCTGTACTTCTACTTGCGGAAGAATATACTGGAAAGTGTGTGGTGCCACAACATTCTTCACCATGCAGATTAATCTGATGCCAGCAAATGCCAAGTAATAAACAATCAATGAGAATTCACGGCTCCTTTCTGCCCCCATGACAAGTGTGCACATTTCCTGCCAATTACAACCTGACAACCCTTACACAGTGCTGACCGTGCATTAATATTACTGTCACTGTACTGTAAAGCAGTAAAATGCACCAGAATCAATTCAACACCACTGAGACATCCAGGTTACTACTGCAAATAATTAAAACCATTTAATTCATGAACTTGCTTTCCTGCTTGATCCTCTCGCAACCTGCAAACCTGGAACTGGTGCTTTAGATGAATCACATTTCACAACCATTTTTTTTTTTGCTGAAGGTCTGATAACAGGGTTAACAATTCTGCCAGCATCATGAATCACACCGAAAATGTTTCAACCAATTTAATGCGCTACATCCATTCAGTGGCACAAGTAATGACCTCCAACTCTCTGTATAATCATGTAAATCCTGTTGCAATTCTGTTAGCAGCCTCCACTGCACTTGATTTCCCTAATTAGCATTTAAATTAAATTCTATTCACCAGATTGTGCATGTTGATAGAGGCACTCTCTTTATAATCTATAATAAGCATGTACAATCGGGACAGCGAGTGACGTCAGTTCAGCTCAAAAAGGTTTTAGACCATGTTTGCTAAACAGGTCTCTCATTTGGCTCTAAAATGGCATTAAAAGGCAGGGTAAGAGTCTTGCTGAGTGTAATGTTTAGCAGCACAGTGAAGTCACCAGCTGGTCGTCATGTGGGTCTGACAGGAACTGCCAGCACCAGAGCTCAGTCAACCTGCAACACGTTCATTCCAACTCTCCTCATTTCTTCACTAAGTCACGCTTATTTTCCTTTACATTGGTGATGTACACCAGACCGTACATAACCAGCGTGGCACTCACACACACACACACACACACACACACACACACACACAACTTTTCCAATATAAAACTTTCAGGAAATTAAGCTTTTATAATTTAACATAATCTCCAAATATTGTATTTCAACAAAACTATATGGAATAAATACATCTCTTTTGTTAAGCAGTTGAAGTTAAATCAGTGTCCTTTCTGGGTATTTGGGGTCAGGGCGTATTTTGTGTTGCGGTCTGGGAGATCCCTTCTGATGTCATTATGGCTGAATTAAAAAATTAAATTAAAAAAAATAATAAATAAAAAAATAAAAATGCTGAAAAATCAGGTTTTGGCCCAAACTGTAGTTTATTTATTTTATTTTTTTGCCTATAACATACTTTGATGCCTCTCCTTTAAGAAAACAAATATATTTCCCCAAAAGAACCTTTATTAACTTTCTAAACTTTCTCCAGAGATCATGTTAGGTAAATAAGGTTACAAGGTAGGTAAATAATATTTATTATTTTAATATCTTTATTTATTAAATGCTAATCAATAAATAAATTGCAACTGCGGTTCCCAAGTGGCGCAACAGAAAAAGTGTTCACCCTATTGTTCGATTCCTAACAATGCCACAGCCATCCATGACGGGGAGTCTGAGGCCCTGTTCACAGCTGCTACTGACATCCGTCTCGGGTGATCCCCTCACAAGTGGAAAGCCGAGACGCACTCCTATGACCACTATGCCATTTCCACTGGAGGAAGGGCGTCAAGCACACTTATTACGGCAGTCTTCCGCTGCATTAGTTTTCAGGCAGAAATGTCTAGTGAATCCTTTTTTATGTACACGTACAGGCTGTTTCACACTCCTCGCGCACGTGGTCTGCTAACGAAAGTTACAAATGAACAGTAGATGAGGCGACAAAAGAAGCTACAAAAAGCAGCTGTTTTAGCCACACTACCCTGCAGAATGCTACGAGTGCACACTAGCAGTGCAGCGGAGAGTTATCATCAGTTCAGCGCAATTTCAAGTGTCTCACAATGATTACATATTTTTCGGCTCGGGCAATGATGCAGTCGATTAGTTGGTCCTTCATTGCTGTCCGGGACGCATCCAGACGCATTTGCGTTCACACTACAAATGTGATGTGGCCGTATGCGTCCCAGACCAGACCTCCGAATGTCGTCTGAGTGACCTTATCATGATGCGTCCATGAGATGCATTTCACACAAAGTTCACACTTGTACTTAGTGCTGTCCACTTGGGATCTGATCTCTCAGGATGCATGCTAGTGCCAGGTGTGAACGGGGCCTAAAGGGAAAAAATAGATGGCTTGGAGTGATGGCATACTCTTTCTTGTGTCAATCACAGTGACACTAGCCAATCTGTGGGCTCATGTATGCAGAAGAGGGTGGATTTATGATAGATAGATAGATAGATAGATAGATAGATAGATAGATAGATAGATAGATAGATAGATAGATAGATAGATAGATAGATAGATAGATAGATAGATAGATAGATAGATAGATAGATAGATAGATAGATAGATAGATAGATAGATAGATAGATAGATAGATAGAAACAATGAGTGTGTTAGTGTCTTTCAGAGAAATATACTTCATTTCAGCAAAGCCTGTCATTTCCAAAACTACACAGCAATAATACATGGCACTGTATATAAAAGAAAATTCACAATATGTGAGCTTTCTCAGGCCACCACACATTTTATGGTGTGCCTACTGAAGTGTGTAGAAGTCTGTCGCAGAGCCCAGCACTGAACACTGGTAACCCCTATTTTCACTGGGAAGGTGTTAAGTGCTGGCTGTCGTGTCTGACCTGGAACCGTAAAAATCGTTCTGCACTTTTCTTGGCAGGAAAATTGGTCTGGTCTGGAACCAAGAAGCAGTAATTTCATTGAATTAGTCTCGCAAGCCAGACTTCTAGTATTCTCTCGAGTGTCGAATACTTTTCAAATGACATTATGTGGCCAAGTTCTGCCTTTCACAGTAAGAGGCTCTTTGACTGATATGGTAGACGACCAATCATAGACCTTTTCCTGTAGCCTGTTCGTAAACACAGTAAAATATCATGAAAAATTAAAAGATTAATCATTTAATGATTAGATATTTACTAATCATTTACTCACCACAACTACTTCGAAAAAATTTTATAACTTTTACCATAGAATTCTGTTCAGGTTTTTCAATCCAATGACTATATCCTGCTCCTAAAAGCTCAGAGAGCAAAACATTTCAACCTTCATGATTTTGAAACTTGTGGCCAGAAAAGTACAAAAGAGAATCAGATGCTGTGAACCGTGGGCATGGCCTATGCAGTCCAAAACACCTACATCTGAGAAGAATCTTGAATTATTCTCATGAACAGCGGGAGATGTTTTAAAGATGTTTCTGTTTCTGAAAGAATTAAGAAACAATGGTTTTGGTGGTATAATGGATAGAAGCTATACTTACTACGAAACTACAAAAATTAGCTTTGAGCAGCTACACACTCAGATTACACACATGTAAAAGCAACAAAATGTGTCTTGAACATAATCATCTTCTCTGGCAACATTTGTCATTGTGTTTAGATGCTGAATGATATGACTTTGGATGGTAAAATGTTCTTCATCAGAGACAAACGTATAAAAACTCAATCTAATCATGTAATGGTTTGGGTTTTTTTTTTGAAGATCTTATAAGATATAGACACAAAGTAACTGGAAGAATATGTAATGTCCTTATACAGTCAGCTCCAGAATTATTGGCACCCTTGGTAAAAATGGATTTTAAAAAAAATCATCTTGTGGTTAATTAGGTTAATGTCACAGAAAATATAAGAGAAAAATTTTTAAAAGTAACAATTATTGGCACCCTTACATTAAGTACTTTGCGCTTGCATTTTTGCAGTCTTCCTGGTGATCACAGAGCAAGCAACTTGAGACCTACTCCTCACTACTGAATCTCTCCAGATCCTCCAGGGTCCAAGGTCCCCTTTTTGTGATAAGGATTTTTATTTTCTAAGAATACCTTCTTAAAGTTTCTACTTCTAACATATTTTCACTGTAAGATCAAATTTTTTTTGTTGTTTTTTTTTTTTTTTTAAACCTCAGCTTTACCATGGGTGCCAATAATTCTAGAAATAATTGTATGGGGAAAACTGGGGTCTCTTAAAGCAATTAGAATTTATTTAAATAAATAAATAACATGCCAACCAAGTTTCAATAAAGAGGTTCACCATAGTGTATCAGTGCAACTCAAACACAAGAGAGTGGTATTTTTCAGTGTCCTCAGTAACAACATGCTGCATGCTGAATACCATAACCGCACAGTCAGTGACCTGCACATGCGGGACTACACACAGGTTACCTCTGCATGGCAGTGCCGGTGAGCTGGGTGGAGTGAAGCTTTCTTTAGGGGACAAATAAAGGTAGTTGGTGTTAAGACCTTGCTCAAAACTGAAAGGAGACTTATATTCCTCCGTGGGATCCATCCTGGAAATCTCCGAATGATGACTGCTCACGCTGTGAATGGATCATGTGCCCCTGGGCTGCTTCTGCCTCATATGATGAACAGGCCGAGATGGAATGCTAACGAGTTAGCTTTCTGCTGCGTACCATTTGAGACAGCTAGCAAAACTGCAAACCGAAGGTCTCGTAAACAGCTGAACAAGCATTGTTATCTTCTACTGGATGCTGCTTCATGCCCTTCCCCCTCCGTTTCTTGGCTTCCAAGATAAATGAGGATCCACTTGTCTGTTGGTCATGTGACCCTGTGGGGATGTAATCTGCAGTGACCCAGATTACAACTCTAATCCATCTCAAACAGCCTCTGCACAACACAGATGCGTGCTACCATCTGCATGCACCACTAAACACCAAACATAGGGTCAGCTGAATGACATTTTTTAAATAGGTCCAAAAACAATGTACTTTTAGGTGAATAAGTAGTCCCATGTTTTGGGTGCCCAGAAAGATAACTGATTTGGCTAAGAGTGGTAGCGTATATAATTTAATAAAAACTGCTGAGCAAGGGGCCTCACGGATGACCCATCAGAGAAGCATTTGCCCCATCACTGGGAAATCGTGAGTGTGAATCCTGACAATGGGGGTAATGGAGAGCAAAACTAGCTGTGCTCTCTGGGTGGGAAGGATGGTGTAATCTCTCTCCCCGTCACCGAGACACTAGCCAATTGCAGACGTCTGCGAGCACATGCATGCAGAAGAGGGCAGATAGAGCGCTTCCCTCTGAGTCTGTTCGAAAAGATGTGGTAGCTAGCTTCAATTCAATTCAATTCAATTCAATTCAATTTTATTTGTATAGCGCTTTTAACAATGGACATTGTCACAAAGCAGCTTTACAGAAATAAATGGATTAAAAAAAATATATTGTAAATATGTGAATTTATCCCTGTGAATTTATCCCTAATGAGCAAGCCAGTGGCGACGGTGGCGAGGAAAAACTCCCTGAGATGATATGAGGAAGAAACCTTGAGAGGAACCAGGCTCAAAAGGGAACCCATCCTCATCTGGGTGCAACAGATGGTGCGATTATAAATAATTCCCCTCTATTATTCTGTACTATACGGACAAATAATGCAATTGTGCAACCAATAAATTCATCACAGTTTTTGCAAGAAGTCCGGTTGGTTAAAATCTCTCCACTGTCCACTGATGGAGTCCCAAGCCATTCCAGTACAGCTCCCCATATGTGATCCCCAAGCCATCTCCACAGCCCCCAGGTGGCACCATCCCCAGCAAACCAAGTGGTTGATCATGATCATCCTCATGTGCTTGCCATTATGGTTCATGCAACAGTATATCCTGCGCTTTGACATTAAACGCATTAGTAACTAATAAATAATTCGGTCTTAATATTAGCTGTGTGAAAACATGACAAGCAGAGAAACTTGTTGCTTCCCAGGTGAGTGCACTAGACTTTACTGAAATACAACACACTGATATGTAAAACAGGTATTAATGGTTAGGCAAGCAAGCAAATAAAAAATAAATAAAAAATGTAAAAAAAAAAACAGATTTTTATAATGTTACAGTGACGTTATATTTATTATTGAATTATAGATATTAGCCTGCTCATTTGAATTGAACTGGTTTAATACAAACTTTAATAACTCAAAACAAGCATATCTATAAATAAACTTGGACCTAATGTGGTCTGTCAGTGGACAATTCAGGAATAAACAGCTCTGTGGCTCTAATATTAAAGTATTATTGTAACAGTTGGATTATGTTTGTAAAAATGTAAGTGAATCAATGTCTGTGAGATAGATGGCCTGGGAAGTGAAAAACAAGCTATATCAAGCTAAACGATCATAAAAACTTTTCCTTTACTTCCTATTACTAATTTTACCAAATTGAGCTCTGATGCAGACTTGCCTACAATACAGTATAGCTACATTAATACTGCAATTTCCTAAAGCATTGCAGCATTTTAGCTCATCTCTAACACACCTACACACCCAGACACTGATGGCAGTAATAAGCTGGTGCTTCAGCAGAGTCGTTACTGTGTGTGGGTTTTCTCACACCCGGATATTTGCCTTTCAGACAGGTCCTTGATGGCTCGCTGCCAGATCACGTATTGCTCATCTTTCAGATTGCATAACAAAAGATATGTACACATACACACATGTGGAAAGAGAGACTGTGACACACCCAGAGCTTTATCCATCCCTGTAGAAGCCTAATCAAATCTGACGGTAAAAATCCTTTCCCAGGTATGAAACGGAACTGCAGGTCCACTGCTTTATAACAAGCCCAGACACGGGGCTTGTGGTTACAGGAGAGGCGCTGAGGAAAACAGACAGGAATATTTTCTACTTCTTCATTCGGGGCCAGTTCTGCTTTAAAGAAGAAGTGAACATCACATGAGGAAGTCAAGCACAATCATGTTATTGTTCCCGAATCGTCTTCACTCTAACAGCACAAGCAGCCAGTATAATGTAATATACCATAATGCAATATATGTCTAGCATGCTTTCTGTTCCCTTTCATGCCCGCTTCACAGTCAACAGATTTTCTTAACATTTTTAACACTCGCATACAGTGTCCACGCATTACAGACATTTTTGAAAACTTAGTTCCGACCCCACACAAACAGCATATTTGAAATGATCTCTGGTCACACAAAAAGCACATGAGCATGCCAGCCCAGTGAGTACTTCAACAACTGATATGTCAAATGCCTCAAGAATACCACCGAGACCAGGTGTGCTGAGCGGCAGATAAGGTGAAACGTGGCCAAGAACAGAAGCTGATTCATATGTGCGGACTGACAGTGAGGTGGTGTTTAAAGATACGCTCATATACAAAGTGTTCATCCCGGTCTTATTCAAAATCTCTGTTCAGTGTACACACTGTTTATATTTTTAAACTGATATGATTTGCAGGGTCATTTGCCTGTAACTCTGAACCTTAAAATAGTCCTTCTCTACGTCATCATCATTCGCTAATAAACAGTAGGCCTAGCCCAGGTTCTGAACAAAGCTGGTCACATATCAATCCAAGGCTACTAAACCGATTCTTAACAGAGTGTATCGTAGCAGATTCTGTGGTATCGTATGATATGAGGGTGTAATAATAAAGCAAAGTGAAATGTTTCAAGCATATTATTAAATAAAAAATTACATAGTACAATCATAACAGATGAAAAACAGCGAGGGGCATGGGCAGGGTCACGCATTTTCAGAAAACATCCGTTTCTCCTGTCCAGTGTGAAAACAATTAAAACAGAGTTTTAAAATTTCTGCACCTTGGAGGGCATTTCTGAAAAGCTTAATTTTCAGTGACCACTTTTTTCACGTGGAGGTCAAAATGCAGAGGAAAAAAAAACTACATGTTCAAAAATATCTCTATACGTGAATACTGACTGAAAAAAAAAGTACAGATGTCTGTGGATAACCTTCTCTCCTGAGATTCGTATGACTTCCATTTAGATCCACTCAGGAACAAAGATGACCCACAAAAATCTTAATAAAGCACAGTATCTAATCAATTAGCACATTATTCTCAACACGCCTTATCACATGAGCTCCCCAAAATGAGAATCATGGGATGTGATGCTTTCCGCGGCCGAGGCCACTCAGGCTATCTGAGGTTCATAGCTGGAGGCTTGGAGGTCGTCCTGCGACGAGCCTTCACAATGTAGCTGAAAGGTTAGCATAACAAACAGACCTCAAACACACCGACACATTCCTGCCTGTTGCTGGCTGAACAAACTCAAGTAACGTGCAGAATCTGAAACAAAATTCACAAAGTCCAAAATGGTGAGTATAAATCAAGCTCAAATCTGAGGAGAGGTCAAAACTTGACTTTTAGAAAATCCCAATTTTGTACCATAACGGAGTAGTGTGTGTGTGTGTGTGTGTGTGGTGACCTGGGAAAACCCTTAATGTGGTCAGATTTGTTCAGTTCTGCTACATAGTTCTTAAAACTCCACACTTTCTTAAACTGAAATATTCTCTTTAGCTTGGATCTCAATCAGAAGTTGAGTTCTAGCAGAAATGCAAAGATGTCATTCCAATTTCACTGAAAGGCGCAGCGCCTATCTCTAATATTTACAACCTAATCTTCTTGCGGAAAAAATAACATTACTGCCAAATTATAAAGAATTACACGTTGGCAATAGCGTGACTGGTAAAAGAACTTGTAGAAAGATCCGTCGCCTTATTTCACAGCCATGTAATTGGCTGGTAAATTTCATTTCAAGAACTTCTGACTATCATACTGAGATTACTTACTTACTCACACACACACACACACACACACACACACACACACACAGCAAGAAGGCTTGAAGAAAAGAAGCAACTATGCAAGTAATGTAAGATAGTCAAATTTCTCACATACATGTACAATTATCTAATTTTTTTATTAGATTACTGTAAAACAAATGAGATTAAACCTATTTCTATGCATTTTTAGCTTAAAATAATCTTGATCTTCCTATAGAATATACAGAAAACACACACTCGCAGTCCACTTTATTAGGAACACCTGTACATTCATGCAGTTATCTAATCATGTGGCAGCACAATGCACAAAATCATGTAGGTACAGCCCGAGAGCTTCAGTTAGATCCCTGTTCTTGGCTGACAGGAGTGGAACCCGATGTGGTCTTCTGCCATTGTAGCTCATCCACCTCAAGGTTTGATGTGTTGTGCATTCTGAGATACTTTTCTGCTCACCACGGTTTATTTGAGATACTGTATACTTCCTGGCAGCTCGAACCAATTTGGCCATTTTCCTCTGACCTCTTTTATCAACAGGACTTTTCCGCCCACAGAACCGTCGCTCACTCAGTGTTTTCTGTTTTTCGCACCATTCTGTGTAAACTCTAGAAACTGTTGTGTCTGAAAATCCCAGGAGATCAGCCATTTCTGAAATGTTTAAACCAGTGCGTCTGGTATCAGCCAATTCTGATGTTTGATCTGTACTCTACCCAAAGCTCTTGACCTGTATCTGCATGATTTTATGCACTGCACTGCTGCCTCACGAGTGGCTGATTAGATAACTGCAGGAATGTGCAGGTGTTCCTAATAAAGTGGACAGTGAGTGTATATAGGCATAAACCATCTATTTATTTTAGAATTTCATCTCATAATAAGAAATATTCGACAGGTTTGCCTATTCAAGATATTTTCACTAGCCAAAGGTTGTTTTTTTGCAGTGCCATCGAGCCTTGTCTGAATATCCTCAAACATTTTAGTGAAAGTGCAAAATCAGAAAGCGAATCCATCTCATTTACTCATTTGACTGGACAAACAGAAAACAATGTAATTGCATTCAGCCAAATGTTCGCAGCTCCAGCACAGAGCAGAAACCTGAGAGTGGAATTTTCCACCTGCAGGAGTTCGAATGGATTCGCTGGTAACTAAGGGCAACTCCGATAAGAAGCCATGGGGTTGGTTCTCATCACAGCGGCACACAGCAACACACCACTAAGCAGCGCTGATAAAACACAATGGCTGTGTTTACATTTCTGCTCATGTTACAGTGAGGCGTTGAGTCGGTACTCTGTTTTGGAAGGAGCTGTGCCTCGAGTGCGATTGCTTTAAGGTGCGTGGATTACTCAGATAGCCACGATTGCTACAACTTTAGAAATAGTGGATTATGTAAATACCTGAAGCACACGGCTGTCTGCATCAAGCTGAGACATGTAGGTGCATACCAGGTTCATAAAATATAAAAGAGTGCACAGTGAGCTGGAGAGGAAGCCTGTGTAAAAGCCACACAAGCTGAATCAATCTTGAATCAAGTTGAATATTTGGCATGCGGCGCAGAGCATGGGTAGCTTCCACATCTGATGCGGATCATGCCACGGTTCAGTTGAAGCAAACCTCAGACCACAGTTTTCGAGAGGACCAAGAGTCGGCTCTCTGGACTTCTCCCTGCTGTGAAAACAGCTTTTGCGCTTCATCAAACATAATGAACTCGGGGCTCAAACAGCACAAAGTCCAGAAAAAAAAATGCAAGTGTGAAAACAAACTTAGGCGTGTTTGAATCGAACCCTGCTGCGCTTTCTTGTTTGGTGAGAACACGGCAATCGCACTCGGGTGTGGACCAAAACTAGCAGGAAGTGACCTCTGCATGCCGTGTATATTGGATAGCAGGCAACATTTTGGTAGATGTGAGCTGCTAAACGGACCCATGAAGTGCAAACTGAACCAAGGACAGAGCTGTGATCGCAGATATTTGGACCATCGAACAAAAAGAGAAAAACACTGGATGCAATGCACAAAATAATTGGAATATATTTATTTATAAAAATGATCATCATTTATTTAGAGCCAGCTCCATGTTCTCCATGCCCAGGTGAATTTTGTGATTTCACACCCACTTTGGCAAAGCTTTGTTCGCCCTTTTCCATCTTCATATTTCTGACCAATGAAAGAAAGAGTTTTCCGAGTACATTCTCAGCCCTACTATCCACGTAGCCGCTTGTTTTGCTGTTTGATTCATATAATTACGTGCAACGTGAAACCAAACCAAGTAGCGAACAGTTCAAAAGTATCAAATTCGCTCTGATTTGGACTAATAGACGTGAAAGCACTCTTAGTTACTTTGAGAACCGGGCATTTTCTATTGGGGTTACATATGGATTAAATATGATTATGTACACACAATTATATGACTTATGTAAGCCACAAAAGTTTATTTTGAGGTATTTGGTATTTGAGGTATTATGGTATTTAGAAAATAAAAAAATACTTCATGCATCATGATTCTGCCTTAAACAATATTGTTTTAACGAACAAAACCCCATAATCAGGCTTTAACATTTAAACGTTTAGGTTTATGTTAATTTTTTTTCCATAATTGAAAAATGCCAACAGCATCAAACATTTCTCATTAAAAGTATATACCAGAGAATATAAAATTCATTTTTGACTATTTTTTGTGTTATCCTATAAATGCTTATAAATCTGACAGGAGAATTTGGCTTACATGAAAGGTAAGTTTAGTAGAAGTTGCTTCGTTTTTAGCTTTTTCTTGTTGTCTTTGCAATGCTCAGAAATATAAGCTCTAATAATGCCCATGATAAAAAGCTGTCAGGTTGAACACTTCTATGTGCTTTTACTGCATTAATGAAAGACAATAAAAAAAACTTTATTATGATGGATAATGTGTTTTAATAGCATCAAGCTGTTAATCCTATTCTAGGCTATACACGTGTCCAGATTCACAAAGAGTGCATCACAGAACACCTGAAATCAAACTCAATTTATTAAATGCCTGAATATTCCCATCGCTTCTCTGGTAACAACTAAAACATGGACTTGTACGGTGGATGTTTACATAAATAGATTATAAAATGTTGTAATTTGTTGATATGTTGACGTTTTCTGTGAGGAGACATTTATTTTGCACTTTTGGAAGGAGTCTCCAGTGTCAGTGCGATGTAACAGGCAGATGTAAAGCTGTAATGCATTTTCCAACACAGGCATGTGTTCAGGACGGAGGAGTTCGCACCTTCCGCTTTCTCTGTAAAATGACAAGCTGCTATTTTTGACTTATTAACTTCAAGAAGGAGAAAAAAAAAAGAGAGGCTGGTGAGGGAACTACTGTTTATAGCTGCTAAGTGATAACAGGAACTTTGGTGTTTTGCAGATGTTCTACATCATCATCAAATATAACTACAAATGGATAAAACATAAGATGCGTCATTCTTTTATGAAAAAAAGATGTTCAGGTTGGCATATTGGTGCAGTATAAGTAGAATATACTTCGAGATGTGCTGTTATAGGAAAATAATCAACTTTGGAGCGGCAGCAGAAACTCTGCTATGTTGTGCCACATCACACCACCTTGTTGTTGATTATTTTCCTAGAACAGCATTGCCTGTTATGTTTTATTCCATACATATAAGCCAGGACGAGGCAGTTAGGATTATGAAAAGAATAATCGTGTACATTTTGCATTATTCGTTTCAGACTCCAGTGCAGGATGATAAGAGCACTGCATTAATTTCGTGCACCTAATTCAGATCTAATTCCAAAAGACCTCGGTGACCTGAATGCAGTGTTAGAAAGGAGAAATACGGACTACAGAAAGGTCCATGGTATCAGTTCTACAAGGCAGCGTATGGGATTTCTGGCTCATGGCTTATGCCTTTGAACACACAGCAGCTCTTCAGAGCTGAAGCCTTGATAATGCGGTGTGAATGCTGCTGATAGAAAGCACACACTCTGAAGAGTATACAAATAAAAGTCTCCACCTTGATCCTGCAACCTGCTGTTTAAAATAAGACGAAGCTCCCTGTGCAGCGGCTGCGGTGACACGACTCACGAGTATGCAAACATGAGGAATGGGCAGATGGCTTCTCTGCAGGACAGATGAGGGCAGGAGGGAGACAATCTAGCTAGGAAGGCTCATCAAACCTTCACCACTGACAAGAAAGAAATACTTTATTTCAGTTTATTGTTGAGCTGTACTGAATGCTACTGTGCAGCAAAAAGGAAATCTTTAAGAAATGTATAAGTCGGATGTTTGACTAAACAAACAAGCTGACATATTCAGTGGTACTCCTTCATCACTGCCTACTGATGAAAAAAAATTGATCATTTTGCTGTATTTGCCCAACTAACAATAGCACAGACATTAGGCTCTCCCGTAAAGGTGCAATAGTCTCGATGAACCACTGTGAGCTCTGGGGGAGGAGCTTTGTTTTCATGGGCAGGAACAGGGGCGGAGGGAGTAAAGAAATCATTCAAATCTTTTTAACTCCACCTACTTAACCATACTTAACAAATTCTGACAAACATCACCTAATGCACCTTTAAAATCTAACAAGCTACTGCTAGACTGCAGATAAAATCTATACAGCGAAGTAAACTGGTAGTGAAATGGTTACATTAGTACTGGGTTTGGGATTCACAAGAACGCACATCATACCTCTGAAAACAGTCGCATTATTAGAGTCAGCACAAATAAACAAACATCTCCCTACAGAAAGCGTCACCATAGCAATGATTACAAGTCCCCGTGGATGCTTTGTTACTACAGAAACGAGAACGTATTAGAACGACTGGCTGATTTTATACAAAATTAATTAACACCTTCTGACCAATCAGAATCGAGAATTCAGCAGCTGTCTGACGTTTGCTTCTTTAGTTAGCACTGGAACCACAAATTAATGAAGCTAACAAACAACGGACGCTCTTTATCGGCTATATCTGTGGTATTCTGACAGCTATGTTTTCCCCTTTAAACAGTTAGTTGTTATATATTTTACCTTGTATTATTATTATTATTATTATTATTATGTACTATTTTATTTTATGCTTTTAATGGTTTTTTATTTCGTTGACAACTCTGTAAAGTGACTTTGGGTTTGTGAAAAGCACTATATAAATAATAATAATAATAAGAATAATAAATTATTACCATTATTATTCACACCAGACATGCCATGGCTAATCGATTACATTTGGGGTCAAAGCATCAACTGTGTTCACTTTTGGCTTTCAAGTGATTCTGTTCCAGTCATCCATACAATGTCAAACAGTTTCACTGCAAGCACCTTAAGATGGAAAGTGGTATGCAAAATCACTGTGTGTAAAAACAACATGCCAAAGTAAGCAGGATCTAATCTGATCTGACTCTGATCACACAATACATGAGTCTGATGATTCCAAAAAAAAAAAAAAAGGGCATGGATGGGCACAACCAACGTGCTTTGTGTAGTCTAAGCACTCGGCAGCCATCTTGGTTACTGCCAGTCATACAAGACCAGGCTCCTATCTACTCGAATAGATTACAGTTGAGGTCATAAGTTTACATACACCTTGCAGAATCTGCAAAATGTTAATAATTAAAAAATATATATAATAAGGGGGATCATAAAAATTGCATTTTGTTTTTTTTACTTATTACTGCCCTGAATAATCTATTTCAGATATCAGCAGATGTTTACATATAGTCCACAAGACAAAATTATAACTGAATTTACACAAATGAACCAGTTCAAAAGATTACATACATTACACTGATTCTTAATACCGTGTGTTGTTACCTGGATGCTCAGCGACTGTTTTTATGTTTTGTGATAGCTGTGCATGAGGCCCTTGTTTGTCCTGAGCAGTTAAACTGCCCACTCTTCTTCAGAAAAATCCTCCAGGTCCTGCACATTCTGTGCTTTTCCAGCATCTTCTACATATCTGACCCCTTTCCAACACTGGCTATATGATGTTGAGATCCACCTTTTCACACTGAGGACAACTGAGGGACTCGTACACAACTATCACAAAAGGTGCAAACATTCACTGATGCTCAAGAAGGCAACACGATACATTAAGAGGCAGGGGGGTGTAAACTTTTGATCAGGATGATCAGTGTAAATTATGTGGCTTCTGAAGAGCAGTACTAAATGAAGATCTTTTAACAAAATAATAACAATTAACACCAATTATCCTGTTCAAAAGTTTATACCCCCCTGGCTCTTAATGTATCCTTTTTTCTGAAGGATTTTTCTGAAGAACTGGTTCATTTGTGTAAATTCAGTTATAATTTTGTCTTGTGGACTATATGTAAATATCTGCTGATATCTGAAATAGATTATTCAGGGCAGTAATAAGTAAAAAACAAAATGCAATTTTTATGATCCCCCTTATTATATATTTTTTTTAAATTATTAACATTTTGCAGATTCTGCAAGGTGTATGTAAACTTATGACCTCAACTGTAATCTCCTATTCGAGTGGATTGGTCTTGTATGACTGGCAGTAACCAAGATGGCTGCCTAGTTTTCAGACAACAAGAAGCACTTTGGTTGTGCCCATCCCTCTTATTATTTTTTTTATTATTAACATTTTGCAGATTCTGCAAGGCGTATGTAGACTTATGACCACTGCTGTACACACCAGTAACACATCAACAAACATAGATTTTCAAGTGTCTGTTAAATGTGACAAAAACAGCATAAATAAT
This sequence comes from Pangasius djambal, assembly GCA_022985145.1. Taxonomy (NCBI): domain Eukaryota; kingdom Metazoa; phylum Chordata; class Actinopteri; order Siluriformes; family Pangasiidae; genus Pangasius; species Pangasius djambal. Next base: position 7,853,380 of record CM040997.1, read on the forward strand.
GTTTCATCATTGCCTCACATACCATGAAAAAAAAAAGAACAAAAAAAAAAAAAAAAAGGTTCTGGTTGCTCCAGCTACTGCGTATGCACATTCCCCAACTAGCAGTGTAAAGCGCCCTACATCAGCAGCTGCATCAGTGTGATAATCTCCTCAGACCAGCGTTTTCTGCTAACGTCCTTACCAACATGCGTTACGCACAGTCCCCACTCCTATTTTAAGTGTCTCTACTGTCTCATGCATACAGTACAGCAATCTTACGATGTTTAATAATGTGATTTCAAAATGGTCAGGATTCAGAAATCAGCCTACAGTAAGGTTCTGCACAAGGGGTCCACGAGGAATTGCATTATTGCAACTCTTTCCAAAGAACAGCTGAACTGTAGCTGGACAGTAAGTGCTGTATGAAAGTAAGGGGACGACGACAAAAGGACACCTTGTTGAATTTTCATTTCTCCACATTTCACTAATAAACCATGTTCTGCCAAAACATGTATCTAATCCTGCAGTAAGCATAATGCCAAACTTCTAACTTCCTGTAAAATACATCATGATACATGATATTCATCATGATATTCCAATCAAATACCGCAGCCCTGTTATGAAAAACTAAGTTCTGATGAGGTAAAGGAGGGAAAGTGAAATGACTGGTATAAAAACTCATACATTGTCTGCTACAGTGTGCAACAACTGACAGAAAATAAAAGCTTGAACATCTGACTATACCCATAATAAACAGAAAAGCATATTGTTACTGTATTGCAAATAACAATATTATAATCATCGTATCACCCCCAGATTTAATGCGACCAAAAATCGAATGCAGATTACACAAACCCAAAGTCACTCATGCACTTCCTGTTAGTTTGTGCAACAGAACATACAATTTGCTCCAACTCAGGCCTAAACGACTAAAGAGTCACTGATCATGCATTACATGGTACACTTTTTCAGGAAGCGGAGTGCACTCTCAGAGAAAATGGATCTTTCCTGTATCTGTAGGTGGAGTTGAGGTGCTATAATCAGTGTACATCTTTTGTACCTTTAGTACGGATCTTTTACCCCGAAAGGAGCATGTGGCTTTACTCTAAAAAAAAAAAAATGTATGTACCTTTATATCATCCACATTTCCAGGTGAAAGCTACATATTAAAGGTACAGGAGATGTACCAGGTAACAAAACATACACTTTAGTACGATTCTTGAGTGTGCTGTGTGCAGATCAGCTGTCACCTTTACCAAAAGCAGTAAAGTGCGCCAGATATGACGAAATAATATCGATATCATGAACAATTATGTCACAATACGCTTTTCCTAATATATCACAGATATCGTGATACCTTTTTATTCCTTTTTTTTTTTAAATAATTACAAACTGACTGGAAGCAGTGGATGTGATGCTAGAATTTTGCGCTTAAGCTTTTAAACTGTACGTAAACTGTAACTGCACCTCCATTTTTTCCTCCTTTTCAGTGTAAAAAAATGAAAAAAAAAATGTATTTTTGTAGACATTAAATAAAATATTATCCAACAGGTTTTTTTTAATGCAACAATACTGTATTGCTGGGAAATTGTTTGCAAACCTGTGCATCATGATACATATCTTTTATCGTAAAAATGCCTTCAGGAATCATGATATGATATTTCTGTCATATCGCCCACACAAACCGGGGACACGGTTTGTACCTTTAGTACGTATTTTTTATTTGGGAAAGTGCATGTAGTGTGCCTATAAAAACTTAAAAACGAACTTACCTCCAGGTATGTAGCTTAATTGTTTTTTTTAGTATTTGTTTAATACTTAAAAAAAAAGTATACCATGTTATGCATATGTTCTTTGTCCTAGTTTAAAGGCCTGACCTAAATGACTAAATGTTTTTAAACAAATTGTACATTCATGTGCACAAACTATACCTTTTTGACAGTGTGTTGTTTGTTGTGAGTGACACCAAAACAAGTGACTCCAAGAAGTTAATCTTCTCATGATAAACTGTTGACTGATTCTGGACTAATTCATAGCTAAAGCAACTGAGGTAAAGTGAAAACATATGGCTTTCCATACAAGCAAACAGTGTTGATGTTGTTGCAAAATGTCAGATGAATGCAGTGTGAACCTTCTACTTTTATAATGTTATTCAACTCTTCAAACAGCTCAGTTAACTGTTTTTACATGCAGAAGTTGACAGAATTAATCTTCCTGCTGAAAGAGTTTTGACACTTCCTTCCTTGGTACATTCAGTTAATCCTGCAGTTCCTCCTGCCAACGAAAACACTGAAAAACACACTGAGAAGCTGTACAATTCTCCATTCTGACATCTTCACCTGGAGAAATGGAGATGGTTGACTAGCTAGCTGGGTTCAACCCCATGCTAGCTACACGCAGCTAACTTCTCACACAAACAAACAAGCAACAGCAGCTTTACTCCATTTCTCACGCAGGTGTCCACACGAATCAGTTCACAAATTCACTTTTCATCACTCACCTTCCTCGTAGCCCTCCATGCTTGTGTGAAACCCCGGTATAACACTTATATTTCTCCCGGCCACAGTGATTTTTCTCCTCAGCAGCACTTTGGAGCAGTTTGGCGCTGTGACACGCTACAGCTGAGGCGCGCGCGAGAGAGGTGGGGTCGCGTGTGACGTCATCGCGCACGCCACACACGCATACAGAACTATTATTATTTTAAAAAAATAAATAAATAAAAATAAAAAAAAGAAATATAGGTATTATTATTGTTGTTGTTGCTTGGTGTTGTTACTATCGTTAATAATAATAATAATAATAATGTTATTTAACAAATATTTTATTAATAAAATTACAATGACCTCTTACATAAAATACACACATCAAGCAAAAAAATTAACATCTAAAAAAATAAAATGTTATAGGATACTAAGGAAAATAAGTCATCTCACTTAAATATTTTATTACTTTTTTAAATACCATAGTAATAGCACATTAAATTACAGTAGAAGTGGAAGTCTGATACGACATAATGTACACGCTCAGAAAAAATGTTTACAGAACTAAACCTAGGTAAGAATTACTGTTTATTAATGTAACCACCTACCTAAAATGACCTTTCACCTAGGAGGCTGAAGTGTACCTTTAAAGCTTTACTCTAAAAACTAGCTACAGTCCATTTATGTTCCTCGAATCAATTCATAAATACAGTATATTTACATTTCCAGCTAAAAGTTACATACGCATTAAAGGTATAAAAGATGTACCCCTGAAGGTACCACCCCAGTGACAAGAAATGATTTGAGGGATAAATATAATCTCTTGACACGTCACTGCCAAGTACACTTAGTGTCAGTTGGACTGGTGTCTTTAGGGATACGGTGGTGTTGTTTTGTCTTCTTCTATTAGTGATATAGTTATCATTTTTAAAATGTTCATAAATGTATAATGTACATTGCAATGTATTGCATAATTAGCTAATTGGAGAAACCTTTTAATGCACTTCGCCAGACACCAATATTGTTTGTTGGGGGAAAAAATGTGAGCAAAAAATGTGTATTTATGAAAGAACAGTGTTTCATGTTTCTTAATTATTAAGATGATAATGCACCATAACATCTTAATCTTCTGGAGTAGCCCATTAGTTTAAAAATACAGAATTTACCATATACCAGGCAGATTTTGAGGCATCCTGAGTTTTGTTCAAACTCTTTTTCAAATTTAAAGTTAGCTAAAAAAAAAAAAGCAAGGCTTATAATATAACAGATATGAGAGTGTTTGGATGGCGTGATTTTTAACCAGGCACCTTTTTAGGCCTCTTTTGATAATTTATCAACCACAATTAAAATATTACACCAGATAATCCACCCATGTATTAATATTAAAAGGTTATAAAGTGCTTAGGTTCACCTGTAGTTTAGAATTAGCGTTATGACACTAACGCACATGAGTGAAGTCACATGTAAGATCAGATCATTCATAGCCTAGAGGAGTGTCTTACAGACAATGCAATTAATTAATAACAAAACCATCCATAAGAATCTGAACTTGATTTGAAAATTTTCATCTGAGCCAAAGGTTTTAGTCAGAAAAAATGCTCCATATCCTTCACGTCAGAGGAATGCAAATCCTTCAACAGCTCTAAATCCTTAACCTTTTGTCCGATCTGTAGCCTACCACAGGTGAGCTGCAGGGTGTGGCTCTGAAACGGCAAAACACATTTTACAAAGCCTAGCCAATAGGGGCAACAGTGGAGTTTCTTGAAAATAATATATATTTCTATATATCTATTTCAAGAAAATAAATTAAGAAGACAGCACAGACACGTGCACCTTGCAGTCATGTGCAGTAGGTTATGTCTCTGCATGAGTCAGTGCATGAATTCTTGCAGAATTGTATTAATAGAGGGCAAAATACAGGTGACATTTTCAAAAGAATGTAGGACATTCTTCACCTGATTTGGTATTTATGCTTCATATATTTGTCTCAGTTCACACATTCATACACCTTTAGCTAGCTGAAAAAGAGTAATGAGCAGGGGAAGAAGTGATCTGATAAATATCTGATTTTACACGTGGTTTATAGACACTTCACATATTTTACACATATGGACTTTTTTTTTACATGTTAATTTTTCACGTGATTTTATTTATTTTTTTTTTTAAACATGATTTCACTTTTTCTCTTCTGATACCAATACAGATACTGAAGCCTTGAGTATCAGCCAATATCTATACTCATCCAATATCTTCCCTTTAAAAAGCTACTAAGCCCTGGAGGTGTGAGGCAAATGTGTTAACCACTAAACCACCGTGCCCCCTATATGTCAACACTTCCAGTTTTTGTTTTTTAATGTTACACGATCACATTGAATTCAGTCTTTTTTCCCCCTCTGATATCTGTTCCACCATTTTGTGCTGGTATTGGTCCAATACTGATACTGGGTATTGGATTGATCTGTCTCTACCTTTCACATGTTCATTTTTTACATGACATTTTTTTCATATGATTCCTTTATTTTCACGTGATTATTGCTCACATAGCACATGTGAAAAACATGAAATACTGTATGTCATTTTCCTGTAAGAGTAGTAGTACTAGTATTATTAATATAGTAGCAGTATTAATAGTAGTAGTAGTAGTAGTAGTATTAATAGTAGCTGTAGCAGTATTAATAGTAGTAATATAGTAGTAGTATTAATATCAGCTGTAGTAATATTAGTAGTAGTATTAATAGTAATAGTAGTAGTAGTATTAATATTAGCTGTAGCAGTAGAGTAATAGTAGTAGTAGTAGTAGAAGTATTAATATAGTAGTAATATTAGTAGTAGTATTAATAGTAATAGTATTAGTAGTATTAATATTAGCTGTAGCAATATTAATAGTAGTAGTAATATTAGTAGCGGTATTAACAGGAGTAGTAATTGTAGTAATAGTAGTATTAACGTTATAATGACTTTATATTATTTTGCCTGCATGCAGAGAATAGTGTGGATATTAGACAGGTCTCTTGAATGGGGCACAGCTGGGTAATTTCTCTTCTTCACACAGTCTCAAATTCCCCAATCAGGCGACAGAGAAGCAGAAAATCCTCCAGAGACCACGGCCCTCATTAGTAACGTGACAGCGAGCAGCACCGAGCTGATGTACAGAAAAGAGAAAGAGAGAGAGAGAGAGAGAGAGAGAGAGAGAGAGAGAGAGAGAGAGAGAGAAAAAGAAAGAAAGAAAGAAAGGACGCCACCCACTGGGCCAGCAGTTCCTCCAGCTAAACCTGGCTAATAAATCCACAGCTGCCATATCACTGCAAAAGCCCAAGCAAATAAATACCTGCATCTGGCGGAGAGCTACATGTAAATGATAAATCATTATTCCCATCCATTCTAATTAGAGTTAGACAGCTGTTACATGTAAATAATGCATATTACACAAATCTTAGCCTTTAAGTTTATTTTGATATAAGATAATTTTGATATAGCTCATTTATAAACACTTTCCTACAAGCACTATTTCCATCCAGAAAGATCTTCATTTTCATTTTTAAAACCTGGAATCTAGAAATGACCCCCATTTTTTTCAGTTTCTATAAATTACTTTTAAGCCTTTGGGCTACTTTTTCTTCCAGATGATGATGTTTTTAGTTTATTATTATTATTATTATTATTATTATTATTATTAAATATTCACTCATCTAACAGAGAGCAAGCGCCTCGTCCCTGCCGCACCTGGAAATACGCAGCTCTGTAAACACGCCGCTGTCTCCTGCTCTGTACCTGCGCTTTGTGTTGCGCCTTTAAAACAAACACAGTGCGCCTGGTTTTAATGCCAGTCCCTCAAAAACTCCGCTTAGCAGGAGGCATGAAAGGCAGACAAGGACTTACAGGTTCAAGACAAGCAAATCCTGAGATGAAAAGCATGCGGAAAATGGGTGCAGTCACCAACACAAAAGATCCCTTGCTGCTAGTTAGTCACCCCCCATCTTTCTTTAAAGCGAGCCCCCCCTGACCCCCCTCACTCCAGCCGAGATGCATTGTGGGGAAAGTCGTTGCCATTCGACCTCTGCAGGGCCTGCGCGGACGCAGCCAGAACCCTGAAATTCATTATGCCTTTAAAACCCCTATTTATTTCCGCATAACCTACATACTCTCGCCAGGAGGCCAAAGCGAAAAAAACGATCATTTCGATGCGGGGTATTTATTTCTAAACAGCAACAGAATTAATCGGGAGCGGTTAGTAAAGATAATTCGGTAAGGAAAAGAAGTAGATTGTAATTTATTAGGAAAAACATGTCTGGGGAGCGAAACCGCAGGTCGCTGGCTTTTCGAGGAGGTGGATTAGCCGCGACCGGCTCCAGTGGCGTCCGAGGCAGCAACGGCGACAGCTGCGAGGCCCAGGCCTGGACCGACCGACACTTAAACGGCAACAGGCCGGATCAAGACGAAGACAGGGATCTGGGGGCAAAGAAAAGACCATCACCCGGTCAAGTGGAGGGCGGGGGGTCGGTCAGCGACAGCACAGAACCGGAGGCTGAGGAGGAGGAAGACCCGGAAGGGAGCAAGCGGACGGCCGACAGAGACGCTGTCAACAACCGCGGCTGGACCGCTGTGACGCCCGGAGAAAGGGCCGAGAGCAGCTGGACCACCGGGAACGGAATGAACGGGGACGACGGAGCGGCAGGATCAGAGGACGAGCGAGGCGCGGCGTTGCGCGGCGGAGACGCCAGAAAGCCCTGGGTTGAGATGAGACCTCAGACGCTGCTTCAGAAACACTCGCTTTTCCAAGCCTCCTGGCTACAGGAGTTTCCGTGGCTAAAATTTTGTCAAGAAACGGGACTCATGTCTTGCTCGTGGTGTCACAACATCGCCACCAACAACAGCGACGAGCTGGTGAAAGGCAGCCGGAATTATAAGCGCGCCCTGCTGCTGAGACATCACCTGTCCTCCGAGCACGGCCGGAACGACCCGACCAAACAGGTAACTGAGAGGTGTCAAACCCTGACTCCGAGTTTACCTGACAGCCGCTAAACACCGTACAACACTTCTCTTCTCATCGAGTGGCCTTACAATCAGACTTTAATATTATGCTGTAGAGAAGTTGTAATGTTTACACTGACTTTTTCTCGACAAAATTATTGCGCTAGCACGCTAGTTAGTTAGCTAGCGTAGGTTAGCCGAGCAGTTGCTAGCTACGGGAAAATCTGGCTAATATGCCACTTAGCATGTAGGCTAACGATGGTCCTCCGTGGTATTTGCCAGACAGCAGGCTATCTTTGTTGGTTATCGGTGTTAAACAGTGACAGTTATCTTTTTTTGCTTTTCAGCACATTCCATTTGTGTATTAACTAAAAGGTGTGCGTTTAATTTGGGTTACTGTATCTGCATAATTTGAGAAACGTACTAACTGGTCATTTAGGATTAACTATCTGGCTGTGTGATTGTCTTGTGATGTTTTGACTATAAGACGCTAGATAGTTCATATTCCAAGGAAAAAGATTAACTGTAAGGTCTCTTTCACAAGTGTACATTCCCAAGTGTGCATGATTAAAACCTGTCCTAGTTGTAATCATTTGAGCCCAGACTATCAGTGCTTCCCTTTCTTTCCATTTGACTAGTTTCCCCCCACAATGCTCTTATTGCACTGTAATTATCAGCCCTTGTTGCCTTGGTACCTCAGTTGATTTGTACAGAGGTCATAATGCTAAGAGCTTGACCCAGCAGGCTTTGGGGAGCCACAGCCCAACCCATTCCCTCCCAACCCCCTCCTCTGCTGGGAAAAATGACCTCTGGCACATCTCCGTCTTCCCCTTTAGGGCTTCTAAATCAGCCTTTGTGCCAGATGAGTGTTCCAGATATCTATATTGCTTATATCCTGAATCGTATGTACCCCCCTCCCCTCCAAATCAAGATTCCTGTGACAAGCTGTGCTTGATTCGCAGAACCCAGCGATCGGCTCATGGCAAGATTGCAGTTAAATAAATTTATCTTATGATCTTGTGAGCTGGTGGTTTTCCCCCACTGTAAAAGGACTGGAGATCAATAAGCACGCCTGTGATCATCTTCAGAGCTGACGTATGGACGTGCCATGAGCCTTAATGCTTTGTAATGAATCTTTAATCCTTATCTCAATTAGGGCAGTGTTCAGAAGAACAATCTGTAAGTGCATATCACGCCTAGACTTATGACTGAGATGACCATTCTTGTTTACTTTAATTTTATTTGTTAATAAAACCCCTAATGATATTGCTAATAGTATACAGGGTGTACCAAATTTATAATTTATATGCTTCACTTGTTATTGAAGAAGGCAGTAGAAGGGATTGCTGGTTCTTTCACTAGCAACTGTGGCTTTAAGATACTTTTATATTTGTATCTGATGTGTACATCAGAAAATGAAAACAATGTTAATGATTTCATGAAATTACATTTCGGCTTTACCATGGCATTTTTATTTTTGCTCCTTTATTAGGAGGGATTCTGTTAGTTTAACACAGTCTAGGAAAGGTGTGTTAATACCAAAGCATAAGTACAGGATAAATTAGCATAGACAGATGTTTTTTCTGGTAAAATAATCTGTAAGTTAGGGTTCGACAGGGATACAACCCTAAATGAGTTGCCTGAGACAATAGACAACATTTCTTTGCATGTGCAGATGTGACTCTGTTTTAGCAGGGGCCGTAACTCAGTTAACCAAATAGGGGGTATCTGGGTTGCTTCACTCTGTCTGTGTCTGGACATTGTCCTCAAAGTTGCCATCCCTGCTTAGAGTGTCTACAGGGAAGACAGTGGCTCCACCCTTCCCCTGTCTGCCCCATGTGAAATGTAGGCCTGTGTGTATTGGGGGGGAGAGAGAGAGAGGACTCTGTGGAATTCTCTATCGATGAGCTCTCCACATTGTTGGGAGGCCCAGAGCCTGGTGTTCTCCACCCACACCTTGGGTCAAGCACACTGCTACATTGTTCATGCATCTGCGAGAAGGGCTGGGTGAGGGGACCAAGCATTGGCCTCAGGGCTAGGCTGGCCTAGGGTGGGGTTTACACAAGAAAAACAAAACTGCTGTCCCTGCAATCTGGGGGACAGTGTTATTCCCCTGAGTCACCCCGTGTTTAGTATGTGATTAGATTACACAGCTAGTGGTGAATGATTAAGCTAAGGGATTACAGTTTGGTTGAGCATGCTTGTTTACAATCAGAGTTGAATGAGCTGTTGGACAACCTTGTGAGCAATCTGTAGCCTAATTGAGCAGCACGTCAGCAAAGGTGATATCAGTGGTGGTGGTTGTGATGTGTTCCGGTTCCACATCAAAATGAAAGTCTGAGGTGTGAAACCAGAACGTGAAAAACCACAGTGGGTTTCATGTCACACTGTCAGAGCGTATTTACCATACTAGTTCTAGTTCACATTAATACAGTAGTTTCAGTATTATTTGACTACCAGTCTATTAAAGCTGGGGTTTTTCCAGCCTTTCCCGTCTGTGGTCAGTGTTAGTTGAATTATTGCCTGGGAAAAAAAAAAAAAAAACACGCCATGTCAGAATCTGACTGTAACCACAGACTCATTTGAAAAATTAGTGTTGGGGCTCCTCTGAAAGCATCTGTTCTCCAGCTCTGTGTTAACACGTGGCACATCTGGAGAAAGGATGAGCAGAGCTGGAGAGACTGTGAGAGAGAAATACAGAGAAGGGCATTTTGCGCCAGTGTTTCTTTTCCTCTCGGTGATGATGGATATTGTTTCTGTCTCTGGTGAGGCACAGTGTCAGAGCTTCTCCCTGAAACAAACACATGCTTGAGAGAAAGGAGGAAATAATAGAGAACAATAAGACACCACAAGCTGACAAGTCATTCCCATATATCTCCCCTTGTCTTTCACACCCCCCCCCCCCCTCCCTTCACCCAAACCCATGCCCATCTGGCTCCTTTGGGTTTTCCATTCTGATCTCACATAAATACACCAGCACTAGCTAGATTGGTCACCTCATAATGAAGTAAGTCTGCACATATTGTGTTCACTCTTTTGCAGTCCTTGTGGACGTAGGGAGCACAAAGCCTCAGTGTACCACACAACATCATCGAACAATAAGCCTGGAGGAAAGGGCTGGCATTGTGTAGAGAAATGGGGTTGCCCTCTATCTCTCCTCTCCCTGTCCGCTGGCCTGCTGCTGGAGCCATGCTACCGTAATAACCCTATCCACCCGGACAAGGGCTGCAGTGTGGAGGAGGCTTGGATGGCCTCCGCCCCGAGAAATGGATTTAATCTAAATTACTCGAGCAGAAAACACAGCTGTGTGGTAGGAGGGGGGAAAATTCTGGGCCTAAGTGGTATAAATGACTCTTTGGATTAGGACATCTGCTTTGCAATCCAGAAATGTAGCACACAAGTACTCCCTCTAATAGGTACCAGTCTGTTCTACCTCTTTTTTTTTTTTTTTACCCAAGAGGCAGAAGAGTTCTTAACCACTACTGAGTACAGGTGTAGGGAAAGGGTGGAGGCCCAGAATGAATCTCTTGGCTTAAAGAGGCTTTGCCCAGTGAGTGAAATGGTTTGCTTAGGGTGTGTCTTGTGATACAGTTTCTGTTTGAGTGGGGGGTTTCGGGAGAGATATACAGTTCCCACAGAGCTGCAGTTTGAGAGCTGGTAGAACCAGTTCTATCATTGTGGTGGTGTCACCATATCCCCACCACGTTGAGTTTACACTGTGCATTAACCCTGTTTGCCCTTTTTTTTGTTGTTGTTGTTGTGCCTTCACTAGGAACCCGAGAGGCTAGAAGACACAGAGGGCACTGAGGTGGAGGACTACAGAAACAAGCCAAATGAGAACTCCTACTGCTACCAGCTGCTCCAGGAGCTGGACAAGCAGCGCAAGAGTGGCATTCTGTGCGACGTGAGCATTGTGGTTTGCGGTCAGGTCTTCCGCGCGCACAAGAACATCTTGGTGGCAGGAAGCCGCTATTTCAAGACCCTCTACTGCTTGACCAAGAATGAGAACCTTGACCAGACCACAGTCACACACCTAGATGTCGCTGCCGTGCAGGGTTTCTCAGTCATCCTGGATTTCCTGTACTCAGGCAACTTACTGCTCACAAGCCAAAACGCCATTGAGGTGATGTCAGTGGCCAGCTACTTGCAGATGAGTGAGGTTGTGCAGTCATGCCGTGCTTTTATCAAAGATGCTCTGAACATCAGCATCAAGCAGGAAGCACCTGACTCAGTGCTAGTGGACTACAACAAGCGGCGTGCTGTGCCCAAAGATGACAAGAAGCCTGGCAATTTCTGGGCCACCAGCATCCTGTCCAAGCTGTCGATAAAGGCCAGCGGGCAGGTGAAGGAGGAGCCAAGTGACGCGGCTGTGCCAACGCTGGGTGCCTCAGCCTGGGGTGGAGAAAACTCTGTGGAGTCCGGGGAGATGCAGACACAGGGATCAGCGCCTGTGTTCGTCTGGAACGAGCTGCCCCCGGGTACTGGCGCTGCCATGAAGAGCGAGGAGCGCCACGAGCCAGGCAGTGGCAGGCGGAAAAAACAGATCGCCAGACGCTTTGTCTACAACATCCCACCTGAGCCAGAGGAGGGCTTTGATGAGGGCATGTTCATTCAGCCGTCAGCATCCTACACTAGAGATGACTACTCTTATCTCTCAGAGAAAACAGGTAAAACCACTTTAGCTTTCAGCCTTGGATGTGTACTGAAAACATTTCATTTATTGCATTTATTCTTTCCCTCATCATCCATAAACTTGGCGTGAATAAATGACTCCCATGCCCTTAATCATTTCCTCATGGCTGCCATGACCACATCATAGTAGCTCCCAATAAAAGTTCAACTCGGTGAACTCTTTTTATGGACGTAATTGTTAGGCATCGGCATACGTTGGCGCATGTTGTCTATCCATGTGCCAGTCTCATTGAAATGAATGGCAACAGGTGTGTTTAACGGGTATCAAAAAGTCCATGCGAGCACAGCCTGAGGCTCAGGGGTTTATTTGAATAAGGTGGAAGCTTTGTTCTGAGTCGTGACTATTCTACATAGTGGTTACTATTCAGAGAGACCAGACGATGTGAAGGGTGTGATGCTTTCTGTTGTCCATGACTCTTCTCACACACCAGCAGCCCATTATGCCTTTTCAGAATGTTGTACTATTACTAATGACAACGGCCAGGAAAAGCAATATGTGTGACCTTAGGTAAGAGGTCGGACTGCATATGGGAGCCGTACTGGTTCCAGGTCACAAATAGATTATTTATTATTATTATTATTAATATTATTCTGTTATCACAGATTGACCAGGCATTTTTTTTAATTGCTAAAGTTGCACGTACTTTTGAATGGCTGCTGATCAAAGTGAAAGAAAGGACAATTCTTTTCTCGCTATGACACTGAAATAGTATGAAAGCCATGATTTGACATTTTTTTCCCTTTTGAAACAGGAAGTCAGGGAAGGGAGTGTGTCAACGGGCTTGACTGATTTCCACATCAGCCAATAGTGTTCGAGATGAGCCGTATCTCCCGCTGGATCTAACCAGACTCAAAGTAGCTTAGAAAAACGGCTAAATAAGAAGCCACATCTTTAAATGGAGTGTGTTTTCTTTGCCACGATTTCATGGGGTCTAAAGTAAATTCATATGCTCAGCTCCAATTACTCTGTCTGTTGTAATATAGCGATGCAAGCTTTGTTTGTCTGGTGGCCAGTAATTGAGAATTGCGTTACTGAAAATTCATTTTTAAGCTATAATTAATGTTTCATGTTGACCGTTAAAGCAGACTACTATACAGGCAGGCATCATAGTGGGTTCAGTTACAAAAGTTGTGTCTGGTATTAACCTAAACAGAGATTGTAGGATAAGTCATCATAGAGAGTAGTCAGGGTTAAGTCAATGCAACCTTTTTTTTTTTTTTTTTTTTTTTTTTTTTGGGTGTATAAAATGGTCAGAGCCAGGACTAACCCCAGAGCTTGAGCTACCCTAAAAGCGAATTATGTCCAGTTTTAAATAGTGTCTGCATACGTCACATATTAACAACAAAAATATTGCTGACTAATGTAACAAAGTTGACTATGTGTATTTAAAAATATTTTATGATTTATTACTCATTTATTTATTTTTGGCTGTTCTGTTTTCTTGCTGTGTAAAGCAGGTTGGATCAACTTTTATCTACTTTTGGGATATTATTACTATTATTGGTTCATGCAAGAGCATTAAGGCATATCAGTATCATCAGTGAGTTCAAATAAAGGGTTCTCCTTCTCTGTGACTAACAGCACAGTGTGTGTAGCATCACACTAACACCGGCAGGATTAGAATGCTAGACCAAGTTATCTAGCTTTCCTAGTGAATGCTAGCTGGCTAAAGCTACATCAAATAGGCTATGTTGTTACCACAAACAAGAGTTCATTACCTGGAAGACCGTCTGTTTGAGTTTGACTTGACACTTTATTCTCTAAAAGGTTTTGAAAAGAAAGGGCTGTTTTCTCTTGTGCCTGATTAACCAGCGTGAAATTGACCATGGAAAGAATATTTTGGTCTTACTCTTCAATCATAAAAGCTGGTAATTACCTGCCGAGTGTCAGTGACTGTCGGATGACCTTGATATGAAATAAAACTGGCAAGGAACAACCACAATCAAATACTAATATTCTCTATCAGCTTATTTAGATTTCCATAATTGTTAGGTTTTATGTCATATGTAAGTAACACTTTAGTCTTGAATATAGTTTGGATAAAATGTCTGATTAGATGACACATTTGTTTAAGGATGCCTGTAGTTAACTGTAGTCAGTTAGTATGCATCGATTAGTAGCTAAACCGAATCCTTGAGCACCTATGATCCCAATAACCATAGCCAAAAAAATGATAATGTACACAAGTGATTTTCCTCCAGATTATTGTTGATTATTTTGGCACCCAAATTGTATTTTAATTTTCCAGTTTTAGGTTTAAAAAAAAAACAAAACAAGGTTACATCATAAGTTAATCATTGGGTTTAGTACTATTCCAAGAAAAATGAAAACGTTGTTAACCGCGATTGTGCGTTTCATCTCATGTCTGGCTGAGGGAAATGAGTTTTCAGTCTCTGTGATGTCAGTGTCATAGGATTCCTCAGATACTGAAACAAAAACTGTGTCGGTGTGGACGTCACACATACAGGATGCATGCTATAAGATAATACTGGTAGCCATGAAGTATGGTTAAAATATAAACAAAATATTTAAGCTCTTAAAGCTCTTAAAATAAAATATGCATAGAGCAGGGATCTTCAATCTTACCCACAAAGGGCCGGTGTGGCTGCAGGATTTCATTCCACCCAAGCAGACGTCACACCCGATTCCACTTGTTTAATCAGTTCATCTTTGTCTTCAGTTTAAAAGATGTGATGTGAGCATTTTCTATTCTGTGTCTTGCTTGCGTATAGCCAGTGAGATTGCACATGTCAAGATTCTGAAGCTGATGTCCAGAAAAGTGTGCAATATTTATCAGATGCCATGTTCAAGGACACTCCATATTCATTTTTGAGTTCTGCGAAAATCTTCCACATTTCAGTGAAATTGCTGTTTTGACATTGGAACAGTTCACTGTTACCCGCTGTGTGGATTAGCAGTATCCGTCATGGTTGCAGGCACTTTCCTGTTAATGGGGGCATCTCCAATATTGCCCAAGCACATTCTTAGACACACCCTCATAGTTATGCCCTGACCTTTGCCTATGGCATCATGCCAGTCATGATCTTACATCAAGATTGCTTTTCTACTTGCCAGTGTAGTTGGGTGTGTAGTATGCGCGGGCATGAGCCATCTTTCCTTTTAATTAGAGGTCGAGCCAGTGAGTCTCTGTCCTTATTAAGCTGCCTGCCTCTGCCTTCCTGATATCACACAAACCTGTGTAATATTGAGCCAGAGGAGCTATCAAGCCTCAGACTCTGTTCGGCACACTGAAGCGTGAAATGATATTACATATTACAGTTGTATGGTATGAAAGCAAAGCTGAGATGCTTAAATGCTCTTAGGTTAAATGCATTTAGGTCCTATTCCTCATAGCTCTATAAGGGCAGGCTGGCATCCATGACCTGAACTCATGTGCTGACACTTCCTTTTAGACTCAGAGCTTTTTCCTTTAAGCAGTCAGTTACTTAAAGGAATCCTCCAGTGCTTAACTTTATCTCTCCCCACCACATCTGGAGCTTATAAGCGATTACCACAGTCAATACCTCCGACACCTTTTACTTTGAAAAGAATGGAAACACCATTTTCTCGAAGCTTCCTTATAATGGTAGCCTAAGGATAGTTGGTGAAAACGTTTAAAATGCCTAATCAAATAATGCAAATAATGGTCTTTATGTGAGACAGATATGAAAGGAAGACATACTAAAGCTGTCTGTATTGTTGTATTATGTACTTTTTTTCAGCAGCTGCGTGTCCATGGTGATACGTTTATGCAAAACCATAAATTCTTCATAAAGTACTCCTCTCTCAGAAAGCATGAATTATATAGATTTATAACACCACACTTATGAATTCTCAATTCTGATTGTTCAGAAAGTGTTAATGAAGTTTCTATAATGTCAGCTCTTACAGCATTTCCAGCTGTCAAATCAAATCACAGGTTTATATTGATGTCCTCATTCTAATACGTTATCATTTCTATAGTAACAGCTCATTCAGAGGGACTTGGTATGGTAGGATGGACATGTCACAATAATCTAAGTCTAATAATAAGCAGATTTTGAATTGTGTTATTATTTAACACAGAAGATTTCTGTAAGGAGATGTGTATTTAATGTTTATGGAAGGCGTTTCGGGTGTCAGTGCTTTGCAACATAACTCTCCGGCATGGGAGAATCTTCAGGACAGAGGAGGCTGTGCTTTATGGTTTCTCTATAAGATGATGTTTTTTTTGTGTGTGTGTGTCTTATTAACATTAAGAGAGGGCAATTACATGAACTAACTTGTCTCACAAACATTCCACAACATTAAATGTAACTATAAACAGTTAAACGTATGATGAGCCATTCTTTAATTAAGAAGAAAGTGTAATCGTTGGCAAATAGCAGGTGTATAGGGGGAAAATTTGGGGTAGTAACAGTAACTCCACTTTGCATCAGGCCACATCAGACCATACTATTACTGATGATTTTCCTATAACATCACACCCCGTTGTGTTTTTTTTTTTTCTATTTACAAATTCCTTGGACTGTAGAATTTGTACGTCGTACAAAGATGCAGCTGCCCCCAACCTCTATTTCGAGTTTTCCATTATCTTCTTAGCACAGAGAAACACGCCAGTTGTTGTCCATGGTAATTGGCCATACATTATAGATGTGGTAGAAAGAGGGTTGAAAAACTGAAATATTTCATTAATGGCGGTTGTGTTTTTGATGGCAGTGAGTTTGCTGTTCTCTGTTTTAGAAACTGGAAGGAGAAATGGTAGTGCTGCTTAGCTTTAAGATTCTGGCTCCACAGTGAACGGGGCAGGATTCACTGTCGTAAATACTTGAATTCTGTTCAAAAAGGGCTTCAGTTGAGTCGTTTGCAGCTGCTGGTTGGCTACACACACACACACACACACACACACACGTTCACTCTCCCCTCAGTCCTCTGAGGTGCAAAGCTGCCAGGGGTCATCCCGCCCTGATACTCCCTAATGCAGAGCGCCCGTTGCTGCCTTTACAAATATTGACCCAGGCAGCACAGGCCCTTACAGTGGGATCTAATGGCTTACCTAGCAGCTCTCTAAATGCACCCTGAGAAAGCTGATCCACTGCCGGTGCTTCTGGCAATCATTTACACATTATACCTATACACCCACATGCCAAAGACACACAGTCTGGAACTCATGCACGTTCTTCAAGAATTAGCCAAGTATTTATGGCACATAAGATGCATTTAATAATGAGTGCAGGCAGTAGCAGTAAGTGCATTTGTCCTCGAGGGCTTTGGGGTAGTATACAGATGGAGCAATTACTGGGTGGAGACCACTCAATCCCTCAGTCTGTTATATCCCTCTCCCACCACAGAGCTGGCTCTCCAACATGGCCAGCGAAGAGAGTTGGGGAGAAGCGTAACAGCTTCAAATGCTCTTTGAGTTGTTTCCTTTCTCAAATTGTAGGAGCGTTGTATAATTTCAAAATCTAGTTTGATGATTAACTATGTCAAGTCATGCTTTAATGGCAAAGTCTGATCCTAGGTGTGTACCTGACTAACTTATAGTGGCAGGTTGAACTTTAATTTTAATACTGGATAACAGTAAGGGAAGAAGGAAGCAGTGTGGTCGCCGAGTGTAGCTCTTCTTCAGTCCACCCGCACGGTGGTGCTTGGGGTCCATTTGAAATTCCCAGGTGATCTGGCTCTCGTCAGCCCCTTGGCAACCTGCTTAACGACTCTTTTGTTGGGGCCATTTTGGGCCAAACAAAGCTGGACTTCCCCGTTCCCCCGTCACATTAAAGAGACTCGTGCTCTGCTTAACCATAGTTTAAGACAAGCACCCCAATCCCAGCGGGGCTCGGGTGTGTGCTACTTGTTCTCTAAAGGAGCTCCTATTTTGATATTCTCCTGGTTAGTGTCTTTAAAGTCTGTTTAAAAGCCAGTGGAAAGAAGTAGAGCTTGCTGTTTGTTCATTTGTTCCTCCTTCATTGGGAAAAATTGTATTATAGTAATACAGTTATAGCTTCTGGTATGAAATTACCATAGCAACTGGCGATACTTCACCAGGTTGCCCAGCACACTCTGGAAGTAACACAGAAGGGAGTGCATCTCTTCATGATCTAAACATGACACCTTGATACAATAAAATGATCCCGCCCCTCTCTCGCCGTCTCTTCACACAGCACACGAAGAAAATGGAGCAAATAGAGATGTGGAGGAGAAAATACTTGGCTAGCTACAGCCACTCCTTCCAGCGATCAGCTGTTTGTGCGTATGCTGGAGGAACTGGTGCAAAAAGCAGCTCACCGGTGATCTGTGTGTGTTTCTGTCCTAGGTGAAACGTCCGACACCGCTCTGAATAAGCTCAAGTGTCCCCACTGTAACTACATAGCCAAGCACCGACGAACACTAAAGCGCCATCTGATCATCCACTCGGGCGTGCGTTCCTTCAGCTGCGACATCTGCGGCAAGCTCTTCACCCGCCGAGAGCACGTCAAGAGACATTCCCTGGTGAGACAAAGGCTCATTTTCACTTATGCTACGTGTCTGTCTGATATTCTTCCCTCTCTGATCCACACTCATGCCCATATCCTCCTCCACCAGCGTGCTCTTCTGCCTATCACTCCATCCAAACTCCTTTATTGACCCCTCTTTCTAACATTTAAGTGTTTACATTCTTTAGTTGCAGATTCATTTCCTTGGGAATTTCATGTCATTTCCTTTAGAATTAGTGTTTAAAAAGAAATATAACAGTGTGATGAAGAGGCAGGCTTATTCACATTTCTTAACATGTAGCAGTTTATTTAAAATAATAAAATAATAAAACTCTTTTGTTTCTAAATGTCTGAAAAATTGTGATTTCAATGTAAGATCATTTATGTAAGGACTAAAACACAACAGGGAATCCTGTTATAGGAAACTAGCTCAATGACGGGGTGGTGTGTGTGTGTTCTCCCCTCTCTCTCACACACACACACACACATACACACACACACACACACATACACACACACACACATCAATCTGAAAATAATTGTTTAGCACATTGAATGACACCTTGTACATTTTATCAGTTTATAGTATGGGTGGGCGATGTGGTCAAAATATCACATCATGATTTTTTCAGGCTGGATCACGATCAATGATGTGATCACAATTATTTTTCATTTTGGTTTTTAAGAGCATTCTGCAAGACTGAACGGAGTAACTAAACTAATTTCCCTATTGGTAGAAGTATAGCTCTACATAACCTCATAAAGGGAAACATAACCTCAAAGAAAAAGAAAAACAGATCATTTAGACCAAAGTACCCTTTCAAACAAATTTCCAAACAAAATATAAACTGGTGCTTGACAGGCGAGTGAGTCTTTGAATATGCTTAAATACTGAGTACGTTAGCAGAGTTGGTATACGTTTTTGTTTTTAAACGAAGCGATTCATTGTTCACTGTTTTGGGGGATTTTATTGCACTTCTCTCAGCATTCTGTGTACAGCTGACGAATGGTGATGTTAAAATATTTGCGACTCGGTAAGTCCTAACAAGTATCATCTATTTTTAGAAGTCGTTTTTTTTTTCAACTGTTGGATGGGTATTAAATCCTTGGCCAGGTAAAATGTCACAGCATCGGTGATGTCTTTTCTAGCGCTTGCTTGTTTTCTCGTAAGCAGTGCCTTTTTCAGTTGCGTTTGTGGTTGTTGTTGGCGTTTTGGCTGCAGTGCTGTTGTACTCGCGGTCTCTCGCGGTGTTGTCTGGCTTTTGCCACACGTTTTGGGGTGCTTTATTCCGCGGTGGTTAAACAGGTTCATCTTGTTTCCTCCAAACGTGTTAATCTTGCCTTTGCATATTTTGCAAACAGCTGTTGTTTGTGCCATGTCTGTTGTGTAAAACCCAAACCAGTTCTGTATAACTGATGTTAAATTT
Organism: Pangasius djambal; assembly: GCA_022985145.1. Taxonomy (NCBI): domain Eukaryota; kingdom Metazoa; phylum Chordata; class Actinopteri; order Siluriformes; family Pangasiidae; genus Pangasius; species Pangasius djambal. Next base: position 7,873,382 of record CM040997.1, read on the forward strand.
TTAGGCACCAGATCCTCCGTGTTGCCAAACACGGCAAAATGAGGCGGGAACATGAGTTAAGGAACTGCCTGCTATTAATCCTTTTTGGTTTGTTTGTGTCTGTCAGGGAGAACGCGAGTTGGACTAACGAATCGATTCCTTATCTGAGCATTTTCAGTGCAACCAGCAAAATGTGTTTAGTGTCATGAACTCATGGTACTCAAGATCTTTCTGTTTACTGCATTACTGCATTACCATGAAGCTATAAAGCTATAAAATGCCAATTAAAAAAGCAAGGGAGGAATTGCCTCGTGCATCTAAAGATAAACTGATCTCATGCGAGGAGATTACACTCCAGGTTTAGATGAAATGGCCTCACAAAAATGGATCAAATGGATTGAATTGTTCATTGTGTTTGAAAACACGCTTTGATTGTGTGTCGTGATGTAATGTTAAACAAGCTTTTAATGAAAAACAGAAAAAAAAAAATGTAAAATTAACTAAACCTAATCCTCATGTTGTATGGACTGGTAAACTGGGGTTTTTGCCGGAGCAGACTGAGAGGCAGCAGGAAGCAGGCAGTCAAGTTCACGCACGGTTTATTTCTGGTCACCGTGGCTACAGCTGTCGATGCTTAAAGTCCCTATTATTGAAACTGTAACGCGTCTCTCTCTCTGTCCTCTCGCAGGTGCACAAGAAAGATAAGAAGTACAAGTGCATGGTGTGTAAGAAGATCTTCATGCTGGCGGCGAGTGTGGGGATCCGTCATGGCTCTCGCCGCTACGGTGTGTGTGTGGACTGTGCTGACTCGCACCAGGCCACACAGGAAGGGCTGGAGGCCATGCAGGAGCTGGAGTTCAGCCGCGACGAAGACTACGAGGAGAATGCCGAGGGAGACGAGGACATGGGGGAGGAGGCAGACGCCGAGGAGCCCAACGACAACGACCAATCCAACTACGAGGGTGACACAGGTGCCACCCCCGAGGAGGACTAACGTCAATGCAACTTCAAAAAAAAAAAAAAAAAAAAAAAGCTGGGAAACAATCAACAACTCCAAAGTGCTATCAAACCTCACGGTTGCACAGTAGTGTGTATGTCCAAAAGAAAAAAGCATTTGGTAGATAGGGACTCGAAGATGTAAAGATTATGTGTGTGACAGAGTCTAGGCCTGCTGCCTGTTAGAGAAAGAGATAAAATGATGATATATGAAAATCAGGTTTTTCAGTGATGTATTTTTTTCTTCTTCTTCTTTATTGGGTCTGATGGTGTACAGTGTTTTAAGTTACGATAGGCCAATCATCTTAAAGATATTATTTAATTTATGAAGAAAGTTAATATGGTCTTATTAAAATGCTATAATTTGTGTGTTTTTTTTTTTTGTTTGTTTTTTCCACGTCTGATGAGAGAGGTTCCGTTTTAGGCTGCACTTCCTGGCAAGTCTGAACTTCCATGACTTATGACTGTCCTGACTTTAAAGACAGCATTGAAGATGTTGCCTACAGGAAGATTTTATTTCCTTTCAAGTTGTGTAGATATGTTTAGTTATCATAAAAGATCTACGAGCTATATTTTCTTTCCTTTTTTTTCTTTTTTTTTTCCTGCACAAATCTTGGAACCAAAAAAATCTGTTTTGTGACTCTAATAGACCACAGCCATATTTATGATTAAGTTATATTGGGGCTGTGCCATTGTGCCAAGCAGAACGCACACCGAGATTTGGCAGGAGGCGAACTACTGAAAATGCTGAGAGTAAACATAAAGCAGAGAGAAAAAAAAGTAAAAAAAAAAATAAAATAAATAAAAAATATAATGGGAATATATTATTGCTAGCTTTATATGAATCACAGCGTCACCGTAACACTTTATAGAGCATTTTGACATTCACTTAAAGCTTGAATTTTGCCAAATGACGGAAACGTTTGGTGCTGTAATGCTTGTTTTTGAAATACTGGACCTAAAAGCTGTATATGATATTAATAATCGTAAAGCCTACTCAACTCAGATATTTTAATCAGCTCTATATGTAACACTGTTGTGCTAAAGAGCCGATCAGGTATGCTTTGCCATTTTTTTTTTTTTCTTCTTTTTAATTTAATGCACATGCACACACATACATACCATTTTTATTTTATTGTATTTTATTTTTTAGTCTAATCTACCGGCAGTACAGTAACAACGACCCAAAGTTTTGGACCTTCCTGATTTGGTGTGATGAGGTACTGAGCATACTGATAATCACTTGAATGGTGTGTGTGTGTGTGTGTGTGTGTGTGTGTGTGTGTGTGTGTGTGTGTGTGTGTGTGTGTGTGTGTGTGTGTGTGTGTGTAAGGTAATTGTGAAGAATGCTGGTTGGTTGGGATGCATGAAGTTTGTTTTGTAAAAGACTTCATTTTCGTGCAAAAAAAAAAAAACCAAACAAACAAACTATTTACAATTTATTTTATTTGACGCGATGTTGTGTTTGTCTGCCGAGAAAGAAACACTTTGGTCATGCTAATGTAAAGTGGAGCTCTATGGAGAGTCATAGTCACGCACTTACTACTTTACATTCATTTTTTTTTTTTTTTTTTTTTTTTTTTTTTTTTTTTTTTTTTTTTTCTTATTTCCCCAAAGCCGGTCTGGATGGAAATAAAAGAAAACTGTTTTGTCCATGTGCAAATCCTTTTTTTTTCTTTTTTTTTTTTTCTTTTGACATTTCATTATTTAATATTATATATATATTGATTCCAAAATGCAATCAAGACTGTTAATTTCTATTTGTCCTACCAAAATCGTTGTTTAATTAATGTTGAATTAATGTATGAGAAAGCCAGGTAACCTGTTTAGTGTAAATCCTTGCTTCTGTGTGTATGTAATTGTCAGATTTAAATGTTTTTATTCTAAAAAAAAAAAATCATTCACTTTACCCTAGATGCATATATTGTTTTTGGTTTTTCTTCCTTTCTATGATGTTTTCTTTTCTTTTTTTTTATTTCATCAAGCAAATTATTTTATAAGAGATATTTGTGGTTTGAAACCTAGGAACAGCAGTTTCTGGTCATATGCAGTGGATATATTGAAGTGCTATAATGATACAAAGTATGTCTATCTTTCCCTTTACTCCAGATGAACATGTATTTTGAAAGCTCTATAGAAGATATTCATCCTGTTTGTATTATTTATCTTCAATCACTGTGGGAGGGATATGATATTATATAGATATATATAGAGAGATGAAGTATATGAAATATCTATATATACACATATATTGAAATAGATATTTAAGTTGATTTGAATTATTGGAAGTTGGGCTTAGCTTTTGATATCCTCTCCTCTTCGCTTCCTGTTCATCTGTGTGCTTGTTCACCCACACACACATACCCACACACACACACACACACACACACACATTGTTGCTTCTTTCACATTATGTCTGTGTTTCTGATGAACTTAAGATGACTTCCTCCTTACATTTTATGCTATATGTGGGTATAATCAACAAAAAAAAGCAGAACACTACAGATGAAGGGTTTTTCCAGCTGTATTTTTTTAAAGCCGTTTCAAAGATGTATTTTTCAACGCTCTTACAGTGGATGCAAACTGGGCCTTCGGCTCACCTCATACACAAAGCAAATCAGGTTACTCTTTTTATGTTTTTTGTTTTCCTTCAAGGTTTTAAGATGAATACATTCTCCTTTCTGTTTCAATTGTACTACTGTTCCTCTATAATAAATTTTAAAATAAAACTTTGATATTGCTCTAGTGCGCCTCCTTGTCAGAAGTGAATGAATGATTTTTATTTTTTCACATCAGTTTTTTTTGGGTAATTCGTCTGTTTAAGAAAAAAATCGAACTATTTAAACTTCAGAGTCTTTAGGGAAGTGAACATCATCTTAAACGCTCACAGTTAAAATGACCTTTTTATTACCTCTCAGATTTCAGAGGCCAGTCTCTCATATTGTCTGTTTCTGATGAACTCAAGATGACGTCCTTCTTACACTGTATGCTGAGTATAATTGGCAGAATAAGCAGAACACTACAGATAAAGGGTTTTTCAAGCTGTATTTTGTAATTCAGCATTTTTCAATGCTCTCACAGTGGATGCTGTCATATACTGTACATTTCAAATTATAGCCAAATGGATATAGATAGGAAGTTGAAGACCTAAAGACATGTAAATAAGCTGGCAATGGTGTAACTAATTTTGTACAAGGCTGAAAGTCCTGCCATTTGTGTCATGGGTTCAGCTATCAAAATGTCTGAATCCTACTACGGTAAAATTTGGCTCATGACCGTTCATCATATTGAGTTGACATCACTGTAGAGGAATGAATCCTCGTGACAACAGCTTTTCCCGTTCAATGCATCCGTACAAGTAAAACACCTTTTATGTATGTTCTTGTACTTTATCAAAATGTCAATCAGAGAATGACTGAGCTAATAGGCTGGACTGAATCGCCTCATCATGAGACGCTTAAGCAATAAACTAGTCTGATGTAACAACAGTTACAGTAATTACATTTAAAGCCAAGTGACTGAGCAGCAGTGCAAGCTGGGTATGTATTGCATATACACTCATTGGCCGCTTTAACAGGAAGACCTGTACACCTGCTCATTTATGCAGTTATCTAATCAGCCAATCATGTACAAGCAGCACAATGCATAAAATCATGGAGATGCAGGTCAAGAGCTTCAGTTAATGTTCACATCAAACATCAGAATGGGGAAAAGATGTGATCTCTGTGACTTTAACCGTGGCATGGTTGTCGGTGCCACATGGGCTGGTTTGAGTATTTCAGAAACTGCTGATCTCCTGGGATTTTCACACACAACAGTCTCTAGAGTTTACACAGAATGGTGCGAAAAACAAAAACATCCTGTGAGCGGAGGGTCTGCAGGCTGAAGCACCTCGCTGATGAGAGAGATCAGAGGAGACTTACCAGACCTGTCTGAGCTGACAGGAAGTCTATAGTATCTCAAAGAAGCGCTCTTTACAACCGTGGTGAGCAGTAAAGCATCTCAGAATACACAACACCTCAAACCTTGAGGTGGATGAGCTACAACAGCAGAAGACCACATCCGGTTCCACTCCTGTCAGCCAAGAACAGGGATCTGAGGCTATCATGGGCACAGGCTCACTGAAACTGAACAGTTGAAGACTGGAAAAAGACCAGATTTTTTTTTAAATCGTCAACTGCCCAGTTTCTGGGCATCTAACAGTGAAAGTTTTGACACTGCAGGAGAAAATGGCAGGCTAACAAAGCATTTTTAGCTAAGGATGATGACTGGCTTATGATTTCACATCCTAAGGGCCATCCCCTTAAAAATGTTTTGAACTTTGAGCCAACATTGAAGAGATCATCACTGTGAAATCAAGCAATCCCTGTAGGCCTACATTTACAGGCACTGACAACTTTGCGGTATTTGCAACAAGAACCGGCTGACCGCTCTGGCATCCCTCTATCATCCCTGAGCTACTTATTGCCAGCCATATGAGATAACATTTAATTAGGATGTCACGCTGATGCTTCGAATTTCCTTACTCTCGGCGTGAACATGCTGACATCGAAAAGTGTTTTGCAGTGATTCTGTTTTTGACATTATTGTAATTGCAAAATTGACTACGTCCATGTTGCAATAAAGCCCCAATAAGGCTACGAATTTATGTTTTGTTCTAAATTTAACATGTAAAATAATAAAATTCAACAAGAATAAATCAGCTGACTCTCATTCACTATATTCCTGACAAATTAGAGCACAAATAAGTACCTTACCTGCTCAGCAAGAAAAAAATAAATAAAATAAATAAATAAAAACTCCATCAGTCCTGAATCATTTTCCTTTGGATTATAATATTGGATTCATTCACCCTCTTACTCTAATTTGCTTACACTCTATCTCATGATTGGCTCTGTCTCCTGTCTGTCACTGTGCAGTTGGACTTCTTTCAGCTTGGTAAGTAATAACATTTGACACAGCTGCCAATTCCTGCTATTCTCACAGCTAAATGCTGCAAACTCTGATAGCAATTCTGGATTAAAAAAAAATAATCTTAGTCGATGGTCTAAATTCTGGGCTCAACCTTCAATGTGGTGTCTATGGCAAAAAGCCATCAAGTGCTGCCATCTAGTGGTGATTTGGAAACTTGTACTGTGCCCTGGTTTCCTCGAATTTAGTAAGCTAAAGGCACTAAACCAAACCAAACCAAAACCAAACAACAAAACAAAACAAAAAAACAATCAAAAATCAGAGCAGTGGGTTTCAACGTGAGGGTACCCAATCTACTTTTTCATGTTTAATTACCTATAAGATTACTTACAGTTTATCAGCTACATGTACATACTGTTATCACATTTTCTATTTGCAAATATGGCAACCATTACTTGTAGTAATAATTTACTAACTGTGCATTGGTTTCACTCCTCATATTTTTTAACATGAAGGCATTAAAGGCACATAAGTTTATTACAATACTTTAATCAATACAACAAATTAAATCTTAAGTTCTCTAATATCTTATTCAACTTCCTTTTTGTTGAATAGATTACGAAAGTTTAAAAATAATCCTTCTCTTGGGATCTGCAATTTGTATATATGTATATATATAAAACATGTGAAAAAATTAGGACACCCCATAAAATATTCAGTTTTTTATTAAGAAATGTCATCGTCAATTTCTGATCTTGTTTACTTTGTACCTGTAGATGAAAGTGATGTAATTGCATGTAAACAACAAAAAATCACTTTGTTTTCACTTATTAAACAAAAGAAATCCACAAAAATGAGTATTTCAACTGAGGAAAAAGTTAGGACACCCTATGCCCTAATAGCTAGTGTTTCCCCCTTTGGCTGAAATAACCTCAATGAGACGTTTCTTGTAGCCATCTACCAGTTTCTGGCATCGACTGGAAGAAAGTTTCCCCCACTCCTCAATGCAGAATTCTTTCAGCTGTGTGATGTTTGAGGGGTTTCTTGCATGCACAGTCCGTTTCAGATCACCCCACAGGATCAAAATAGGATTTAGATCTGGGCTTTGACCCTCCATTTTCTACTTTTCAGCCAGTCCTTGGTGGATTTACTGCTATGTTTTGGGTCATTGTCATGTTGCAAGGTCCAGTTCCGCTTCAGCTGCAATTTTCTTTGACAGATGGTCTCACATGTTCCTCAAGCACCTTCTGATACAATGTAGAATTCATAGTGGATTCTGTGATGGTGAGCTGGCCAGGTCCTGCTGCAGCAAAGCCCCAAACCATAACACTTTCACCTCCATGGTTCACAGCTGGTATGAGGTTCTTTTGCTGAAATGCTGTCTTTGGTTTATGTCAAACATGCCCTCTGTTATGGTGTTCAGATAATTCAATTTTAGACTCATCTGTCCAAAGCACATTATTCCAGAAGTCTTGGCCTTTGTCTATGTGTTCTTTGGCAAACTTCAGTCTTGCCCTCATGTTTTTCTTAGACAGCCAAGGTTTCCTCCTTGCACACCTCCCATGGTAATTAAAGTTGTGCAGTCTCTTTCTGATTGTAGATTCATGCACTTTGACATCAACTGTAGCAAGAGCTTGCTGTAGGTCCCGTGATGATATTTTAGGGCTTAAGAAGCCTCCAGTTAGGTGTTAGTTTGGTTAGACACTTGCATGAGAAAGGTGCAGCATCCATGTTTCGAAATGTTCTTCTGTGGGTATCTGGTAAAAGCATTTTCAAAGTTGCCTATTTTCTTATGAATTTTTCATTATTTCTCATTCTCAGAAATAGTCTTCTCCAACTAGGCTACCTGAACCAGACTGCTTTGTCAACATGGATGGCATGCCAGTCCATTGCACCCTGCACACACACATTCACACACTCATTCGCACCTAGGGTCGCCAATTTAGAGTCGCCAGTCAATCTATAAAGCCAGTCAATAAAGAGGGGCTTCGTTCCACCAAGCGTGGGCTTAGTCTGGCCAAGCTGGGGGGTCACACTGTTGGACTGTGGGGCTGGGGCTAGATACAACTGGTGTACACAACTTCTGAATTAGACTGTGACAGAGTGGCGTAATTTCAGAATCAGACACCAGGTGGCAGCCCATCATTTTGTAGTGCTATTTAAGTCTGAGAACATCTCCTAGCTGTACCCTTTCATCAGTGGAAGTGATTTCATTCCACCCTTTCAAAATCAGTGGAAGTGCCTTTTGAATCTTTTTTTTTTAAACCATTATAATATGTTGGGATTTCCATAAGCACTCTGAACATACAGAGAATACAGTCTGTATTGTATATGTGTATGTGTCTGTGGTTGTAGTCGTTTGTGTTCATTTGACTGAGATTCTGAGGCCTCAGTGACTGTGCGTGTGTGTTCGTTTATATACTGTGCTGTCTGTGTGAGAGTGTGAATGGGTGCTACTTTGTGTTTTTGCATGTGTATGTTTATTTATGTACTGTGCTGTCTGTGTGAGAGTGTGAATGGGTGCTACTTTGTGTTTTTGCATGTGTATGTTTATTTATGTACTGTGCTGTCTGTGTGAGAGTGTGAATGGGTGCTACTTTGTGTTTTTGCATGTGTGTTTGTTTATATATTGTGCTGTCTGTGTGAGAGTGTGAATGGGTGCTACTTTGCGTGTGTGTGTGTGTGTGTGCGTGTGTTTGTTTATATACTGTGCTGTCTGTGTGAGAGTGTGCATGGGTGCTACTTTGTGTTTTTGCATGTGTGTTTGTTTATATATTGTGCTGTCTGTGTGAGAGTGTGCATGGGTGCTACTTTGCGTG
>CM040997.1:7885931-7935138 GCA_022985145.1 Pangasius djambal
TGTGTGTGTGTGTGTGTGTGTGTGTATGTGTGTGCGCACTCTGTTCAAACATGCCCCCAGGCACCCACACACTGGCCCATTCTCTCGGCCGTGTGAGAATGGAGGGCTTTGCTTTGTGTGGGTGTCTGTCAGTGCTGTTGTGTGGAGTTGGCCCCATTGTGGCCGACCACTGTTCCTTATTGACACAGGACTCTCTCTACTCTCTGTTCCCAGGCTCAGAGCCTGCGTCCGGACCTCCAGCACTCTGAAACCGGATCCGGCAAGCACCGTCACCATTTGTGCTCTCCCTCTCTCGCTGCACTATTGTGCGTGGCTGTATTTCAATCCGAACTGTTTGTGGGTCCATTAAAGTACAGCAGGTAACGGTGTGGTCACAGCAGCAGCTGCTGATGGGGAATGTGACGGCTGCTCATTCAGAGCCACTCCTGAATGGCTGCACTCTCCTGTTTGGGCTTCCTGCCGCTCTGTGATGGTATGGCGTCGCCAGAACCTCAGGGTCAGAGAGAGGACGTGCTTCATATTGAGTGTGTGTGTGTCGGGTTAATTGGGCCTTGGAACCTCCCATTAGCTCAGAGGCAGATGGAACAACTGGGCAGGCAAGGGCAGATTAGAGATATGTCCCATTAGAGATTTTGCTCATTTCCTCTGTCAGGAATGTAATAAATAAATAAACAAACAAACAAACAAATAATAATTTTAGTGGTAGTAGTACTACCAGTACTAATAGTAGTAATATACATAACTATAGTAGACAAGACATATCCTTTTTTATGTCATTTTTTGCATCTGAATGCTGTTTATTTTAAAGAAATATAATAGTATTCATAACTATTACATCATTCCTTTTTTCTCTGTTTCTCATAAAGGTGTTTACAGGACATATAACATTAATTATATAATATAAATTATATAAGCTAAGAGTAATGCTTTAAAGTGGAAAATTGTCATTCTGTCAGTGTTACAATTGCAACATCAAATGTAGAACAATAAATAAGCAAATAAACAAATAAACAAATAAACAAATGTCACAATAAAAGTATAATAATGATTTCTTTGCTGTCCCAAAAGCCCATTTTATCTTTAATCCATCCATCCTAATTACCTAATGTAAAACATGGAACATTTTATATAATTAAAAGCACTTATAAAGTTAAAAAAAATATATAGTAACAAATGGAAAAATACATAGACATAAATAGAATAAAACAGAATTTTAATAGTATTAATAAACTAAAAACTAATGTAAGTACGAACATAAAAAGGAATAACATTTTTATGTAAAACATTATAATTAAATGCTAAAGTAAAAAAGTTCCTGCCAATGTAAAAAGAAAATTGCAACTTATTGGCAATAATATATTTTCTTCTCACACCGTTTAATAGTTTGCCAGATGTGTTATACCAGAGCTATATGGTATGGCATCAGTGCACTAGGATCTTTAAGCAGGAGGACAGGTTGTGTTGCTCAGAGTTTGGACAGGATATACAGCTTTCTGCGTTCAGCTGCGTGAGATCAGCTGAGTCTCAGAGCTGAGGCTGCCAGGTTCAGTATGTGAAAAGCAAAGAAGAGAAACAGAATATTGCCTAGACACTTCTGTCTTACACTGGATTGACGAGACAGTGCTCTGTTGGGAATTGTCCGCTTGGCCGGCCTCACACACACCGGTCTTGTTCACACAGGTCAGTTTTGAACATGTTGTTCCTCCTGTGCCGGCACAGACTTTTGACATTTGTGTGTGAAAACCTCAGGAACTGACCTGAACTTAAATTCAGCTATTTTCCTATGTCTTCATTTCAGCTCATGCTTATGTTATTTAGTTGTTTAAGGACTAATCCTGAAGCCAGTTATCCAATAAACACCCCCAGCTTACAAACCCAATGACTTTCCTTACATGGTTTCACCAATACCTACACACACATACACACACTCACACCATCATATGAATCTCCGTGCCTGTAGCTATGTGTGAGGTGTGTGCATTTGATTGTGTGTCTGCAATCTGTCAGTGCGTGTTTATATACACAGCACAGCCGTGTGTAGCCATGTGTGCACACGTGTGCCTATGTGTGTGCGTGCCTGACGAGGTGCCGGTTCCCACAGCTCTGATCTAATTCAGCTGTAACCCAATCTCCGTGTGAGTGTCGCTCAGCCAGCGCTCTCCCTCCCACCACCAGCATTCAGTGCGCGGGTGTGTGTTCACGCTTGTGTGTGTCAGTACATGCACGTGTGTGTGTGTGTGTGTCAGTCACTTCCCCCGTCAGTCCCACAAGCCCCTAGGCGCAGAAGCTCCCAGGGATTGGTTTACTGTGTCAACTCCGGCAGGCGCGCTCATATGGCCTGCCGCATCCTGTGTGCACACCATCGTGACACTCTATACCTGCTGCTCAGCAACTGCAGGGGCCCTGAAGAGACAAGCAAGAGAGCGATGGAGGACAGCATAAGAGGCACAGATATGACACACATCACCCACAGCACAGATTACTCCCATTCTTTATCAGATACACTGACTCTCTGTTGCATCCCATATACAATACAGTATATACTGTTCCTCTGAACTGGAAAGCCTTGCATGGCCTTTTCCATTCTTTCTAACAGAGTTTCCTTAATTAATCAACACACAAATACACTCTGGCACTGGATTCCTGGAGCTCACCATGTTTCTGAGAAGTGTGTTCAGTATTAAGGCCCCAATACGGACATTTTTCCATGGACATGTTCAAAAACAAGAACTGGCTCGAACAGGAACAAACAAAAAATTGGGGTACTAGATCATTTTCCAGAGACAACTGGCAGTTGATCAACTCTCATAGTGATGACAGTAAAAATGACCGCATTATTGTTTTGAGGCACAACAATGCCATTTTTACATTTTTACATAATTTGGTTCACCAAAAAACTCTATTTTAACCTCAAAGAAATCACATCTAATTAAGGACAGGTTTTTTGAATTTCATGATGTGCAAAAAAAAAAAAAAAAATGGCCAAAGAATCACACCCTGAAAGGCTGTATAGGGAACCAAAACTGTCTCTTTAGGAAACAAAAATGGTTCCTCTATCATGTTGTTTTAAAGAACATCTTCTAACACCTTTATTTTTTTTAGAGAGAGTGAATAGAAAGGGGGAGCACTGGAGGGAGGAAAGCACTGGAAGAGATCTGAATGAAGAAAATTAGCAGGAGAGGAGAGAGTTGGAAAAAGCAGATCAGTGGAGAAGAGACTGATAGAGGAAGGCAGAAGGATAGCAGAGAAAGCAAGAAGCAGAGCAGGAGAGCTGGAGACAGGAGCTCAGTGGAAGACAGCAGGAAGGAGAGCAGGAAGGAGATCAGGAAGGCAGCAGGAAGGAAATCAGAAGACAACAGCAGAAGGAAAGAAGCAGGAGGAAAGAGATTGGGGCAAGAGAGCAGGAAGGAGATCAGCGGAACACGAATAGGGATGGAACTGGAAGGAGATCAGAGGAAGAGAACAGGAATGAAATCAGAAGGAGATCCAAAGAGACCAGCAGGGGGAAGGAGATCAGTGAAAAAGTGCAGGATGGAGGAGACCAAAAGAGTAGAGCTGGAGAGAGGAGATCAGTGGAGGAGTGCAAGTAGGAGATCAATGAAAGGGCAGGAAGGAGATCACTGGAAGAGAGCGGGAGAAAGCAGATCAGTGAAAGGGAGCAAGAGAAAGTAGGTCAGTGGAAGATAGCAGGAGTAAGGAGATCAGTGAAAGAGAGCAGGAGGAAAGAGATCAGTGGAAGAGAGCAGGAAGTAGATCACTGGAACTCAGCAGAGCAAGCAGATCAGTGGAAGAGACCTGGAAGAGATTAGATGAGAAGAGCAGGAGGAAGGAGATCAGAGGCAGAGAGCGGTAGGAAGGAGATCACTGGAAGAGAGAAGGAAGAGATCAGACAAAAAGAGCAGGAGGAAGGAGATCAGAGGAGGAGAGCAGGAGGAAACAGTGGAAGAGCCTAGGAGGAAGGAAATCAGTAGGTTAGAGCAAGACAGAGGAGGGCAAAGAAGGAGAGAGGAGATCAGTGGAAGAAAACAAGAAGGAGATCAGAGGAGGAGAGCAGGAGGTGTTGGGCAGGAGGTGCTGGGTACCAGCAAACCTTGTAAGAACTATTATGTGTTTCTACTGAGGAAGAACCATTACATACATAAATGTGAGAGTTCAATAATGCATTGCATAATAATTGTGCAGAACTATGCAGAATAAGTTGTACTTATGACTATGAGAACATATTTTACCATCCACATTGCAGACCTTTACCATCTATACACAGCACAGAGACCTTTTCATAGACAATGATTACATGTAAGATGTGAGACAGCTGTTTTTATTGTTAGTAGCGTTACATAGGAACTACATTAGCAAGCCAACACTTCTGAATCCACTGATCAGGCTTGTCTGAAATGGACCCATGCAGAACAGTTTCAGATCAGGCACTGGTACCTTGGAGAAACAAATGAGTTAACTGTGTTTCGTGACATTTTGCCTACAAGGACTAACAAGGAATGAGAGTGAGTGTCCTAGTGTGTTTCCAAGTTGTTTGTGTGTTGGATTGGTAATAAAAACAGATGTGAAGCAGTGTCAGAGGGAGCACTCTGTCAGAGAGAAAGTTGGAACGTGAGTATGAGTGGAACAAAGACATAGTTGACCGAGTCGAATGACTGGATTTCTGGAAAAAATGCTTGTTAAGTGTTTAGCAAGGGGTTTTGAGGGGTGCAGTGTGTGTTGTTCATACTGTGGTGTGTAGTTTAGCTGACATCAATTATTATTGATGTAATGTATTATGTAATTATGTAACAGTTGTTAGCTAGTAGTTCTCCAGGAGATCATAATATATATGACTTGGGAAATATTGCTTAGTTCATAATGAACTACCAAACCATTACTTTATCAGCTTTAGTAATTACTCAGTATTTAGTATTTAGTATTAGTAGATAATAGAAGTGACTTAGGAGTTAATGTAGTATTACTCATTCATTCCTGCTTAGTCCCTGCATAGTTATCTATGAGTTATTGAACAGTATTATAAAGTGTAAGGAATAAAACACATCAGAAAATAAATATTGACAGGGTTTGGTACAGACAGACATGAAGCAGAGTTACTGTTACTACCCTTAAGTTGATTATTTTACTATAACCGCATGTCCCAAAGAGTTTTATGTTCTTATAGTAATCTTGTATGTATATTTAATGTTGTTGAACATCCACGAAACAAGTCAGAACTATAAATTATAACAGCTATAAATCCTCACCAGACTCCTGACTCATTTTCTCTCTTTCTTGAAGTTAATCAGACAAACAAACAAACAAACAAACAAACAAACAAACAACCAAAAACAAAAAAAGCAACTTGTCATGTTATGGAAAACTTAAAGTTACAGCTTTGACACCGACTGTTATAAAGCACTGACTCTGGAGACTCCTTCCAAAAAATGCTTCCATCTCCTCATAGAAAATATCAACAATTATTGATCAACATCTTCTGACTAATCAGATTCAAGAATTCAACAGCACTGTAGTATCATTTGCTATAGGAGCCTGAGAATTCAATATTTTCCAAATTACAATATTTACAGCGAAACAGCTTCATGTGTTTGATCTGTTTTATCCTCATAGTTGAGTTATATGAAGACTTCATTGTATTGTATTACTGCTCAGTCACAGGCCTGACACAGACATAATGACAGAGATGACAGAGAATGACACACAAACACACACACACACACACACACACACACACACACACACATGCCTATCATCACTAGTCTCAAGTCTCACACCTCAGTCTACTCTAAACTAGCTGGTGCTCTTTAGCCTCCACATCCCACCTCCACCTCTGGATAAACAAACTTTCTAAAACACACATTCACACAGACTTATATTACTATCTTTGCGATTACTATCTTTGCTTGTGTATTACTGACACTAAATAATGGTATGCCCTACATTGAAATATTTCAAAAAGGACATATTTTGAAGATCTGAATATTTTAATTAATAGCTTGTCAAATAGTAAAACATTTTTCTTTGTTGGACCAAGCCAGATGACCCCACATGCCAAATTACCATGTATTATGGTCGTTGTGGAGGCACTCGGTCCCCACAAAGAGGTAAATATATGCTATGACACACACACGCACACATAGTAGTGCTCACAGAGCAAATAAACACGAAGCACTCACCTCCCCTACCATGTTAAGCAAACACGCAACCTCTTTCTCACCACCCCTCAAGTGACAGTAAAGCATGTTCACACATTTATCTCTTACTTGCTGTAACTACATTCAAGGCTGCACAGAGCAAGCTGTTCAATCCACAGTGAATTTACAGGTTCTGTATGTCTTACCCATGCTTTGTCTTTCTGTGTGAGTGTGTGTGTGTGTGAAAAAGTACTGATAATCGCTGATATAATATATATTGCCATGAACTATATGCTTAGATTTACCCTTGTATAGATTTACCCTTATATATACCCATGTATAGAAATGTATGAATTCATACTGATTTCTGTATTAGGACTTTAATAATCTATTACAGAATCTTTAATGATGAATTGATTCGAGCTGGTTTTACTTCTGGATTTGGAAATATTTACCCTCCAAAATAAAAATCCTTCAGCATCTATACCCAGCACAGACATCACAGAAATTGATTACACACTATCCCTGAGCCTGAGATATCACAGGTTCTTAGTTCTAGGCCAGCAGCAAAGGGACGCTACCAAGCTTAAATTGAGTACACGCATTTTCTTATAGTGAATAAGACAAAGCAGACAATGGGGTTGAAGACCTTGAAAATTCCCCATGTGAGGAAGGCCAGCCGTTATCAGCGGACATCATGGCAGCCATCCACAAACTAAACAACAAGGCAGATCAAAAGTTTGGTTTAATTTCATCAGTTTCCAGCCTTCAAGAGATGCTTAATACAAAAGGGATGGAAACACAGCAAGCCACCGCTGACCATAATAAATGCAAGAGAAGAGGACTCTTGAAAGTCAGTGTTCCATGCTATGTGATGAAAACGAGGACCATCCTGCTAAATTGGATGAGCTAGAATGTCGTGCCAGAAGGAAATATATGCATTTTGGGTATTATTAGAGAACAACAAGAAGGGATGACCCATAGAAAAAATATGCGTCTTCTAACACATGCGAAATTATTATCTGGATCCAACCCTATCAAAGAAAAGTTTGTTAGCGAGGCAGTGTTTTTCCATTACAGCACAGAAACTAAAACCTGGATTTCTGTCCAAACATTGTCATGAAATGATCATTTTGATACAGTGTATTTTGACACAATGAGGAGAACAATGTAAGGAGGCTTGATACAGTGATTTCCGATTTCCTGCTCGCTTCATAATAATGGTCTGTGAAGCATCACATATCTTCAATTCACCTGTTGAAGCCAAAGATCACCAGTAGATCTGGTGAGAATTTGGGCTGACATATGAATAGCTAACTACCGGACAATAAATGCTGGATATTTGCTTTTTTTCAGGCCAGCAGTACTGTGATTTTGGAACTGAATATATTTGTAGGCTCTTTTTTTTGGTGGAGATGTTTGAAATGATTACAGGCTAGCACTAACCGACACTAGCACTAGCACCTTCCTGGTGGAAAAAGTACTGGCAGTGGCAGTCCTGAGATTTGAGCAGAGATATTTAACCCCAGACTGAATCCTGATACTTCACTGAGTCCTTGAGGTGGTCTTTGGTCTTGAATAGTTCCTGAGGTTACAGTATTGAGAGCTAAAATAAGATTAGACACATTTTTATTAATCCTTCATTGGGATTGATAGATACTAATAGCTACACAACATCAGCAACATTCTCTATAATGCTTGCTTTGCAGTTTATTTAGTTTAACTTTATTCTACATTTTAGTTGATCGTGTAGCCTATATTTGGTCTTTCATGTGTGTGTGTGTGTGTGTGTGTGTGTGTGTGCATGTGTGTGTGCGTGTGTGTCATCTGTAAAACATGTCCTCAGGGAGTCTGGTTGAAATAAATCTGAGTTGAGAAAACAAACCCTGCAGTTCCGCTTCTCATACACACTTTGACACTTGATATCTCTCTCTTTCCCTCCCTCTCTCTTTTTATCTGTCCATCTGTTGCATGCACATGCTCACTCATTGTTCCTGTTAGCACACAAACATACACACTGACACACTCGCAAACCACACATTTTACATGCTCTCACACGCTAGCTCTGAGCATTTGCTTGTGGGATGATTTTTATTCATCTCAGCACCAGACGATCTGCACGTGGACTGTACTTGATCACATATTCTCTAGAGTAGTGATGAGTGTGAGAACTAGACTAACTGAATCCTCATTATGTAATTGATAGTAAAACACTACTGAAAAATCTCCAAAATGATTTGATTTGACCCCAGAAAAGGCATATAGCTTACTTTACATTAAAATGTGCATAACACTGTCATTTGTCAGACTTAGTCAGATGTCAAAATACTAGCTAGCTAGTTATTTCAAAAAGGTAATTGTTTGACTGGAGTGATGATTCTATGAATTGACTCCGTGAACTGATTCTATGATTTGACGCTATATTTTTATCTGTGAATTTAATGGGACACCTGACCATTACACACATATGTGCTTGTTGAACATCCCATTCCAGACTTAGTCCCCCTTCGTTGTTATAATAACCTCCACTCTTCTGGGAAGGCTTACCACTAGATTTTGGAGCATGGCTGTGGGGACTTGTGTTCATTTAGCCACAAGAGTATTAGTGAGGTCAGGCACTGATTTCCAGCGAGGAGGCCTGGTATGCAGTCTGCATTCCAGCTCATCCCAAAGGTGTTCAGTGGGGTTCAGGTCACGGTTCTGTGCAGTCCACTCAACTTCTTCCACTCCAACCCTGGCAAACCATGTCTTCAAGGACCTCAAAGAAGAATATAGGAAAGAGTGGCAAACAGTCTGTCCTTTGCAAAGCACATACTTTGCAGTGCAGACCTATAAAGACTAAACAGCTCTCTTTACTCAGCAGTGGCAAGGACAGAGGCAGCTAAATAGGCTGTTTACGAGTGGCCGGGCAGAAAGGCAACAAAAATAATCGTCCGTCACAATTTTATCAGAGAGAAAGGTCCTTGTTTGAGGGGCACCAGCTCTCTTGCCAGTGGCTGCTCTGTGCCAGCTGTCTTGGCCGTGCAGCACTGCGGTTTTCCCAAGCTACTGCCTGTGGGAAAATCCACGCTGGCCAGTAATTGATTCCGCCCTGCCAGCTCCATTAGTGCGCAACACAGTTACCAGCCAGTGATCTACAGACAGCCTGAGAGCGAGAGAAATGAGAGAACGCCCTCTTCTCATCTCTCATCTCTCTCTCTCTTTCTCTCTCACTCTTTCGCTCTCTTACTGTGGATTGAACACACAACTTGTAAGGTTGACCCTCGTCCCAATTAGCGCCTGTGCGAAACAGACCACCCCCTGTCTGCAGGCTCAGCCACCTGACCTAGCATGTGCAGCTCCATTCATACACACTGAGCCGTCTCCTGATGCCAACCCATCGTATACACACGCGCACACACGCACACACTCACACATACACACACTTCATAGCCACTCACACACACCCCACATGCACAATGTCAAGAGATGAATGTATATGCAAGTGTATATACATGAGTACATGCACACACCCACACAGGTGCCCACACACACTGAGGACAATGCCCACATCTCAATGGACAATGCGTCACTTTCAACAGTGCATTTCAATTCAGAAAGTGACCTCAGTAGAAAGTCACTGACGTGCCTTCTATTTTGCACTTGTACCATCGCACACTGAGATTTGCATAGACATGAAAAAGAGTTCATTTCCATCCCAGTTTATTTTACCTCACTAGTTTACTGGTCACATCACACAGTGGAGAAGAAGTGATTTAGTACTTGTGGTTTAATAACAGACTTCTGCTTGCGCTTACATGGCTTTGACTCAGACTTAAAATATTCCACAACACATTATTGCAATTCATTAAGATTACCAAAGTTGTCCTGATAAATGAAGTCCTTAGTTAAACCACAAGTTTAAGTTTGAGTCTCGACTAGGAGGGTAAGTGACTAAATCAGTGGTGTGCAGCGTGCACTAGAGGGGTGCACTAGGAATAGGATTGTGATTGTGAAGTCCCAAAGTGGCCAGTTTTCACATGTATTTGAGATAAAAAAAAAGGCCATGTTGATAACATGGGAGCATTTTGGTGGACATGGTGGGCTGCTCTTTTACCATGTTCATTCATTCATCTTCAGTAAATGTTTTATCTTGGTCAGGGTCACTGTAGTTTAAATGACTAATTCGTACATATTTTGAGAAATAGTGCTAACTATGCTCAGGAAAACCGAAAATAACACAGACAAGTACAAACAAAAATAATAATTGTGGGGGCAGGTGGGTCTTTCTGCAGGAGCAGGTGGGCTTGATCAAGAGTGTCTGTGGGAGGGAGCAGAATTGGTCAGAATTCCTTTGGGAGTAGAATGAAAAACAGTCCCATACACCACCAGTGTGCACTTATGTCACCATGTTGCCAGTAGGTTCCCTACAGCGTTCCCAAACTTCATCCCATCAGAACAATTAGTGCCTTTCATTAAGATCAAAGCCCTACGCTTTCCCTTCATCACTGTCAACTTTACACCGTCTCTGTGTTTGGGGTCACTTTGATGGAGATTTGTTGTGATTTTTTTATTGTAATGACTAGCACAATATTGTAGTAAAGCAAAAAAGAGACTGCAGAGTTAAGGAATCCCTGAAAATGCTGAAATATCCTCCAGTAACACTGTACGTACAAAGCCCAATTCTTAGGCATTACACACTCAATTAGACTGACCCCAGCCAGCAGATGTGTTGCTGATAAAGTCTGAGGTGAAAGAGCCTGTGACCTGTCTGGATGTGTTTTTGACAGACAGGATGATGGCCAGTCTTGTGCATTTGACCCTACACTGACAGCAGAGTAATTGGGGTAATTACAGTCCCTTAAGCCCTACATGCCCCGTCCTGTGCAGTGGCCCCTCTCTATTAGCGGTCTATGAAATATTAACAGCAGTCAGCTGCACACATGAGAGGACAGAGGGCTGAAGTTCAAGCCCCCCCCCCCCCCCCCGCCCTGGTCCCCCTTTACCACATGGCTGATTAAAGGTAAGTGCCTGCCCTCGCCAATTACCGTACAATACCAAATGCCCCCTCCTCCTTCTCTGTGCTTGTGCATCTGTGAATCTCTTGTAGTGGATCAGAGATGGGGCATGTAGAATGGGGTTGGGGGGTGAGATAGAGGTGTTGTGGGGTACACTAAGGAGCGCATTCTAAAAGATGTGTTGAATAAAAACAACTTTTTTATGTTATCACTATTTAAATTGTAAATTAAAGATACAAGATACTTTTATTTCTAACTTTCAGTGAACTTACACCTGGTTAAATATTAGATTAACTGATACTAAATCTAGTTTAACTATATGTGAATTTATAAAGTATGGTTATTATTATTATTATTATTATTATTATTATTATTATTATTATTCACTATATATAGTTCATTTCTACCAAAAGAGCACAGATTGATTGTAAACATATTTGAGAAACCATTGCTTGTGTTAAATATGCACAAATGCAGTAACATAGAATGGGTTTTTCCTAAATGTACACACGTATTTTTATATATATATAATTTTTTTTCCCAGTTTCTTATCGAACAAGGTACAAACAGTAATGCTAACCTTATGTTTTGTAATTTATTACACAAACCCAGTGGTGTGAATTATTACAATTTTGCCAGTGTGAGGCCATGTTGGTAAAAAAGGAACACACTATGTGCTGTACTAACATATGTATTTTGACATTCAGGTTATTGATTCACATGATTTTAGAATACAATGTTGTTTTGCCTACAAGTTCTTTTCAGCTCAGTCATATACATGGGACACTTAAATTGATGCAAATCTCTGTGTAAATGTCAGTGTAAAACAAACAAACAAGTTAAGCCATACAAATATCCCTGTGCCCTTTGTATCTCACCAAATCCCTGTGGCTAAAGTTTGTGTTGTACTGTGAACAGTGTTGAACTGTGTAACAGATTGATAGTCATTTCAACATTGAAATATTAAACTTAAAAACGAGCATCATCTTGCTAAATTGGATAATCTAGAATGTCGTTCCAGAAGGAAATATCTGTATTTTGGGCATTAAAGAGTGACCCATAGAAAAAAATATTAATGTCTTAAATTATTACCTGGATCCAACCCTATCAAAAAGTAGTGAGGAAAAATTGTAAGGAGGCTAGATACAAAAATGCTAACTGAAAAAAAAAAATTAGTGAACTGTATGTACTGTATATGTGTGTATTTTTTGTAAGTAAGGTCAGACATTTCTCTGTCACTCTGAGCAGCTGAGCCACAGAGTGTCACAGAGGAGCTGATCTGGAGCATGGGGCACACAGCCGGCAGCACACAAACACACACTGCTGTCAGCCCTGTGACATGGGAACCACCAGGCCTGGGCTTGATCATGCTCTCTGAGGTCCCAGATACCACACATTCCTCGCTCCCAGCCACTGTGAGAACCTCACGGCACTGAGAAAGGGGCAGCATGGTACAGTATAGCCACTCCTGCATGAGTGAACAGTGGTTCTACACAAAAGCATGAGCTACGAATGGGTTCCCACATGCTCCAACATCCACACACAGCTCTCTGAAGCTCTATTGTGGCCAGGGACTCATGTATGCAATTAATTCTTATGTAGAGAAGGACAGACATTCTGTGGATTATAGTTTGGCTTCTGTGTGTGTGTGTGTGTGTGTGTGTTTTTTCTGAGTGGGGTGGGGGTCTAATGCTAATTCCAAAGCTGAGCCGTTCTGTAGGGACTTGTGGCTCGGATGAGGGTTGCATGACAGCTGAGTTGAGCACTTTCCCATACTGCAAGGGGTCAAGGGTTCAAGCCACAGGTTGAGAAGCAGTTGTTTTGGCCACACAAGGATTGCTAGTGTGCTGCAGTCCAACTGAGAAAGAAAGGAAGAGACGTATTGTACATGCAGACACATACACAAGCTTTTTCTAATGACACTGACCATTTGGTGAGCACCTGCAAGACCCTGTGTATGCGTACATGGGTGTGTGCTTTTAAATCATAGATGATTTAGATCAACAGGGTGATAAATGTTATTTTTCTACCCAGATGTACACTGTTGCATAAGCTCTAAGAGCTTATTACTCATATTTCCAGGATGACTAGCTCTTAGCTAACATCCTGTCAGGACTCATTATAAAAATACATTTTAAAGTTGGGTTTTTAGGGTATAAATCATCCGAAAGAATGCAAATGCATGATTAGCCCACATGTGCCATGTTTATCTCTGGGCACATGTCAAACCAGACTTAATGTGGTTTAATCTTACATCTGCTGGGTTACCCTACCTTCACACTTGCAAGCAATAAAGTAGGTGACCATTTACTTTCTGTGTGTGTGGCAGCAGCAAACAACAAAGCAACAGCATGATAAATGACATCTGAATCGAGGTTTTCGCAAATCTATGCAAATTAGGGATAAGTGAAAAAACAAATAACTGCCTTGAATGATTCCACTGATCACTACTAGGTATGTGTGGTTCGACGTTTGTTCAGGTCCTACCTGTAATTAGTTCCATTCACTGTTTGACAGCCAAAAATGCAAACAGACCTTTGACTGTGGTTTCATCTTTTCTTGCCTCTTTTCTCTATATAACATCTCAGTAAATGTTTTTAGAGACATTACAATGTAAAAACAAGCTTGGAAAAAAGTAGCAAAGCTCGTTGGTGCTTCTGGTGAAGGTACTCAGCTAGTACAACTGCTAATCTGCCAGCAATGACAGTACAAAGCCTAGCATATTACATGTAAATCATATAACCAAATGTCACACTGATTACTGCATTATTTAAATGTGTTCAACTAGCTTTAGAAGCTCTGTATATTGCTAAGCTCATGGAACTCACTTCAAACTTCCCCTAAGGCAGAATTGTCAGTGCCGCAGCTGCATACAGCCACATTTACCAAGCATACAGGACCAGGAACTTAAGGAAAGAAAGGTAAGGGCATTTTGGGATGAAGGGTTGACGAGGTAGGAGGGAGTATTTGGGTTGCGTACTGTACAGAGGACATGTGCTGTAATCACTTCCCAGCTGGCATTCCTCAAACCCAATTATGACTATTCGTTAAACCAGTAAAAAAACATGATAGAGAAAGACAAGAGATTACACGTGTAAATAAATTCCTCCAACCACCATGTTTATATATTTGGAATCATGAAGAAGTATACACTCACTGAGCACTTTATTAGGAACACTACATTAATACTGGGTAGGGCCTCCCTTTGTTCTCAAAACAGCCTCAATTCTTCATGGTATGTTGTCCACAAAGTGTTGGAAATATTCCCTTGAGATTCTGGTCCATGTTGACATGATTGCATCACACAGTTCTTACAGATTTTTCAGGTGAATCTTCATGCTATGAATCTCCCGTTCTACCACTTCTCAAAAGTGCTCTAACGGATTCAGATCCGATGACTGGGAAGGCCGCTGAAGAACACTGAACCCTTTGTCATATTCATGAAACCAGTTTGAGATGTACTTTGTGACATTATCATGCTGGAAGTAGCCAATGGGTAAATTGTGGCCATGAAGGCCAGCAACAATACTCAAATAGGATGTGGCATTCAAGCGATGATTGATTGGTATTAACAAGCCCAGAGTGTGCCAAGAAAACATTCCCCTCACCATTACACAACCTCCACCAGCCCTGACCACTGACACAAGGCAGGTTGGGTCCATGGATTCATGCTGTTGGTGCCAAATTCTGACCCTACCATCTGTGTGCCTCAGCAAAAATCAAGATTCATCAGACCAGGCTAAGATTTTCCAGTCTTATACTGTCCAGTTTTGGTAAGCCTGTGCCCACTGCAGCCTCAGCTTTCTGTTCTTGGCTTACAGAACTGGAACCTGACATGGTCTTCTGCTGTTGTAGCCCATCCACCTCAAGTTTCAATGTGTTGTGCAGTCTGAAATACTTTTCTGCTCACCACAATTGTACAGAGTGGTTATGTGAGTTACTATAGCCTTTCTCTCAGCTCGAACCAGTCTGGCCATTCTCCATTGATTTTTTTTTTTTTTTTTTTTTTGAAAATGGAAAAAAAAAATGCATTATTGAGTCAGGGGAGAGGAAAATACTCTAAAAGATGATGTTCCAGAGATGCTGTGAGTCACCCTGGAAATCCTGTAAAAGTACCTCACAATAATTCACAGTTAGAACTGTTGGGTACGAATTGGTGTGAAGTTTTGAATACACACACCAGTGTTAATACTTCCCTCATCATCGTGCTTGAAAATAGTATGGCCAAAGACCTTGCCCTTAATATACCACACAAGTTAACAGAGAGTCACAGGCATTATAAAAGTCTTTTCTCTTCAACTGTCTTTGAGTCAGAAATCTCCAAATAATCAGCTTCAGACACACAGAGCCCAGCGGACAGTGGTAAAACTCACTCCACAAACACAATGTTTTTGCTTCAGCAATTCCTTGGTTTTTTTTTTTAACTAGAGTGCTAGTATTAGCTGGCTAGCTTGCTACTATCAGCTTTGAGCTGTAACCTGATCTCACGGAACCAGGCACTGGGAGATTGTTTCCTGTTTTGTACGGTCCTCGTTTTTGAATATGCAGAAGAAAAGTTATAGCCTACCAGGCACCGGGTGATTTGGTTAACCATTCACAAACAAGTGATTCAGCACTGTGGATTTCAAAAAAGAACAAAACAGCCAGTGTTAGTGAACTAACTGGCAGACATACTAGCTAAACAACAAGCTTAAAGAAGGTTAAAAGTTTTGTCCTTTCACTTGCTACACAGTAACTGTGACAGTCATACTGATGTGTACAATAAGGTTTTTTATTCTCTTGGAAGACCTCAGATTATGCTATGAAGATCCTCTAACTATAGACCTGTGATTAAATCCATGTATTGCTTACATTTTGCCATTGCAGCTAACGTATTTGCAGCTGTCATGGGTTTTGCGTCATCCTGTGCTGGCTTCAGCATCCTATATTGGCTTTTAGATGAGAGTCGTCTCACAGTCACACTCTGAGATTTTGTCTTCGTCTGTCTTTGGCTGTCAGCCGCCGGTGAGCACATCGCATTATGCTTTCTGAGACCGCTGATCGAAACTCACAACCAAGATGTGCAATTTTTGTCCATAAATCATACAGTGTAAACCTGGCTTAATTTACAGAATTATGAGATTTTGATTATGAGATTATGAGAGTAAATTTTTCACTGCACATTTAAACACAGAATCTGGTCCAAACTGGAGCCAACAGAACTTAGGGCTTTAATGCATTCCCAACTTGAGAAACAACTGGATTGGCCATAGTGATGAGAGTAAAAGTGACTGCTTCAAAGACATCATCACAGCATGCTTTGTGGTTACACCACTTTTAGGTCCAGCATGGAAGGATTAACTTTGTTTTTCTGTGTGACTGCCTGTTTGGTTAACCAACTTATATTGGCTGAGATCCTCCCCACCCGCATGTACCATTAGGTCCTGCTGGTGCCAATGTTGAAAAGGTACCAAAAACATACAGCTAGAACCTGCTGAATTATACTGAGAGAACAGTTCCAGTTTTCTGGTGCCAAAGGTTCTGGTAATGTAGTGGAAAAAGGCCCATAAACAATAATGTCGCGTTTCCAGTAAGCCACTGCTCATTAATAGACAAACTTAATCAAGTCCAGCTTTCAGAGGTTAAGCAAAGCAAACCATCATGTTTTCAGGGAATTGTGATCTATGGCAACATCACGATCCTGTCATGAGAGCATGTGTCTTCAGGCCGGGGCCCTGTCCCTTTGTTGTGGCACTACAGAATTTGTGGTGAGGCCTTAGAAAAGACCATAGACAGCAGGGCTCTCCATGCTCTGTACATTTGCTTATACTTGATCTTTCTCATACACATGGACGCACACAGTCCCTCCATCTCTTTTTCTCCCTCTCATTCTGTTTCTCGCTGTTTCTCTCTCTGGTGGTTGGGGTGTGGTCAGGAGGATTCTCTGAGCCCCTCTGTTCTGTCTCCTGCGCTGAGCCAGAAAGTCTGGACCAGCAAGGAACAAGCCAATTATATTTGGTTTTTGCCTCTTTGTTGTTGGGGCACCATATAAAACCCTGCTTTCTTCCATGTTTTGCTTTTTTTTGTTTTCATTCCTGTTTTCACTGAGGGCATGTTTCATTATGTGTCCTTGCCACATCAAATACAGAGGACTCTGACTCCCACTTTCTCTGCAGCATACCGTTACTTAGCCTGCACGGCAAAACATCCGTGTCCTAAAATAGTCTTTCCTTTTCCCTGACCCTCGGCAGAGTGATGTTTCTCAATTTCACTCACTGACTGACAGAAACAGAGGAGAATTGAGGGGGACATTGGTTGCCAGGGGGGGCAGGCAACTACATGGTAAACACTGGTAGCCATGGCACAAACACTCCTTTCGAGAAGGAGTTATGGACAATATATTCTTCTCATTCAGGGCGGATCTGCTGTAAACAATGAGCTAAAGGTTTATGTGTTAGGAGCTATTGGCCTTTGTATGGTGTGAATGTGTCTGTTCCCAGCCAGGCAGTCTGTGGCAGTGACAGAGCATTGGGGCAAAGGCCGAGGCTGAGGCCCATCAGGTAAAGCTGGGGCAGGTCTGGACCTCTCGGCGCCTCGGCTGTCACATCGGCCCAAGGCAGGAGGTGGAGTTTGGCTCAGAACATCACAATGAGCTCAGGGGGAAGAGACAGCACAACACCAAACGCTCCTGGCTGACAAACTTCCTTTGCACAATTCATGTGCTTTCTTTTCTTTTCCATCTCCACTTTCCTCCCTCTTCACTTAAAGCAGTTCCAGCTTATCACTTTTTGGGCCCTTTTTCCACGGCACGAAGTATTGGAACCTCAGGCACCAGAAGACCATCTGCTGGTTCAATACCAATGGTTCCAGTTACTGTATAGCGCTGTTTGTTTTTGTTGTTGTTGATTGGTTACTATACGTCACACAAAATGCCTCATCATACACATAAAAAACAAACGAACAAAACATGGAATAGTCTTTTTGGTGTTTATTGGTGTCATTTGTACTGTCATAAGCACGTTTGTGGTGGTTTATTTTTTATATTATTTATATCCTTTTTCAAATAAAAAAAGCAAAACACATTTTTTTCAGTGAAAATACAGCACTAAATAAAATTAAATAATTTCATATGGTGTGTGACATCAAAGAGGTTTTTAAGATGTTGATAATGTCCTTATAACCATATGTTTGTTTGGTCATGTTTTCCTAATCAGTGGGTTGAAAATAATTTTAACTTTGTTCTGGTGCATATTTTTCATCATCAATAACAAAAATGTAAAACGCCTTTTTTAAAAATCTTTTTTGTCGGTAAATTTGTTATAGTTTACATACGATAGTTAACAGCCAATCAGACAATATAGCAATATTATTCCAAGCACTTCTTCCATATTGAATCTTTGTGTTGTTGCGTTGAGCTGTTACTCGTCATGGTGATCATTCCAGTCGGCTCTGAAGTTGGTGAAAAAAGTTTTGTTGGTTCCCATTCGGTACAGTTCTTGTTTTTGAATGTGCAGTAGAAAAACACCTTTAAAATCCCAGCACTGCTTCCCTTCCACTCTTCTCACTGACGTCCTCTTACTGTCTCCTTAAATCTCACTCTATCATCATCAGCATTTTTCACACACACACCCACATGCAGTCAAGCTCAGTTGGTCCCTGAGTACTGAGGTCTGGAGCACATTCTCCTCCATCTCCTCAACTGTTTTTCCCAGCGGTTCTGCTCAGGTGCCAAGAAGAACATCTGTACAGCCGTGTTGGCTCTCATGTCCATCATACAAAGGGTTCCAAAAGTACAAAGTTCCCAGAAAACAGTTCCTGTCCTGCCATGAGGGAGACTCTGAGATGCTTATTTTCACCTCCACTCTCCCACAGATCAATTAAACAACATGGGATAAAATTAAAAAAATTAAACTACAAAATTAAAATGCAACATCACTGGGCATGCTGTTATAGGAAAATAATCAATGATGAGGTGGTGGGATTCTCGACTAGAAACACAGTTACACTTACTACACTGTAGCTGATCATTTACCTACAATGGCATGTCCTGCAGTATTTTAATCCTCTTACAGTTCAGTTTTTTTTATTTTTTTATTTATAAATGAATGACGTGTCATACTTTACTTTTTGTTGTAAGCGAAACAAATTAGTTCCTATTACCACTTACATTATATCAGCTATAAACAGTTCCTTTACCTTCTCTTTAAGTTATTAATGGGAAAAAAATGCAGTTTTCCCATTGGATAGTTGGATTATTTAAATGAACAGCTTATTTCCGACCATTACAAAGAGCTGACAGTGTCCCTGGTGGTGTAGCAGCTAAGGATCCCGTGCTCAAACTGCTACTGCCTGGGTTTGATTCCTCGGCAGGGAACCAACCCAACCCAGCCACTAGGAGTGTACTCTCAGTGCCAGTCCCAGGCCTAGATAAAATGGGAGGGCTGTGTCAGGAAGGGCATCCGGCAAATCAGCACATGGACCAATGATCTGCTGTGGTGACCCCTAACAGGAGCAGCTCAGAGAACAACAAAGAGCTGATAGTAGAGACATAAATGTCAACAATTACTTGCTCATCTTTATTCAAATAACAACACTATTATTTATTATTAGACTTAGAATACACAGTGCATCCACCATACAAGTCCCCGTGAATTAGCTGTTACTATAGAAACGATACTGTATTAGAATGACAGAGTTAATATAAACCTGTGATTTGTCTTATAGCCAATACTACTTTCCAAGCCATGCTCTTATAGAAAGTTAATTAACATCTTCTGACCAATCAGATTTGAGAATTTGTTGTAGTATAAAATGAAATATTATACTTCTTGAAGATTCCCAATTCCAGTGAAATCATGAGGTCTAAAGTCCTCCACAAAGAGCAGTAATGAGAATATTTGTATCATGACAATAAATATGACATTCTTTCACAGTTCAGATTATTTCTCCCCTGTTTTCTCTCATTATCCATGAATCGTTATAACACAGCTCAATGTTGTGGCAACCTCAGTTGAAGACTAGAGCCAATGCAGCTGAATCCTGCTGCAGCCATTGCCTGCTATCCCCCTGGACAGAACAGGAAGTGACAACAGTCACTTGTAACATTAATAAAGGAAACAGCACCTTATCAGTCAGCACAGGGGGAGACATCAGTTCAGTAATATTCGGATGTGACTCCAGGGGTGTCCTTTAGTCATAACGTCACAGGATGTGCTTATTCCAGAACTTACGTGTGTGGTGATGGGACAAGTTTCACATGCATGAAAGGGATTTTATTACAAGTCTCTAGATTTTTGGTAATTTTGCTATTTGTGTTTAAAAAGAATGAGTTTAAGGAAGATAGATGTAGAAAGGTTGAAAGCTAATAATGGAGCTTCTATATAATGTGCATACTGTATCTCAGTCAGCAAAGGTGCCACATATAGTATGAGTCCTATGTATAAGTTTAGTGTTTACACTGATAATGTGGTTGAGTGGATAGCCGTTAGAGGATAGTGCCTCCTTTATGGGGCAGTCCCCGATTGTCCTCAGTTCCTGTTGTTCTATTTGTGGCTCTGTGGTCGTCTCAAAGGTTTCCCACCGGATCAGATTGCTGCAGCACACAGCCTAGACAAAACTCCATTCAGGGCCTGAGCAGGCCAACTTCTCGCTCTCTCACCACCCTCTTTCCTGTAACCCTTCCCCAGTGGAGCCTGCTGGAAAACAATGCGTCGTTACCTACAGTGCAGCACAACTGGGTGAGACAGAAACCAACCCGCCCCAAAACTGCCTGGGAATGGGCTCCTCTGGTGACAAAGGAAATGTGTGTGTAAGTGTGTGTATGTGTGCAGTAAACACCCAAATATACTACAACAGCATTGTCTGTTGAAGGTAGAGTGTCAATGTGGTTAACTGATGTTCCCCAGGCCTGGTCAAAGTTCACTGTGGTTTCAAAATTCAAGGTTCACAAGTTTAAAACTAGCAACCACATTAGATGGCTTGTGGGATATGCTGCCTCTGAAACACAGCAAAAAAAATAAAAATACCAAGCACAGGTTAAACAAAGCCAAGGAATGTGCAGAAGCCGTTGTCTCAGCTCTTTTCACACAACATTAAAAGTGCTCAGCTCCATGAGACCAAAGAGTCAAAACAGAATCCCTCCTGAAGACAAACATTAACTTCTTTTTTAATGTTCAGCCTGCAGAGAAAAGTTCCCATTCTATTCCTGTTTCTCAGTGAGAGAAAGGCAGTCATGCCAACAGCTGCTGCTCCCCGGGCGAGCTGTAAACCATTACTGCTCAGTACTGCACAGGACAATCGCTCAGCATAGGGAAAAAAGCTAAACAGTGAGCTCCTTATTATCTACTGTATAGTTTCTCCTAGAGAGCAATAAGATCAAATTAAGAGAGCAATAAGATGGAAATTAAAGGTAAATGATTATTTAAATGTCCTGGGTCAGCTTTTTCTCCTGAGACAAAAGGCACACTATTCTCAGTGTATTTGGTGAGATGTAATTTACTTTTGATATACTATAACGTCTACATATACATTCGCCGAGAAGTCATGTATTATTGATATGCTAGTTCAAACACTTGGAAAAAAGTACACTAGTGTGCTCAATAAATTAAGCAGAGAACAATAGACAGAAATTTTTTACACATGTATTGTATACCCAGGTGGTGCAGTGGTAAAGCATTTGCTTTATGATCTGGAGATTATATAATGAAATCATGCTGATGTAAAATGTGGCTTTTCTCTCTTTTTTTCTGTCTTCTTTAATCTAATCAAAATCTCATAACCCTTTTGTCTCATTCTATTTCTCCTAAGCAATTTTAAGAGAAACATTTGTGACAAAGTTGATGCATAAATGAACCACAAGTAAGAATCACTAATAAATCTCTGGAGATATCAAAGAAAAATCTTTAAGCAAAGAAATTTATTACAGTATTCTTACTTACATGAAAAAAAAGAATGTTCCTAGTATTAATGTAGCAGGAGTAACATATGGCTATGTGTCATACACATGCATAGCTCAAGCACACACACTCTCTCCACAATGTACACACATACACACTTTCACACACCTACACACATACCCACCGATGACAGACAGGCTAATCACGATGTGCTCAACCCCAGGGCATGTGGTGGGGTGGTGTGTGTGTGTGTGTGTGTGTGTGTGTGTGTGTGTGTGTTGTGAGTACAGGCTGGGAGAGTGGTGGCTACATGTCCTCGGTCGTAATCCGTGACCCCCGCTCACTTGCTGCTCCTCCCTGAGCCTGGGAAGCAGCAGAGGGGGGGCCTCACACACACAGGACCAACGTGGGCAGACAGCTGTGTGGACGGCAGTGAGCAGCCGTTATAGCAGCCCTGTGCACCACCACCACCACCACCACCCACTATATGAGCTGCACAAGCTGTTTGACACACCAACACCCACAAACACATGACACACACACACACAGGAGAGTAGGGCTGGACAGCACTGCAGTCCCTCTAATAATCTAGCATGTATGTGTTTGTTTAGAAAAAGACACTGTCATGTTCACAGTCACTGGCTTTATGACTTGAAGTATTTCAACCAGCACACACGCACACACACACACACATATATATATATATATATATATATATATACTTCTGAACCTGACTGTATATATATATATATATATATATATATATATATATATATATATATATATATACTTTTTGAAGGCAAAGAATATTCTTCAATGGCCAAGTCAGTCGCCTGATCTCAACCCAATAGAGCTGCTTTTCACTTACTGAAGACAAGACTGAAGGCAGAAAGACCCACAAACAAGCAACAACTGAAGGTGGCTGCAGTGAAGCCTGGCAAAGCATCTCCAGGGAGGAAACTCAGAATTTGAGGTTTGAGAACATGAGCTCCAGATTTCAGGCAGTCATTGACTGCAAAGGATTTTCATCCAAGTATTGAAATTATGGTTATAGTTACAATTATGTCACTTTGTCATTGTGAATTATAAAAGAGAGAAAAAAAAAGAGAAAAGGGAAAAAGTAAATGTTTCTGGGCCAAAGGGATTCCCACAGCATCAGTGGTTATGCTATGTCACAAATCCCGAATCAGCCCATACAAATCAGATTGTCTAGTTTAATTTTCATATGATCTCCATGGAAGAGTGAAAGAAGTAAAACATGCAGATATTTGAATAGGATGATTTCCTCACTTTCTTTCACTCTTCCATGGAGGTCATATGAAAATAAAAGTGCCAGTTTGTTTTTCTAGTACTTTTTATTGTTTTTTTTTTCCTCTGTTGTATCTGTACAGTTAAGATGTTTTATTCTGTTTGTAATGGAAAATTTGTAAATGTAAATTGTAAATTGTTAATTGTAAAACAATTCAAAATCAATAATTACATTACAAAACAAACTAAAGAGGAAAAATATTTACTGCATCATGAATATACACTTACAGTCCACTTTATTAGGAACACCTGTACACCTGCACATTCATTCAGTTATCCAACCAGTCGATCATGTAGCAGCACAATGCCTAAAATCATGCAGATACAGCCCAAGAGTTTCAGTTAATGTTCACATCAAACATCAGAATGGGGAAAAGATGTGATCTCTGTGACTTTAACCGTGGCATGGTTGTCGGTGCCACATGGGCTGGTTTGAGTATTTCAGAAACTGCTGATCTCCTGGGATTTTCACACACAACAGTCTCTAGAGTTTGCACAGAATGGTGCGAAAAACAAAAACATCCTGTGAGCGGAGGGTCTGCAGGCTGAAGCACCTCGCTGATGAGAGAGATCAGAGGAGACTGGTCTCAGCTGACAGGAAGTCTATAGTATCTCAAATAAGTGCTCTTTCCAACCATAGTGAGCAGAAAGGCATCTCAGGATGCACAATACATCAAACCATGAGGTGGATGAGCTACAACAGCAGAAGATCACATCGGGTTCCACTCCTGTCAGCCAAGAACAGGAATCTGAGGCTATCATGGGCACAGGCTCGCCCAAACTGAACAAGTGAAGACTAAAAACAGATCATTTTTTCCCCCTAATCTTCAATTGATTTGATGCTTTGTGCATGCCGAGATGCTTTTCTGCTCACCACGGTTGTAAAGAGTGATTATCTGAGTTACTATATCCTTTTTTGGTAGCTCGAGCCAATCTGACCATTTTCCTTTGACCTCTCTTATCAACAAGGCATTTCCACCCACAGAACTGTCACTCACTCAGTGTTTTTTGTTTTTTTGCACCATCCTGTGTAAACGCTAGAAACTGTTGTGTGTGAAAATCTCAGGAGATCAGCCATTTCTGAAATATTTAATCCAGCGCTTCTGGTACCAACATCCATGCCACGATCAAAGTCACTGAGATCAAACTTTTTCTTCATACTGATGTTTAATGTGAACATTACCTGAAGCTCTTCTATCTGTATCTTGACCTGTACTGCCATATGATTGGCAGATTAGATAACTGCATGAATGTGCAGGTGTACCGGTCTTCTTAATAAAGTGTATGGTGAGTGTATACCATATACTGCATGTTATAACCATATATAACTATAACGCCACCAGTTAGTGTTTTTGTGCTCTGATAAGAAAACTGTTCTCTTTGGAAAAAAAAAACTGATTTCCCAAAGGGTAAATGTAAGCCAGTTAATTATCTATCTTGTCTGCCTACTAATTTAGCATAGATTTTTTTCCCCAAAAATGACAGCTACCAACCAGGGATGGTGAAGGCTATCATGTGATTCCTCAGAGACATGTGAAGCCAGCCAACCATATCAACTACTACTCCTGCTGTGTCATGGGGATGTGTAACACACTCAGTGCTATCTACGCCCTTCTGCATGCTTGTCGCTATGATTGACAAGGGACAGACAGCATGCCATCCCTCCCTCACAGCAAGCACTCTTTTGGACTCCCGGCCACTGAAGGCTGTGGCATCATCGGGATTAAGAATCTCTAAAGAACTCATAACCAAACAAATAATAAATAAAATAATTTATATAAAAATAATTTAATAATTAATTAATTAATAATTTAAAGAATTTAATAAACACAACATTATTTCAAATGGGACAGAAAACGGGGATGGCAGTTTTACAAAGGTGATGATTTATGTCATTTGCGTCCCTCAGATCCACCCTCAAATTGAGCCCTGCAGTTAGGGTGTAGACTACTTTACATTAGTCCTAGCTATCCACCCTTGTAGGGAGACATAGCACCATTGCGCAGTGAACTGTCAGAGGAAACAGTGTCAGAGAAGACCACACCTCAATTCAAATATTCAAAACAGAAACAACAACAAATGTAAATTCAGATGCAAGGCCAGTGTGAGCCACGGGATACTGGTCAGCAAAAAAAAAAAGCACAAGCACTCAAAGCACAGCTGTTCCAGCTGCACCACAGCCCCAGTTATTAGAGTAAAGATGACATTATTTACAGGCCTACTCGTTTTTGAGCTCCAGAGTTTGGATTAAGCCCAGTCAAACCTATTCAAGACCAGTCAAACAAGCTAACATCTATATGAATTCAATAATGGTGGGTTATGAATTCCAATGGTGGGTTATGAATTCCACCACTGTAAAAAAAAAAAGAAAAAAAAAGGAAACATTGTGGACCCCCTGGCTATGCTTCATGGACTCCTGGGGGTCAAGTAGAATCTGATGGAAATATAAATCATATCATGATATTATGGTGACGTTACTGATGATATTATACAGTTTCATTCTACTTTATGGAGAAATGCTTGTTGGCACCCAAGAAAGATATGAAACTTCCCACACATCCAAAATCCATGTATAACCTTTGCATACAGCTTGTTGTTTGTCTAGTTGCAACATCTTCTCAGTTATGAAGCAGCAGTTAAAATGGAAGAGAGGCCTTGGCAGGAATTAAGCCAGAGAATGCAAGCGTGAATTTTTTTTCTTTTTGGGTGGGGGTGTAACAACCCATGTGATCTTTGCATTTTGCATACACGTTGCACTGCATTTTCCTAGGATCTTTCAAAGGTGCGTGGCTTGACTTAGCACTTATTTGTTTGCTGTTTCTCAAACAATTTCATCCCAGAGGACTTATCATTTTAGAGCACCACAGTGAGAGATGAAGACTGCTTACTCTGTTCTCCTCTTGGCAGGTCTAATAGGATCAGTCAAAAGTTTGTTCATTAGAAAATATGTTCATATAAACCAGTTGTCGTCTTGGAGAGATGCCCAGAAATACTGCAGGACAAATTATGTTGATCTGTTGACCATTAACTCACCAGACGAATATGACAGATTCAAGAAAGAGGCAGCAGAGTATCTTAATGTTAATCGCTGGATCGGCCTCAGAAATGAAGAGAATGAGTACAGCTTCACAAACTGGTCTGATGGAAGCATATTAGGATTCACAATGTGGGGCAGCAACGAACCTGACAAGCTGGACACTGAACACTGTGTGCATACAGCCAATGCCGAGTGGTATAATTCTCTCTGTAGTTCCAATCGGTATTTCTTCTGCTACATATGGCTTCATCAGGTGATCATTGTGCAGGAGATGAAGAGTTGGCATGAGGCACTGGAGCACTGCAGAACGTTCTACACTGACTTGATAAGCTTGACGCAAGAGACAGCTCTGGTTTTGGCCAAAAACAAGAGCATGAACATTCAGACGCCCAGTTTTTGGACAGGACTGCACTTTCTGGACGGCTTATGGTTCTGGGTGAACAAGGAGCCTCTGGAGAACTGGACCACACTGCCCTCATGTCCCACCAGGCCTTTACTTTGTGGAGCCCGACAAACTGGAGCTGATGTCTGGGAATACTCAAACTGTGAAAAGAAATTGAATTTCATTTGCTACCAAAAAAATTGGGTAAGTTTCTGAACTCACCATTAGCTGTGACAGATATTATCAATCAGTAGTAATGTGGTGTTTACTGCTGTAAATTATGACATGTCATTCATATTATTGTGCTTTAAAGAGTGAATAAATAATATCCTTTTAAATTAAAGTTTACTTCTCAAAAGGTAAAATGAAGAATCATTGGCATTAAGACTGCACCAAGAAGATGAAGAAAACGAAGAGAGATGTGTGATTCATGCTAATTTTACAATATTTTGTAAAATTAGTATATACTTCCTTAATTCATTTGAAATCATGTTAGTAGCTTAATTTTTCAGTAACTTGTTAACCTATTAGTTATAATGTGTGATATTATGAATGATCAGTTATAGTCTTTTTCATAGTACCTGTAAGAATTCCTTTGCTCTTCCTCAATGGAGCTAACAGTTAACAGTTTCACTAAAATTCTCAAATACATAATATGTATAATTATATCCCTCTATTGCACGCTATTGCCATACATACCATTTATCTGGAATTTTTCGAGCATTTAAAGAAAGCCTATTCGGCTTTTTTTTAAATTTTTTTTATAGAAGGTGAGTTTTAGTTATGTACTTGGATGAAGACACAAATTCCCACAGTCCTGCTCTTCTCCACACCTCATTTTGAGCTACACTTTTCTGTTATTTATCTAATATTCTGGATAATTTAGTTCCACACCAAATTACTTACTAAATCCTTGGCATTTAGATTGGCAACACATCCCAAAATATTCCCTAAAATAAATATTTAATTAAATAACATTTTTTACAACAAGTTTTTTAAATTCAACTGGAGTGCAATATAACATTTTTTTTCCATCAGAGTATCATATTATGTGTAGTAATATGTGCAATACAGGGATATTAGTATGTCTATTTATAACTATTTCTGTACTATATTACACTGTTAGTGATCTGTTATTATGTATGATATGATATACATAAAAAATGTACCAGTATTTACAATAATTAATGAAGTTGGTATATAATATTTTTCATACCAACTTCATTAATTATTGTAAATACTGGTACATATTATTTCATATGATGATCCACAACAAGACTGTATATGCTGTATGTGCTAATAATATAATGTATTAAAGAAAGAAAATATAGAAAAAGTAGTAAGAAATAACGGAAGACATGAAAAAATGTATTTCTGGTAATTCGTTATTCAGGATTGGATCAGCCTGCTATAATATCTAAAAATTAAAATGTGTGCAGTCAGGAGATCCTCAAGCCACCTTTTGTTTCAACAGTCTTTTTTCTGAATAAGCTGAGTGCTGCGTAGGATTCCACTTTTTATTGATTAGTCATAAATGGTTTGCTTAGCATTTTCTGACTGTTTACTTGGAATGTCTAAATTGATATATTTGCTAGATTTATGTTTTTAGTGCATTTTAATGTACTCTGTAGTCTTTCAATGTAGTTACTTCTCCAAGGTCCTAGCGCCCTACAGCACAATGTCCAAGATGGTTTTGCTACGAATTATTAAATAACTCTTGGTCTTGATGGTGAATCTGTGTTACAGCCCCTCTGTGTGGTCCACATCTTAAATGTAAATACTTGAGTTATAGCTGATAGTTGAGTGTTTTTCACTTCCTAAAGGGATTCCCATGCATTTCCATGCACTGGACCAAAACTCCCAACCAAACATACACTAACTAAATTCATTATTGTTTTTGAAAGGACCACAACCCAAAATAATGAATGAAACTTGAATAACACTCAATGTAAGTAGTAATGCAACTATAGATGCACTTGGCAACATTAATTATTCTGTTATACACACATATAGAGGCTTTAATAGCCGGGATGGTGCCACCTACTTTAGCCTGGTCAGTGTTATGAAGTTGGAATGGTGAGTATGTGGGTGATGGTGCCATTTCTTTTAGACACCCTCCCCCTTAAGTTTCTATGCATGGGCCAGGCAGTTTCTACAGGATGCACTGACATTTTCTTCTTGCAGCAAAGGGCAACAGATGAAATAAATGTAGCAATTTTTTCACTGGACTCTATCTGAACTCTGGGTTTGACCCCATATGTCTGAAATGCAAACATTTCTCTTCTAACTTCTAACTCTACACATGGTACAAAAATAGCACGTTTCTACATATCTTGGGTTTCACCCATAACAGGGTCAGTGGTTTTTCATTTTCCATATGTGAGGAAACCTTCGAGGTGAGCTCTCTGCTCGCAGCAGGAACAGTGCGAGTGAGATTGCAGTGTTTGTGTAAGGGAAGCGCTGGGACCTTGTGAAAACAGACTGTTGGAGCCAGGCAGCAGCCACGGTGCAGCCTGTCAGTGTAATGACTGAATAAACACTAACCAGGCTCCCTGACGCTCGCTATGTGTTCACACGTCACTCACAGCTTTCCACACCATCAACGCAAACACGACAGGGTTTAAAATGCAGGTTTGGGGTGGTATAGAAACGTGCAATCAGATCATTATGGGTGCAGACTGCTGCCCCTGCTCGTTTTCTTGAAAGCTGACATAACACCAGAGAGCCACTGTATAACAAGCAGAATATCAGCTAGAGACCTGGGACAGTGTTTTTAGAAATGAATCTAAGATAAGCCAGCATTTCTCACAGACAGTATCCAAGGTCAGAGTTCTTCTATATCATATTAATATAAGAAAACAGGTAGTCATTTAATATTCCTATTACCAAATTTAGTCAGTCAAGACAGGTTTGGTGTCCATAGTTTTCTTTTTTAGTTTTATAGCTACAAGGCTGTTTCATGTTCATGTAAATCATCATCATACACTCACCCTAAACACATTATTTGTCTCAGGAACATTATTTCTATATACTAGCACTGTCATACACAAATCAAGTTGTAAGTAAATCTTCTTCTTACATATCTTCTTACATACAAATCCACCTTAAAACATTGGACTACATCTCCTACCTGGCCCAAGCATTTGTAACTAATATAGGTTTCCAATTGACTTCTCTTTATATTGGGTGTCATTTCATTAAAGAGTTTTGTTTTAGTCAAGTCAGGTCAAGTCAAGTGGCTTTATTGTTATTTCAACCATATACAGCTAGTTTGTACACAGTAAAACAAAACAACACTCCTGCAGGACCACGGTGCTACATAAAAACAGCACAGAACTACAAGAGACTACACATTTTTACATAAAGTGCACGTGCAGACACGTGTAGACAGCACAAGACAGTACAATGACTACCAAAACAGGACAATAGGCACAGTAAGATATAGTGCAGTGCCAACTAGTACACCGACTAGTACAACTTTAATTCATTTCATTTGTCCCAAGGGTCGGGAACTTACTATATACTTTGTGTCAAGCACTTGCTATCATCAGTTATTAGCATTCAATTTCATTTGTTTACTTTTATTTTATTATTAATACTGATTAGTTTCGTTTAGTTATACTAAAATCTGCCTTCAAACTTTGGACCACACCTCCTACCTGGAGCACCGGAGTGAAGAAAGTGATTCTGTCTTGGAAATGGCTGCTATGGTTGTTTGGTTTTTTTTTTTTTAACAGCGTGTTATAGAGTGTCAGAAACCACACAAGTGCGCCTGTTTGTGATAGTGAACAACTCATTGCACTTTAAGGTGAGTCTGTGATGAATTATGTGTGCAGTTTACCAGTTAAACCATTTTTAGATGCAAAGCACCTCACTCTCACTCGCTTACTGACACACTCCCTCACTCACTTCCTCATTCAAAATTGGGCATCAACATGGAAAAATACATATAAAAATGCTTTGAAAGGTCCTTACTCTTCTGACATTTTGTTACTGCTACCGTGCTCCTCTTCAGTATGATGCACATTTTTCATGTGGCACTCAAAAGAGCAAAGCTTGGCTCTGATAGTTTACCCAGAACTCTCTGTTAACCAGGGATGTTTCTCTTAATTTATGCATCCCCCCCTCCTCCTTTTTTTTTTGGTCACCTGCCAATTCCCAGTCACCAGCCAGTTCTCCCCTATCACATGACAACTACCGACTGGGGAGGGTTATCTTCCCTCTTTCCCCTTTTCCCTGTTTTGATCTTTGCACTAAAGCATTTTGTGCTAAAGCTCTAAAGTGTCTATGTATTAAAAGTATGAAAGTGACTCTATAAAAATAGTGGTGGTTGTTGATTTAAAATATTAAAATGTTACTTCACTTATAACCAAGCAGTTCTATCTAATACCCTATCATCACATATTAAATGGTTATAGAAAAGGGTAGTATTTTATAGCACAGGTGTTAGGTATTGTTTCCACTTCCAGCACATACAGAACAGAGAACACACCCAAGGTGTGCTCTATTTACAAATGCTGTTTAAAATCTGTGTGTGGAAACTGAGATTGTGACTAATGTTCTGAGCTCTGTGACACTCTGACAGCTCAGTGACATTTACAAGCCAAGTGTGACCGTGCAGTTGTCTGCAGTGATCAACCACACAGAGCCACATGGCCAAGCTGTGGTGCAACAGGTCAAACACTTATATCATTAAGTGTGTGTGTGTGTGTGTGTGTGTGTGTGTGTGCGTGCATGCACGCGCATGTGCATGTGCACGTGTGTTATGTGTGTGGCTTGGTATGCTTGGGAAAGAAATCTGGAGCAGGCAAAGACAGGTAATAAGAGACAGCTACTGTATAAGAGCAGTTACACCGTGTGACACAATAGTGATACAAAACATATGATCTGCTGCTAATAACTAAAAGTTCCTCCATTTTGTTTTTGTTTTCAAAATGAAAAGACGACAGCTGCAGAGCAGACAAAGCAGACCATTTAAAAAAGCCGAGTCTTCTCAGTTATAGACAGGAGACAGTGAGAAAACGTCACGTGAATTAAGTACTCATTCACCTGCACGCAATGGTAGCTCAATGGTTAAGACTTTGTTGAAGTGACCAGAAGGTCGTGTGTTTAAATCCCATGACTACCAGGAAACTATGGCCTAGAAGAGAACCGTTTAGTCTTTGAAGAATCTCCAATAACACATTGGTAAGATCTAAACCAAGCATGAACGCACCCTTGAGCAAGGCCCTTAAGGGTCAATTGTAATTTACCTCCTTCTAAGGCCATCTTACATAAACAATCTGCCAAATGCATTACAGTAAAATGTATCACTTTATCATTCAACCTATGCA
The DNA here is from genome assembly GCA_022985145.1 of Pangasius djambal. Lineage (NCBI taxonomy): Eukaryota > Metazoa > Chordata > Actinopteri > Siluriformes > Pangasiidae > Pangasius > Pangasius djambal. The sequence goes on from CM040997.1 coordinate 7,917,994, forward strand.
TCCTACTCATTAACTCATCTCTCATTTTTTTCACTATTCTCTCTGCTCATTTCTGAATGCCCCAGTTTCGGTCAGATTTCAGACATGCAGGTTTAAGTCAGATGCTGCTCTTTTGCGTGGGCCAGTTTCCGGAAGCGTCTGCTGCCCTGTCTCTAGCCTGATTTCAAGGCTCAAGTGCTCAATTTCACGGGCTCATAGGATTATCGGGGGTTCCCAGCGGCACTGCAGACATGTAGGCCTTTCACACAGCCTTCACACTGACCCGACCATTACACAGGTCACAGTGCGGTGCTATCCCAGGCTGCAGTATACAAAGGCCAAATCGCTGCCATTTCATCAGGGCAAAAGTCAATTGCAAGAATGGTTTGATCGTGGCTTGTTATCAAATAAGGAAATGTGTGAATGTGAAAGGGATTGTGTATATGTGTATGTGTGTGCGTTGACAGACCTGTCATGACTTGTCATCAAAAGAGCAATGAGATGAGCCTGCAGCTAGCCAGCCTGACAGAATAATGACATTACATACTGTACAAGAGTAATGGAGAACAGATTCAAATCTGTCTCATGTTCCAAATAAATGCGTCCATGTTCAATTCTCTGTGGCATATTGTAGTCAGGAAAAGCTCAGATTTCTATTTTTAATGGACACACATGCACAGGCACACACACATGCGCTAACACACACAAGATGAAAGTATGAGAGTTCATAGACCTGAGCCCCCCTTTTCCTCCCTAACCGCATTGATATGGTTGACGTTTGCATGTGGACGGCCACCCACTGCGAGTCACCTCAGAACTTCAAGCACTTCATTATGACCACGAGAGTTCCCTGAGAACTATTACATCTCAGACCAGTGTCAAGCTCATATCAACAAATGGCAAAAACATCATATTCCTTTCATCATTCCTTCCAAAAATGAAAATAACGTAGACATGATTGAAGTCAGCTCGACTTCCACAAAGAAGTCTGGATATCTGGATCCATTTCTGTGGAATCAAGTGGAGTAAAATCTGATGGCTCTGACCACAGTTATGTAGCCCAAAAACACATGACAGCCTGTCAGCACTAAAACCCTGCTTTTGTGTTTAGTGCTCATGTTTGCCCATGCAAACATGTTCACTTAGAACTAGCAGATTGGAAAAAGTTTTGGTTCTGTGAATCAAAGTTAGCGCTACTCTGGAAGAATTAATGCTGTAGGGGTGTGTGAGACTGTGGATGTAGATAGCTAGTAGATAACCAGTGACCACTGGTTGTGATTTTAGATTTGAGGCTAAAATCTAATATCTATCAATAGCTTACCGATTAGACTTTAGCAATGCGTTATATTACAAGGTCACATTGATGGGATAATGAGAAAGATGTGATGCAAATTATTACACACGCACTCAAACACAAATGGGCAACTACAGTTATGGATTTAAATTGCCCATAACTGCCACTCTTGGCTAGTGCCATTTTGGTATTGCAGCATGTTAGCTATCATAGCTATCATCTGGAAGAGGAAGCTAAATATACTAACGTCTTAACGTAGATTTGTTGGTTCTGATGTTCATTCAACAAAATAACCATTACCTTAATAGCTGTCAACAGGAAAGTAAGAAAAAGATGTGCATATTACTCCTATACATACATATACACTGCTTGTATATACCGTGCATTTTCTTTACTCCAACTGTCATTTTTATATTTATTCTCATGGTGTTGACGTTGCTAGAGTAACTGTGACGACATACAGCTGGGATGAAAAATCTGCGTCAAACAATCATCAAATAATAATCCACTTGACTTCATGGAACAAATAGCACCAAGTGAGTAAAAGGAGGAAAATTGTGTAGAAAGGAAAAAGACATACTTTAAAGCACCCCACTTTAAATTAAGTTTAAATGAACTTTAATTAACTCATTAACTGGTTAATCCATCTTGGATGCCTGATTCTGATTATACTGTATGTGTGTTAAAGTGTAAAAGTCCCATCCTTCTTTGAGATGTTCCTATCTTTATTATTATTAGATGTTATTTTATGTTTTCACACTAATCACCCCAATCATTATGTGATTTCGGCATTTAACAGATTATTCACGTTTAATAATTGAATCTGATATCCGGTGCACAGAAATGTTTGTCGTGATTAGTGTACAAACACACTAATAATAATAAACCAAATAACTCAGAATGTATAAATCTAAGATGTATGCACTTACATTTGGGATGGTAATGTGTTTCCTAGTTAAAGTGCTGACATGTCTACTTGAAAAGAACTAACAACAATCCACAATGAGTGGTCATCTACAAAATTCATTTAAATCTCTGATCATCAGCTACAACAGACATTAAGATAAGCTAGTTTTTGTCCTTAGACAGAACAATAGCAGTGAAACCACTCAGCTTTGTGTGGAATCCATATTCTGTGTGGGGGTGAAGTGGCAACTCGTAGGATTTGGGTGGAACTGCTGGAGATCTCCAGAGAGGAGAAACCAGAATACTTTTATTATAATTCACAAAGCCTTCAAAGGAGGCGCAAACAAAGATGGGAGGAGGAACCCTGCAAATCATTACTACAATGCTTACACACACACACTTGCTCTAACACATAACCACATCACATGCCAACATACACATTTACAAAGTAACTGAGGGGCAAGAGTGAAATGCGCAGGCAATATATAATGTCTTTGGGCTTGTCATGCTAAGGGATCACAGGGCAACCCTCCAAAATGCAGGCAACCACACACACACACACACACACATACACACACAGGCATATGCATGCATGCATTCATGCACACACATTCACACGAGCAGCACAATGCAAGGTGTCACACACATCTCAGAGGGAATTAGGCACTGCTTCCTCTCCCAGTATACAAAACAAAGGCAGTCTTCCTCTGTGAATGGATTCAATGCACTGCTATTTATAAACAAATACATGTCCCGCTGCCTGTCCTGCCGAAGAGCGCATGGTGGCTTAACACATTGTTTCTGAGAGCGGAACATCTGTCTGTCCTGGACACTGGATGCTGGACGCCACGGCGCTCCGGTGTCTCAGAGGGTGCAGGAGTGTGGCTGCCAGATGTGGATGTCCCCGCTAATCATTTACAGCTTCACACCTTCTACACTCAGCACAGGCATATCACAATCATAAAAATGCTGCATCATCAAAGAAAGTAGATTTTAATGTATACTTTGGGATTAAAATATCCATGAGGTAAAGTAAAATTTAATACAAGGGCTGTACATGACTGCATTTGGTGCAGATAATGAGTGCAAGACAGATCAGTGTGTAAACTACAAACGACCAACATGACAATGGTATAAATACACACTCACGCAGGACGTGACAGTACACACTGTACAGAACAGGAGGAGCATCCAGTGAAATAATAAATCCTGACAGCATAATTGTCCAAATCGTCGCAAACAGACTGTGATTATTAAAGCATGGGTAATTAAAGCATTATAATCTACAGTTAAGAATTTCACTGAATTTAATTAAATTTAATTTAATTTAAGTGGAATGTTGAGGAGTCACAGGGCACCATGCACACACACACACACACACACACCCCTAGGGATTATTTAGACTCTCCCATTGATCTAGTGACATGTTTTGGGAGGTGGGAGGAAACCAGAGAACCCCGGGGAGACCCAGGTGAAACGTGGGGAGAACATGCACAGAAACTCCACACAGACTGTAACCCGAACTCAAGATTGAACCAGGGACTCTGGAGCTGTAAGGCAGTAATGCTGCACCACTGTGCTGCCCACTCTAAATACAGCTGAGTGCAAATGTTTGCATCCCCTCTAGAAAAAATGAAGAATTAATTTTTATGTGTACATCAAGATATTGAGTACTTTTGCTTTCACAGATGTACTTATCACAAGTAACAAAAAAAAGTGCAGGTACAAAAATGTTTTTGAAAAAGTGCAGGAAAAAAAAATCAGTTTCACTTTTAATAGTTTGCATTTTTTTTCTTCTGAATGTGACATGATCATTTTTGCCCAATGTCTTTTTGTTTTTTAACGGCTCTTCTGAGCAGCTTTTGGAACCCCTCAATTGCAATACTATAACTATATACGGTATATGACAGATATAAATAGAGGCACATTTTAATCTGTTTTATCCAAATACGTAGGGGATGCAAACATCTGTACTGTGAACGTACAGATGTCCAGAAAATATTAATGTCTAATAAAATTTCTGATAATGGTTCGGTTTAATCAGACTCTAATCAGTGTGATTGTTTTCTAAAACAAAAAAGCATAACGGCTACCAAGTCATGCCATTTCACAGTAAAGCAGCGGCTCTCCTTCAGTCCTGATCTGCTTGGCTCATTTGCTGAGTGGACTCCATCTCTTGGCATGGATTTAAAGAGACTTGGGGTAAAAAGGGAAAGTACGGCAGACCCGCTGAGAGGAGCAAAAAGCTCCAGCTTGGATTGAAAGAGGGCCCAGGGCATGCTTTGTCAGAGGGAAATAATGTTGTGTTGTTGGACCTTCACCTTCAAAAGAGAGCCGGCGAGAGCACTAATCACAACTTGTGATGAGACACTAGAACAAAGGCGAACGGCAGCAGAAAATAACAGCGTGGGAAACCTCTGTGAACTTGAGTTACAAGTCAAGTCCCCCTCCTCCTCACACACACACTCTCCAAAAACACACAAACACACACTAGCTCCTTTGCACCCACTGCACGCCCCGCTTCTGACACCCCACCAACAATCACAGGCAAACATGGGGGGGGTTTATCTTTACCGCTAAGACCAGGCTGGTAGCAAGAACAACAACATGAAAACAAGCCCAGAGTGTTTCCTCTCATTCATGTATGCAGAATGAGGGGCTTCTCTTCTTCACAATTAAGCGTGCTGTGCAAGGGTCGATAAGGATCCGGTGCCCTGCCTTTCAGCCTGCAACGTAGCCCTGTATATGTATGCAGACTCTGTTCTGTGGCCTTTTAACTATTCTTGGAGCCAGAATGCTATGAAGTCAGAACTTATTATTTAAGCGTGGCACTTTCGGTAAGAGAGGAGGAAGTTTGTCATGTGCTCTTTCTAAGATTGAGGCAGTGATATCAAGTTCAAATCCTGAATGTGTGACTTTAAACCCTAAAACACATTAAACATGTCTATATTGAAATATCTGTGATGTGCTTAGCAATTCTGGTGCAAAACTGTTGGTTATTCCTGCGATAAGTTAGCGATCTACAAGATGACAAGCACGATCGCGTTGACGGCAAAATTAGCATAAGAGTTAAAACTTTGGAAGCTGACCTGTTTGAGAGCTGGACGCCCTAAAGGAATAAAGCACTGCCGCATCACCCTCTTTAGTTAGAGATGAAGCGAGGGCTAAATCTCATTGGCACCACTGTCAGCAGGTAGTCAAACAGCATTGTGGGTAATGTAAGAAACTGTTAACCAAAGTGAAAATAGGCCAACATATGGACGAAAGATGTTCTTAGTCATAAGTTTATCATAAAAAAAAAAACTTGGACACGAGTGAAGATCACATGTTAGTTGTAAATATTAATATGCAAAGTCTTTCAGGACAGATTTTCCCTTTAAAAGCTAGTAGTGATCATGTTTATTATTAAATACAGTGTTAAAGTTATAGAGACTTTTATCAAATTAACAAGTCATTGTGATCTTATTTTGTAGCACCTTAACCACTTTCCTTCACTTAATACTAGTGCATGTCTGGGTTTATAGACACTAAAAAGTGCCCAACATAATTGATGGCCACATAATTATATTTCTATACTGGCTTCATAACTGCTCTATATAGTTTATTAATTGCTCGGTATAGTAGCAAAGATAAATACACACATTAAGGTTATGTATGGGACAAAATTGCACTTTACAATATCTGAGTTTTCCTTGTATAATGATGAAAGGCCACATTCTCTATAGAGTTTCTAATACCTAAGGGATTTGATTAAAATATCTAAAATGATGCAACGATTATTTAAATCAACATTAAATAAATTGCATAGGGGTAACAGAGCTCTCAGATGAGTTGAGGATACAAGGCTCATTTACACTGTGCCACATATTTAGCCACGAGGCTGCCTTTTAAGTATATGATTGTGTGTTTAATAAGCTGTTGCTCTCATTACACGGGTGAACATGCAGTGCTTGCCAGGAGCTCAGTAACCGTCACCATCACGAGCACACGTCAGTGAGGGCGTGCATTAGAACCTCAATCATTTTTAACGGCTTTATCTTTTTTTTCTGATATAAACTCTCAGTAGTGTGCGCGCAGATCCCCAGGCGCGCGCTGGAGCTCCTCGGGGCTGAGGTTAGAGTCGGAGGCCTCCTCTGTGCGCCGCGCTCCCCGCGATGAGTCAGTATCACATTACAGGTTCACACGCTCGCGCGCAGACCGCCCGTCGCCCCGACCAATTGCCCCATTCACGGCAGCTCCGGAGACGGCTGTCCCCGCTGATTGGCTGATCCGCTCCGGGGCTAAAGGAAACCAACGGAACTTTCCCACGGCCTGCGCGTGCTGACAGGCGGCCGGCCTCCTCCCTGCCGCCGCCTGGGCAAGACGCCGGTGGCGCACGGGGAAGGGCGGGCCTCTCAGGGCTGAGAAAACCGCTTTTAGGATTAAGATTCGCTCTAATTGGCTCTTCGTTGAAATTATGCAAATTACTAAGGCGTGTTTAGAGCGCAGCTCCGGCGAACTGTTCGCCTCCGGCCGCGAAGGCGCGCACTGATTGGCTCTGTTTGGCGACAAGACCCGCCCCTCGCGGCGTGCTGTGGTGTTGAAATGACACCGTGGGAAAGCCTGGCTGCTCAAACGGACGAAAACCGCAGCAGACTCACCTGAAACAGGAGGGACAAGACGCACACTCAGAGCTTCAAAATGAAGAGAAATCACGACTTCAGCTCCTCTGACAGCGAGCTTGATGAGAATATTGAAGTGGAGAAGGAGAGCGCCGACGAGAACCTGTAAGTCAACATTTAGCTTTCTACACAGAAAATAAATGCATGATCAACTATCAGATAAGTTATAATATCCCCTATCCTTATATCCCCTATCCCTATACCCCTATCCTTATAGCTATATCCCCTATACCTCCTATCCTTATAGCTATATCCCCTATCCTTATATCCCCTATCCCTATACCCCCTATCCTTATAGCTATATCCCCTATACCTCCTATCCTTATAGTTATATTCCCTATACCTCCTATCCTTATAGCTATATCCACTATCCTTATATCCCCTATCCCTATACCCCCTATCCTTATAGTTATATCCCCTATACCCCCTATCCTTATATCCCCTATCCTTATAGCTATATCCCCTATCCTTATAGTTATATCCCCTATACCCCCTATCCTTATAGTTATATTCCCTATCTCTATACTCCTTATCCTTATAGTTATATCCCCTTTCCTTATAGTTATATCCCCTATCTCTATATCCCCTATCCTTATAGTTATATCCCCTATCTCTATATCCCCTATCCTTATAGTTATATCCCCTTATCCCTATATCCCCTATCTTTATAGTTATATCTCCTATCCTTATAGTTCATAGTTATATCCCCTATCCTTATAGTTATATCCCCTATTCCTATATCCCCTATCCCTATAATTATAACCCCTATATCTGTGGTTATATCCCCTATCCCTATAGTCATATCCCCTATTCCTATAGTTATATCCCCTTTCCCAGCTACCAACTCAATCAGGATTTATAATAATCTACACATGTGTGGTCCTTAATGTAAATAATATTTACTTGACTGTAAAAGGGTTGCTGCGGTGATCAGATGTCTCAGTTATTGATGAATGTTTTCTGTTTCAGTGGTATGAGCTCTCCTCTCGGATCGGTTTCTCCCTCTACAACATCACAAGTACAAGCAAGAAAACGTCGCCGAGGGGTGAGCAATCTCCTACAACATGACATTCAAAAGAGTAGAACGAGCCTGAAGCCTAGACTATTAAGTAATATATGTGTTAGGCTAAATAGAATAAAATTATTATTATTATTATCATCATCATCTTCTTCTTGCGCTTATTGTTGTTGTAAGTTAATGGTGGTTTAAATGTGTTTGCTCAGATTATTGAAAAGCGGCGTAGAGATCGCATTAATAACAGCCTGTCTGAACTGCGCCGACTTGTTCCGAGTGCTTTTGAGAAACAGGTAAGACAGCAACATCTCCTTAGGAAATCTAATAATTTAGTAATTATCATTTAATGCGTCTACCTGTGTCTAATCTGTATCTATCCAGAAATCAGTGAAGTTAAAATGCTCCTGCCTTGTTTTCCTCTAGGGCTCAGCTAAACTGGAAAAAGCAGAGATTTTGCAGATGACTGTGGATCATCTGAAGATGCTTCATGCAGCTGGGGGCAAAGGTAACACACACTGTTTTCCATATTAAATGCAAGTTGTAGCCTACTGTGCAGCTTGTGTGTATTATACACTCTCAGAAATAGAAGGTACTAAATTGTACTGCATCTTTTGTACACCTTTTGTATCTTTAGTCTTTTACCTAGAAAGGTGGACATAATGTACCTTTACCTTTCTCCGAAAAGGTAATTATAGTAATTAAAGGTACATTATATCCACATTTCCAGGTGAAGGATACATTAAAGGTACAAAAGAGAAGGGAACCATCCCAGTGACAATGAAAGGCAGACCAACAGGTTAGTTTTCTAAGAATGTAAAGAGATTATATCATGTGAGTTTATATACAAAATAATATATATTATATATTTATTTATTTATATTTATTCCCACTGAGCTTAAGTACACTTAAAACAGGTTTAGCAAGAGCAATAAAACCACAACCAGGGATGTCATCATACAACAGCAACAGAACTCTATGAACTAAAGCAAAATAATTCATCATCTCTCTTCCTTTCAGGTTACTTTGATGCCCATGCTTTGGCAATGGATTATCGTGGCTTGGGTTTCCGTGAGTGTCTGGCTGAGACAGCCCGGTACCTGAGCATCATCGAAGGCCTGGACAACACCGACCCACTCCGCATTCGCTTGGTGTCCCACTTGAGCAACTACGCCACCCAGAGAGAGGCTCACACAGGTCTGGGTCATCTAGCCTGGGGCTCGGCATTCAGCTCCCCTCACCTGGCACATCACCTCCTCTTACCACAGCATCAGCAGGGGGCACCATTATCACGCAACCCCAGCAGTCCTCCATCATCATCCTCATCGTCGCCCTCCTCTTCACCGTCAGCGCCCTCCTCAGAGCCTCGTGGCTGCAGCAGGCTGACTGTCACAGCGATCAGCGAGGCAGGACAGAGCGGGCCGCTCAGGGTACCCCCTGCAACAGGTGCCATTCCCCCAGGGCTCACGGCAGCGTCGGCATCGAAGCTTTCTCCTCCACTTCTCACGTCCCTGTCCAGCCTCTCGGCTTTCCCCTTCCCTCTGAGTGCTTTTCCTCTGCTCTCACCCAGCTCGCTGGGTCACGCCACACCCTCCAGCAGCCTGGGAAAGCCCTATCGTCCATGGAGCATGGAGATCGGTGCTTTCTGAACTTTTAATCCCGATCTCCTGGAGAAATGACTTTTTTCAGACCAGAAAAGACTTTGAAGAATGATGGGAGTTTGCCGGTCAGTACTCAACAAAGTGGAACGACAACCCAGGACTTATGTACCAGTATGTGTGTTTGTGGTTTTTTTTTTTTGTTTGTTTGTTTTTTTTATACAGAATTACATTTCCTTCAAATTTGAGCTAATCAGGGATAGGTTCTGCTGGTAGCCAGTTTAATGCCTTACGGTGTCAAGTCATTAACTTCTGAAACTGTGTTTTTTTTTTTTTCGGTTTTTAGTAAAACAGGGTGTTTTGCTGGTACAATGCCCTGCCTGGATACTGAGGGAAAGATAGGTGTTTTAATGAAATGGGTGTTTTGGGCCTGAGGTACTGATACATTTATATACTGTTATTTACTGAGTGTAAAAACTAGATCCAAGTTTTTATTTTAATGAAAAGTAATAAGTAATATCAGTGTGTAGTTCCAAATGAGAGGCAGAATATTGTCTCGATGCCTTGTCTCGATATTTCAATTAACACCCATAAAATTAAATTCCTGAGTCATATTTTGATTCGTCATGACTCAAGGGCAAAATATAAAGTGATTATTGTGCTCCGTCTCACATCTTGGCAAGATACCATATTTTTGTATTATCTTTGTATTTGACTTTGTATTTCTACAAAGTTTAAGAGCTATGCAATCGATCAGTAGTATTACAAGAGTACAAGATCTCTATGGTTTTAGATCTGGAGCTTTCTTTTGTATAAATACATACAGTAAAACCTATGCAACAGAGCCTTTGTCACAAATGAATTAGGATTTTGTCTGTGACTTGCAACCTTTTTTTTCCACATCTATTTATATGAAATATCTTGAACTGTGGTAGCCAGGTTTTGGGGTTCAATTGCTGTTAAACCCCTTCTTTAATCCTGACAGCTTTTAACACTATTTCAGAAAGGACAATCTCTCAAAAAGTCACTAAATAAATAATGTAAAATACAATTTGTGTGTTTTAGTCATGTTTCATGGTATAATAAAAACATAACGACACATGCAACACACATACACTCATCAGTAGCCAAACTCAATGGTCCCTCTGTGATTAAATTATTACACTTCAGTGTCTTCCCAGAAAGAAGAGGATTTTTGGAAATATTTGTATATTTATGCTTCACTGTGACATTTGATTCATGGGTGAGAAGTAAGTAGGAAAGAAGGAAAACAACTTAATGTACTATTTCTCTATTCCTTTGCTCACCTATTTCTTTGAAAATATTTTATCAACTCAAGTCTGTGTGACCACTTGACTATACAGCCATACAAATACTCAGATAGAAGGTACTGAAGTCCAGATTGCAAAGCAACTCTGTTTTATCGTGCCCTCATATTTAAAATACTAACAGGATCTACTTTTTTTCTCTATGTGAAATGCATTAATGCCAAGCTTTATGCCCAATTCTAGTATGTTAAGAGGCTATTATATTATTGAATAGTTTTTTTTATTATTTAAAAATTCAGGAACTGTTTGAAAACCGTATTGAGAGGAAAAGAGAATTACCACTAAGTATTCAGGAAAGATGTCTAGTGGTGACAGAATGGGTGAGTGACTGAGAGAGAGATATCAGCCGTCCTCAGGGCCTCTGTGGCCTCTCTATGTGTTCAGGAAGCCATTAACAGCCAGGGGATATCCTGGACAATGGCAGGCCATGCTGGCTCAGAGTGCGTGGGAAGGAGCACGAGAGACAGAGCAGACAGGGATGAAGGAATGAGTAGATGAAGGAAGAGAGCGAGAGAGAGAAAGGAAGCGGCTGTGTGCTGCAGCTTTGCCCTGGAGCCTTTGCAGCAGCACCACAGCTCCTGGATTGCAGGACTCCCACGCTGCTGCAAGCTCTGTGCAACTTCCAGCCAGGTCCGTAAAACAGATTCTCCTCCTACACACACAATGATGCCAAGATACACTTTTACTCCCTCAATCTATTCATCTTTTTTCTGTCTGCCCTCTCTCCATCCCATCGCCTGCCACACTATAAGATCTGCATATTTATGAAGCCATAGGTCTCACAAGAAACACCAGTGATGTTGAGTCAGAGTAAACGCAGTGGATGTGGCACGCAGTTCATCAGACTGCCGCAGTGACTTGTTATGAAGTGTTTTGTCGACACCTGCTGGTGACACACGGTATTACACTGGTAAATTTACAGGTAGGGCTTTACTGTTGAACAGTAAAGTATTGTTTTATTTGTGTACCGTGTTAAACATTATGTATTTATGTATAATGCATGTAGGACAATATGAGTCTTCTATATCTCCTGGACACCTACAGTGTAAAAAGTAATATGCGATATCTCCTTAAAAATGTGAGGCAACAATATTACACACTATATTACCCAGAATATTAAAAACTAAAATTTTGAGTAATTTTTTCTTATCTCCCATCATTCTTTTCTGCAGGAGTGAGTGTGTCAGTGTTCCTTCTGAATAATCACCACAAAGAGATGGCTCAGATCACCCTTTGTATGTTCCTTCCATAGTCGAGATATCTTTTACAAATATTACTGAATTAATACATAATTTGTTTATGTTAGGTAATGACTGAAGTATTATTGTGTCTCTTCTTAGATGTTAATGACTGGAGTATTAATGTATATTTCCCTAAGAGGAAATGATGATCTGGAACAATATTGTAAGGTGAAACACGTGATAACTCATGATATTACCAATGACTAGATAACTATTGGTTCGCCAAGAGACATACTGTATAATTATTATTTTATTCATAATGAAATACCAAACCATTACTGTATTATTACTTACTGAGTAATTACCCAGTATTCACTAGTAGGTAATAGTAGTGAATTAGGTGTTAATATAGTACTACTCATTCATTCCTGCTTAGTCCCACTTAATGCTGGACACATAAAAAGAGAGGCTGGCAAGGGATCGACTGTTTATAGCTGCTATAACGTAGGTGACAACATGAACTTACTTTTCCACAACATTAAATGTAACTAAATGGATCAAAAGTGCAACAGGTGGTTCAGTAAAATTATAAATTATAATCGCTGGCATACTGCTGTGGTATAAGAGGAATAAAACACTTTGGGTGTGCTGTTATAAATAATAATCAACACCACCCTGTCTTGGATTATTTTCCCATAATCCAATTATTTCCTATAATTTCATTTTCATAATGAAAAAAAATGTTCTTCATAGAAAAGTACAAAAAATAACTAAGAAGAAATAAGAAAGAAAGTAAACAGCCACAGACACATGCTGTCATTCACAGAACCCCAAACCTTTATTCACCACAGCTTGCTCACATCGATACATGTGTTAAGGGAAGAAAGCACATGAACAGGAGAAAGGATGCAGAAGGAAGGTCTGTGACACGGGGATGTCTCAAATCCCCTGCTCACACAAGAGCACTGACACACTCCCTGTGGTCCACCCATGTCTCTTTGGACACATACACACACTTACACACAGGCACACACACTTCACTATGGATGATAATGTGAGGTCACTTTGTTCTCCATCGTGCCTCTGTGGTGTCCATCAGTAAGGATGTGCTACCTCCAGACATCCAGCAGTCCCTGATAGGCTTCTATGGCTACAACTTTAGTTTCTTTCTGGCATGCTTTGATTAGAACGAACCACTACAGAATGGAAAATTGTGAGATCGACTGTACATGGGTGGCACCGAAGTGGCCATCAGCTCCTCTTGAGCAGGATGTCATCTTTGCTTAATCCCATGTGCATTTATTCATGGTGTGTATGTATGTACTGTAAGTATGTATGTATGACTTATACATTGGGGTTTGTATGTATGTGTGTGTGTGTGTGTGTGTGTGTGTGTGTGTGCGTGTGTGTGTGTGTGTCCATAAATAAATAGTGTGGGTGGTGATCTAACTCTCATGAGAATCAGAAATGTCAGAAATGCGTGCGTGATGTGATGCGAATAAATATGTTCTTCACACCCACATACACACACATAAAACATGGCCATTTGGGGTTGAAGAGGTGAAACTGCGAAATATCAGCTAGCCAGCAAATTCACAAACACCAAAGCCTGTTACAAGAGAAACTGCAGCAGATTGGAGAGATACAGCGAGAAGAAATGAATACATCCACTGATATAGAGAGAAAAAACTATAAAATGGCACAATGCAATACTTTTGTCGCCTCATATATATAAAACGAAAAAGGAAGTATTTACAGAAAAAGAAAAATCAATACCCACTTTGACTTGTTTCATTTTGAATCGAGCAAAAACATTCTTTTTTTAGGGAGCAGTAGGATGCATGATGCTTCTGGGTTTCATTTTTCACTTTTTTTTGCGAGGGGAAGATGGGATAGGAATGTGCTGTTGGTGCAGACTGGGGTTTGTCCTTCTCCCTCGGGTTAGGAAGTGGGGAGCAGGGGAGTGTGTGTGTATGAGACTCTTTCTCTACGTGGGACTGGGTAATAGGGAGAGAGGGTCTCTGACTTGGTCAGGTGGGTGATGTGGGGACATATTAGAACTGGAGATCTTCTTCTGCGCTCAGCTCGTCCCGCAGTTCCTTGTTCCTGCGTACCACCTGGGCATGTCTCTCCTGTACACACAGAACCACAAATAAACATTACATTATGCTTTACAATGTAATCCATGTGTCATGGTTTTTTCCTTTCCTCTACCCTCTGTGCTATAAAATAAAAATTCTAGTAAAAGTTATTTATAGCAACTTTAATCATTTTCAGTTGGAGCCACAAAGAACTGCATTTTGTACCACTAATGTTTACAGTATGTGTTGCAGCATGGGAAAACCTTTCAAATGGTGAAATTTTGATATTTTCTTCTAATATTTCTTCGAAATGAAATGTGTTGAATCATATTTTGCTTGTATCTCAACCAGAAGTAAAGTATTAGCATTTTAAAAAGTCTGGTTACCTCAAATTGGAAGATTTCATTCCAATTCCACTGAAAGACAGCAACACACTAATTGTCTAAAAGTGTCTATCATTTTTGCTGCTGTGTTTGTTTAACTGCCTCCTTGTAGAAAGTAAATAAAATGATTTCTAATTTAGTAGTTTCACAACCACACACCCCAAATTCAGTATAGGACTCGTGACTGAGCCGCTATCGAGCTACATTTCTTTGTGGTGCACTGTTTCAACTGAAATGCAATGAAGGTTACTGCATTATTTGCAGTAAAGCTATGATGTGCTTAGTGTTTAGCTCTGCCACATTTAAAACACGGCACACTGAAAGGCAGCACAGCTCAGCTGAATACATTTCAAAGTGACTTGTATCTAGTTCACAACTACCACGAAAACAATGCACCGAAGGATTTATTATGTAAGAAATAAAACAAATTGGGGCGTACGGTTATAGGAAAGTAATCAACGATGGGGTGGTGTGATATGGCCCGACACGGAAGTTGATTATTTTCCAATAACAGCATGTCCTGAAATGTTTCATTCCTCTTATACCACAGTAATTTGCCAATTATTATAATTTTTTTTAACTTATTAATGAGTGACATGCCATACTTTGTAACAGTATTATAGTATTTATAGTTTATAGTTTATAGTATTTATTGTCCCTATTATTACTTATTTACAAAAGCTATAAACAGATGTTCCTGCACCAGTTTCTCTTTTTTTGTCTTTCTTGATGTTAATAAGACAAAAAACACAGCTTGTCATGTGACTGATAAACCAGAATAGTGCAAAAGTCCTCTGCCGTGGTGAAAAACCTACTGACTGTTATAAAGCACTAACACTGGAGATTTCTTTCATAAATAAACATCACCACATAGCAAACTTCACCACGTCCACGATTATACTCTTGTTTTATTAAATAACAACACATTTTTATCTGTTTATTTTAGGCTTAATCAGCCATGCAAGTCCTCGTTTTATGTTGTTAACAATAGAAATGATAACACATTAGAATGAGTACATTAATGTAAACCTGTGATTTCAATTACAGCCTGAACTACTGCCAGCTGCTGAAATGAATCAACACCTTCTGACCAATCAGATTTAAGAATTCAACACTGCTGTTGTATATACTGTATATATTTGTTTCATCTTGGCATGTTTTATACATGTCACTTTTAAAAAGCAGTGTCATGGCCAATCGTGCTTTCCCTTGTCATGCATGTAGATAAAAGTAGTGTTGGTATGACTATAGGTTGAAGAAAAAGACAACCTACAGGATGATATTTGCACAAATTAAATCATTTAAAATGTGGCTGGTAGGTTTTGTGTGGGCCATAATTTTTGGTTTACAACAGCTGGACATAGGATTAGACCTAAGCTATTTAGTGTATTCCCCTGCAACCTCTAGATAAATGTATGATTCCAACATGCCTCTAGCCCCTCCTACTGAAAGCATATTGCGGTTCAAATAACTTTTTGAAATTCAGTTTAGTCTAAATAAACTAAATTCCTCATCATATTCAGGAAGGTGCTGTTTTTACTTTACTGAAGGAAATCCTCACCTTCTCCTGTAGGCGCTCCAGCATAGCTATGAGCAGAGCCTCACGGTTCTTGCTGATGTGCTCCATCTTAATGGTGAGTTTCTCCTCTGCCATCTTGCTGAAGTTGCTGTTTTCCTCCATGGCCTTGAGCAGCACATCGCGCTCGTGCTCACGCTTCTCAGCCAGAGCCTTTAGCACCTGAGCCTCCTGAGACTGCAGGCAGAAAGAGAAGAGTAAAAACAGAGGGGGAGGGGGAGAGGAACAGAGAAAGACCAGATAGACAAATTAAATGTGAAGAAAATTGAATGATTCCTGGCTACTCAATTCCTACCAGAAAGTCCTGATCAATAGCTGAGAAAGCAAAGATTGTCAATGACTGATTGTCCAGATACTGCTATAACAAAAAAAATCAATGATGGACTGTATAAATCGAGACAAATTTCAGGTCCAGAAAGCACGTTTCTGAATAAACACTGATGAAGCAGATGTGTCACTCACTTTCCTTCGGTCCTCAGCTGCCTCCAGCTTCTTCTGAATGTCTTCCAGGGAAACGTCCCTCTTCTTGGGGGGAGTGGTGATACTGTAGCCCCCCTCGGACGTAGGGGATGGCGGTTTCAGGATCACTTCGAAGGCTTGTCCAGAGGCTCGCTTGTTAATGGGCGTGACCTTCATGTCTGAGCACAGACAAGGCACAGTCAGACATACGGACAACAAGTGATTCAACATATGTATCCATTAAACAACATTATAAAGCAATCTAATGCAGCTTTGAGACATTTATTGACCTCTGTAAAATGTTAAAAAGTCTCTCCAATATTTCTTGCTGGCATGTAGACCCCAATCTGTACATGTTAAAATGTCTCATCTACCAATTTGCTGTACATGCTGTACATGTTAGAAGTTACATAACGTTTTCATTTCCTACCTTCGAACTCGCCCATCATCTTGTTCCGGGCCTCTGGGTACAAGCAAGAGCAGATGAGGGAGACAAGGGACAGCTCCTTCATCTTCTCTTTGTAAGCTGCAGCAAAACACACCACATCAAATAAGCCCTTGTCCCAGATCTGTTATCTCTTTATATCAGCAAATATATGCAAAATGGGTATTCATTTTCAATTGGGATGGAAAACAGCATCACAGCAGGCTCTCAGAGGGCTGAATTAGCAGCAGCATTGTTTCCAA
>CM040997.1:7935238-7954670 GCA_022985145.1 Pangasius djambal
TTTTTTTTTTTTTTTTTTTTTTAAATTTGATTGTGCAAGTTGGCGGGATGATAACCTACATAATGACTCTTTCTAGTTCACTGGTTTTGCTGAGTTGTTAGAAATTGTGTGGGTCTATGTAGGATAATATTGATATTACACATTACAGGAACTCTGCATCCTCCTCACAGATGAGTATCAGCTGATAAATCTGTCCTTTGACATGTGTTCAGTTTTGAATTTTTATGAATACAACTCTATTTTCTCATCACAATCATGTCCCAGTGCCCTGTCCTAGTGCTCTAGCCATTTCCAGAACTCTCCTGCACACTCTTATCACCATAATAACCCAATACACTGAAGAAACAGAAGTCAGAAGCAACAAAGACAGGGGTGGGACCCCACTGGGATTAAAAGCCACAGGCAGGCGAATGGCAGCTGTCCGCTTTTGCTGGTGTGAGGCCTTATTTGTAATTACCAGCGTGAACCATTTGAGTGAGCAGAGCAGTGGTGGGGGTTTGGTGGCAGAATACTAAGCATGCATACTGAGCATTCAAATATGCGAAGTCACCATCCCTCTTTCCACGTCTCAGTCAGGATGAAAGAAGAATGATTGGCAGTTCAGTGGAGTGTTTAATTTAGGTCTTCTGATGAGGAGGTCAGAAAGGGAACTCCAGACAGGCCAAATGTCTGTGCTCTGTAAAATCTGTTATAATTACTGAGTGTCACGTAGTGAATGTCAAGAGAACAACTAGCAAATCATCAGAGACCACACCCATACACTGACCACTGTGTTATAACTGCACAATAATTTTTTTGTTTTAATAAAAGAATAAGATAAAATACATGCAGATATGAGACGATGAGCAATCGTGCGCTAAGAATGCAATAAATAATGCAGTTGGATTTAATTCCATCTACGAAGTGACATAAGGAGCACAGTGTTTAAATTAAAAGAGTGACCAGAAAAGCCATATCAGTAAGAAAATGGCTGTCTTTGTGTCGCACGTTTGATAATGAATCAGCTTGGCCAGTCTAGAAATCAATAATCTGACCCTCCCCTCATACACCCTATGTCCTGCAGACATAAAACCATTATGAAAGGAAGGATCGTACTGTTTTATATTTCCTGTGGTACTATAAACACAGATTGAAAATAAACATTAATGGTGCATGTTAGAAAAGCTTGTGAGACAGAGCAGCTAAACCCAAAGGGCAAATACATCAAACAAAAACTTGGTCACACATATTGGTGCCTTTGCATTTATAACTATCCAACAATGCAGGGTGCTTGTGCAGTTGTGTCCCTGAAACTATCCTGTTTAATTGCATGTTTGGATTAGATTTCTTACACCTAACGCGAGCTGTAGAATCAAAATGGAATGAAACCTGGACTCTGCTTATGAATAAAGAGCACTGAGATAATGACTCTTGGAATTTCTGAATAACGCGATTTAGTGCATCTAACTGCCAAAATACTCATTTTTAGAACAATGTTCCATCGATGCAAAAAGAATGGATGCATAATCAGCTTCAAAATTCCTCTAAAGGTCCTAATACATAGTGGATTTGATCAAAATACCCACGCCACGATAATCAGTTAAATCAACATATGATTCATTAAATCTGCATGAAATACCACCTGTGATTTGAGATGTGATTTGAGGTCATATTTCATGGTTGTCAGCTGTCACTCTGTGCCACCCATGTAAAAATATATAAACAATGTTTTTTAATAAGGGCAGAATACATCAGTCATCAAAGTTATTTAATAAATACATTATGACGCTTTGTGATTAAAGCCATAAAGTAAAATCTAGGGATTTCTAGGATGTTACAGATGAAAGTGCTTTATCAGCTGTGCAGGCGAAGAAAGAAGCACTCTACAATTTTTACAACCTCTACATTTATTACCGTATTACACTGCAGCTACTCCCTAGACAAGGTTGTGGTGTAATATTATTATTCACTTCCAAGTCATCAGTTCTGAAAGCAGTAAGATGTCTGGAAATTATGCATGCACCTCTAACTGATAAGATCTACCCAAAGGCTTATAAATATTCCATCAGTTGACTGGCACACGTTATCTCATTAGTTGGAATTTATCCATAAACCTGCAAAAAAAAAAAAACCTTTCCTGTTGTCCTTCAAGACAAATATGACACAAAAGAAACACACTAGACCAGTATATACTTTTACTAGGCAAGTCCAAATGGTGAGTAGACTTCATTTTCTGTACAGCAACATCTCAGCTTAAAACAACCTCAGACTTTTTAATAAAAAATTGTTGCTTTATTGATGTAGGCTATTTCAGTGCAATAATCCAGAACTGCAGTCACAGTGACATTTTTTTTAAACAAAGCAACGGAATCACAATCTCCATTAATTTAGTTTATAGATCTCTAGTATGTTATTTTGAGGTGAATTGTCACTTTATAGCTACACTATATGGTTCTCAATGAGTTCCCAATCGTCATATTTTGTTATTTTAGGTGTCGGGAGATGAAAACCAATCTAGCGAGCAGGCCCACAGCCCCAGCATCCACCCACCATGACTCAAAGATGCCAGCGTCTGATCCGCCCCACTCTACTCGCCCAAATCTATACAAGCAATAAAACATGTCTAATGGCGAGTCGACTTCAGGCCACATTTCCATGACATTCTTCTCTGATAGCATGCATGCATCCCTCTCTCCACCCATCAATCATGGCTCCTGACAGCAGCTTCCAGGTCAGAAATCCATGCACATGAATAGAAAAGTAATGCACATGAATAAATCATGTACAGCGCCTGTATCTTGTCAGGTTGTAGGCCTGTGCGTTAATGCAAATAAAAGCCAGATGCCAGCATTAAGGTCATTTCACAAATGCTACAATGTCTAATAAAAATTAGGCCTATATGTGACCAAATAAATATGATGTAGTCAGTAACAAAATGTCGGCGTGGCACCACAAATTCGCCATGTCGGGGATTAAGGAGCGACAGGATGAGAATTCGGTTCTGAGAGCATCGCATCCGGTTTAATCGCTTCAGAAAAGAGTGGGTGGACAAAAACGGAACCGAAGATCATGTACAGGTTTCTAAGAGTCCACTGTCCGTTATTGTGCCGCTGAAGTCGATCATAAACGGAGAGCGTGATCTTGGGTGGGGTCCCTTCTGCATCATGCTGGAGAAAGAAGCCTGTGATGGGCAGATGCAGCACCATCCAGCCCGGAATTTAACGCCTTTTAACGGGCTCGAGAGCCTTTTATTTCCACACACACTACACGCATAATAATGACAGCATGCATTAAGCATATTTTCCGAAATCGGCTAAAGTGTTGACGCAAGTGATGCACAAAAGACCCAGATGACATCCAGACATTCATCAGCATGCACAAATGAATTAAAAATAGGCATTATTATTGTTATTATTTTTGCAATATTATGATAGTAGGGTAGGGAAGGATGCGGTTTTGGATGTAGCCCATGCAGGCGGGGATGTTGTGCATAATGGGTGTCGTCTCTTCACTGTAGCATCTCATACACCATTAACCTCAAAAAACATAAAACATGTTTCAAAAGCAGGTAGATTAACTTACCGACTGCGGTTTTGGCCATGGCTGCGGCTGTCGTTGCTGTTAGCGGAGAGGAGCTGTAGTTCCGGACGGTGTGGAGAAACGGGACTGCTCTGTAAGGCACTGAGTCAGCAGAACGGCGCTCTGAGGCGGAGGAGAGAGGAGACCGACAGCTCGAGATTATTAACACACGGCCGCGCGCTCCCGGTACCCTGGGCGCGCGCTTCAGTATGATGCGCCAAATAGTTCATAAATGACTCATATGCACTCCAGGCACTGGGCCTCACTTATCAACCTGAATACGTATGAATTTATTCGTAAAACGTTCTCAAGTGCATTTACACAAGCAGTGTAGAGTTCATGAAAATCAAGTTAGATCAAAAAAACTATCTGATCCTACAGGAGCTCCTGAGTTAGTGTAAATGTACGTTTAAGGAGACTCACTAACGTGAATCTTGACTGATCCTGATATAATTAGCATGAGATACTGCAATTTTATATAAGGAATATGCTGTCGAGCTTAAATAGCTTATTTATTTCAATTGCACACATCAATGTAATGATTTTGTTTCATGATAATGACTTGAAAGAAAGCATTCAAAATAATTCCACAAATGAAGACAAACTAGAACTAGTCATTCAACTAGGATAAAAGAAATGCCACTGTATAAAAGCAGGGAGAGTTAGGGCGTGTCTATGGGAGCTGATAGTACTGCAGTGGCTGAGCTGCATTATTGGAAGATTTAGCAAATGCCACTTTTTTTCTGTTTAGTCATCATTTTATCATTTCAGCTCTCTGTGAGCTTTGGCTTTTATGGAGTTTTGTGGGTGTCGCTAAATGTCGCTGTGCCATGTAGACGCTTGGTAAAGTTATGGGTGATTGGCATTTATCAAGATATGCACATGAGTACAGGGAAAATCTGGCAGGATTTTTATGGGCCTGCAAAAAATATTTTTTGTACTAAAATATTGATGACTGAGGCCCAATGTATCTGTCAGAAGGCAGGTGTATGATAACCGTAAAAAGTTTCCCCCAATTTCACCCAGTCATTTTTTATGGAGACAGGCAATATCCTGCACAGTTGGACATTTCTCAACTTTCTCACTATTAACAAATGAAGAAGGAATATTACCAGGTGTTGATCAGATTATTGAAAGGGGCATGGCAACTGTTGCTGAAATAAATGATTTGCTTTGTGCAATGTGGAAGTACCATTAACATTGGTGGTCAAATAATGCTTAATGTGACAGGCTCGCTGGTGGCTGATTTGGTGGTGATGTCACAGTCCTGGGAACACTGGGGTAAGGAAAGCATGGCACACACACACACACACTCACACTCACAGACCTAGGAGCAATTTTAGCCAATCCACCATGGTTTGGGAGGAAACCAGAGAACCCAGAGGAAACCCCACACGGACATGGGGAGAGCCGGAGAGCAGCCAAAACTCCTGCACAGACAGGAACCCAAACTCGAGATTAAATCAGGGGATTGAACCTTGAGCTGTGAGGTGGGATTTTCATTTTTGTGCATTGTAGGCTGATCACTAGACAATCTGTATTATATCTGTATTATACCATTATAATTATAGGCTATTTCACAGTCTGCCACATAATTTGGCATATTTTATTGGTATCACCTTGTTCAGTGAGACATATAATAAATACAGGCCTTAAGGCACAGTTTGCAGAAAGCTTCATTTCCCTGCGAAAAGCAAGAAACTAGATGAAAATTATGCGCCCCTGGCATAGCAAATGTTTTGGTTAATTATGTTTGGTACACTGAAAAATCTGCCTACCCAGTGTTTAATATCTGCTTACATATCACTGCAAAAAATCCAGAAACTAGATTTAAAAAAAAAAAAAATGCTCCCCTTGGCATGTCAAAATTATCTTGTTAATTGTTATTATATGTTAAATTATTCTGTTAATTATCTTTGGTACCCTGACAAATCTGCATACCCAGTGTTTAATATCTGCTTCTAACAAACAACATGGACAATATTTTTGGGGAGTTTATGAACCATGTGGCTTTCCACAGTTAAAGGCTGCCGCACTCGCCCCTGCTGTAACACACTGGAGAATTCTGTATAAGACGCCAGAAATGTCTTCTCCACGGTCTGTTTCCTGGCTAACATGGATCTACACACGATCATAAATCTAATCTACTTTTAACTGTCTGCTAAAATCTTCATTCCCGTCATGTAGGTAGGCCATATCCCATAGCTCATATAATAAAGGTCTAGAGATCATGCTGTAGCTGCTGCTGTGTTTGACTTAAGTGCATCTTTATATTAACATTCAAGCAGGGTCACATCAATAATCCTCCTATATTCTTGTTAATGTACAAATGAAATCGCCCATGCTGTGGGCCTAACATGAATAATGAAAGAAGCAGTGTCTGTAGTATGAATAATAAAAGCTGTAGTGTCTGAGTTAAAGAGCTGATGAGAAATTAAATAGCTGGTGCACAGCCAGAGCTATACACTACCAGTCACGCACATTCATAGAAGGTTTTTTATATTTCATTTTTAAAAATATTAATGACAACTAAGATATTAACATGCCATACAGTACGACATAGAATTATGCAGTGAAATTTTTTTTATTAAACTAATTCAGACTATTTTATATTTTGAAGCTATGTGCACTCATGGCATCTTCTCAACCAGCTTCATGAGGGAGCTTCACCCAGGAGGCTTTTCTTACACTTCCCTCACTGCTTCTCTTAAGGGTTCAGTGAAATTGACTTGTTTAACTTCAAACAATTACACGGTAAATAAATCAAAAACACATTTTCATTCAGAAATGAATGTATAATATACAAGCATGGATATTAACATTTTTTGTGCTTATTTCTTTTTTACAGTTGTATTAGAAACAAACTTTAACCATAAACATTTAGCCAAAATGTCTTTAAGACAAAGAAAAAAATATATATTCAAGCTGTGTGAGTGTGACATATCAGTAAAACCGGTATTTGAATAATATAGTTTTATAATTGATATAATAACTTAAATACACTAATATATGAATATGTGCAACATAAGGAATGTGTGTGTGTGTGTGTGTGTGTGTGTGTGTGTGTGTGTGTGGCTGACATGAGCACTGAAAGTCATTTATGCGATCAAAGATGTGGATCTTTTTTGGTTCTTAGACTGGGGTCCGGGGACCAGCGGGGGTCTGTGAAGCACAGCCAGGGTGTCTGTGATGTCTTTATTTTGTTACAGTGGTGGAAAGCCTAGTTCAAAAACAAATAGGCTGATAAAAAATGTCAACCTAAATCTAATGACAGTTTTAATTAAAAAAAAAAAATCTCTTTTGTGAATGGAAAGGTCATACATTTAAAAAGCTGTATGGGTCCAACACGTAGCGAAGACATTACTGTACACATTGTGCAATAAATAATGAACCTAATGTTAAAATAGTTGGATTATGTTCAAAAAAGAAATCTGTATTGAGGCAGTTCATTTATTATTATTATTATTATTATTATTATTATTATTATTATTACAGTTAAAGGGGTCCCTGGGTGCAAAAAGTTTGAGAACCCCTGCTCTAACCTGCAGTTTTATTTCAAACCACAAGATGGTAGTAGTGGCCTTGAACCTACTATACTCAATAATTTGAATCAGAATAAATTCTTCAATAAAACGATTAATCCTTTGGCCACATTAACACCCCCAGGGCACTTTATTGTCTGCATTTACAGTTTCACTTAGTGCTGAAGTTGTGTCCCACCCTTCAATCTCACCAAAGCCCTACACACCCCCAAAAAGTACACCACCTGACATCACTTACACAAGTTGCTCCCACTCATCACAGCTACGGTTACAACTACAGCAGACAAGACGATGGACAAATAAATACACTGATAGACAGATAGACCAACAAACAGATACATATACATACAGATAGAGAACATTTTCACACTCATTCTTTATTATAAGGTTTTTATTCTTGTAGTTGTCTGTTTTTTAATCATTTGTTTATATTTTACTGACAGAGATTTTATATACTGCGTCAAAGTGTTAAAATTTAACATTACATGCAAAGACTTGAATAGTCTAGTTATTAACGTTATTAACACATTATGTTTATTTAACCAAACAGATCACTAATACATGCAGTGGAACACGTTAATATCCCTCAGGCAAGATATGTAAATGAAGGGCACCTATCAAAAAAAAAAACATGCATATATCAAAACTGAAGTGAAGACGTGTTGTATAGACTCAATTAGTGATATTTATTACTGATATTTCAAAGAATATCAGTAATTTCAGTAATTTCTATAATTTACTGTGTTTGAGCCAGTATAATATTTTAAATGTGTTTTACATTTCAGTACTGTAGCAGTACAGTATAGTACTGTATCGCAGTAACTAAAATTAGGTGCCTGAAGCACCATCTCATCTGGCAAATTTTTCCATTTTTCATTTCTTCCATTGTTTAGCATTCTAAGTTTTGATTAAAAAGCATAGCTTCACTTATTTTAATGCAGCAGGGTAAGTGAATAAGAGGGTAAAACTAGACAAATGCTAGGGGTTAGTCTAACTTGGTATCTATAAATTGATAACCCATACAGTTTACTTTCTACTTGTTCCCCTAATGTCTAATCTTCTTGTGCGCATAAATATTCATGGAGTCATTTGTATATGCCCAGGTGTATGGTTTGTGTGTGTGTGTGTGTGTGTGTGTGTGTGTGTGTGTGTGTGTGTGTGTGCACAGTCCAGTTAAGTAACCATTCTGGGGTTTGCCAGCTCAGTTTTTGTGAGGGTTGGTCTAAGTGCTTTTATTTATAGGAGTGCAGTTTTCTGTTTGGAATCATATATGGTGTTATGCATCATTAAGTAGTAATGATAACTTTTAGACAATGTGTACTTTTTATGGTGTTGAGATTTATGTGGTTGATTTGAGCTCTCTTGCATGAAATAAATAAGTAAGATTTCCTTAAAAACAAAGGAACAAAAGTTTTTTTGGTTTACTTGTTTTATTTGTGCAATTTAACTCAAGTTATAGTAAAATTTACTTATAAAAAAATGAAAACTGCTAGTTAAATTGTCTAAGACTTTATGTGTGGAAAACATTACCATGCTTTCCTTGAGTAAATCTCACTCCAATATTTTTCATTGCAGTACAACTCTTGCATGCATGCAAAAAATAATATACAGTATATAAAATATTATATATGCATACTGCATATATTACTTGCTAACATTAATTTCTGCTGTTTTTAATCCTCTTTAGATTAGCTTAGATATTGTTTTTCTTTCATCTACACACCTTGGTGGATTTGATTAAACCCTGATTGAAGCGGGAGAAAAATACAGCTAAAAATCTAATTCTAGAAATTACAATCCAGTCCAATGGCATTAAATGGCTGAATTACCAACAGCAGAGCATCCTTAAGCAATCTCAGACAAAAACACTACACATCATTATGGCCACATGACTGTGCAGTTGTGTGAGAGCTCATATGCCATGGACTGTAAAAGGAGAAAGCATGCTGGCTCACAGACGACACAAGCCTGTTCAGATTTCAGCGAAACTGCCTGCATGGTGTACCTTTATCTACATGCAAAGTGCATGCAGCTAGTTTATTTCTTTCCCTTCAGTGCCAAAGAGACATTGTTTACAGATATTTTGGTCATAGTGAAGCCATATTACAAAGTTGCTGCACTACTCTCTATAAAGGAAAGTCTGTTTTACCCTGTGGGTGAAATCTGAGGATGTGACAGATGGGACATTTGCATTGTTGGAGTTCATATCCAAAGACGAAACGGCTTATGGCACTAGAGCAGGGCTTGTTGGAGGCAATGCTTGATTGAGGAGCTTGTGAAGAATGTCATCTATTTATCTTCATATTTCTTACTAACTTATGAAATTATTTCACAACTAGAGACTGTAATTTCTATAAGAGATAATAAAAAATTGTTTTGTTAGGGGTTTCTTTCATTTAACAACAAGCCAAAGGCAAAGAATGAAAGAATTCAAGGTATTCAATCAGATACAATCCCAGATGGCTTGCTGATGTAATTTTACCTCGGTACACCACCATAGTGGATTTGAAATGAAGCAATCAAGAGGTGATTGCAGTGTAGACCTCCGTTTTCACAGGCTCAAAAGTTATTGGACAAATTAACAGTCATAAATATTAGGATTTCTAATACTTTAATAAAATCCTTTACAGTCAATGTGGAAAGAAATCTGGAACCCATGGACATCACCAAATGCTGAGCTTCCTCCCTTGAGATGCTTTGCCAGGCCTTTACTGCAGCCGCCATCAGTTGCTGCTTGTTTATGGGTCTTTCTGCATTCAGTTTTTGTCTTCAGTAAGTGAAAAGCATGTAATCAATTGGGTTGAGGTCATAGGTCATTTAAGAACATTTCATTTCTTTGCCTTAAGAAGCCCTTGGGTTGCTTTCGTGGTATGTTTTGTGTCATTATCCATCTGTACTGTGAAGTGCCGTTCTATCAGTTTTACAGCATTTGGCTGAATCTGAGCAGAAAGTATAGCTCTGTACACTTCAGAATTCATCCTGCTACTTCTATCAGCAGTCACATCATCAATAAACACCAATGACCCAGTTCCACTGGCAGCCATACATGCCCATGCCATAACACTTCCTCCACATGATTGACAGATGATGTGGTATGCTTTGGAACATGAACCCTTCCTTTCCTTCTCCATATTCATCCACTTTAGGTGTCTTCTGTGGTCTTCCAGGCCATTTGGTGTTGCTGAGCTCGCCAGAGCATTCCTTCTTTTTAAGAATGTACCAAATTGTTGATATGGCCACTCCTAAAGTTTCAACTATCTCTCTGACAGGTCTGTTTTTTTTTTTTTCAGCCTAATGATGGCCTCCTTCACTTGCACTGACACCTCTTTGGAGAGCATATTCAGAGTTTCCATGAACAGCTGCAAACGCAAATTCAAGACTTGGAATCCACTCCAGACCTTTTATCCCCTTAATTTGTCATGAAATAATGAAGATACCTGGCCATGAAACTGCTTATCAGTCAATTGTCCAATTCCTTTTGAGCCTGTAAAAAATGGCTGTAATTTCTAATGCAATATTTTTGTTAAACCCCTTTAATGAAAGCTGAAAGTCTACACTTCAATCACATCTTGATTGCTTCATTTCAAATCCATTGTGATGGACACATGCAGAGAAGCCAAATTACAAAAGTCGTGTAATTTTCCAAACACTTATGGACATGACTGTATAGTACTGATTTTATTTTTTAAATTCAACATTAAAAGCATTAGGTTTTTTGTTGATTAAGAATATTGCAACTATACTTCTTAGGGAAATTTATCAAAACTTTATATTCAGATGTTTTTCTCCCCATTAAGTTATTATATGAGAAATTAGTCATAAATGTGATCTTTCTAAATGTTCTCATAATGCTCATAATTCCCATGTCCTGTCTATTTTACATATCCAGTAAGTCCATGTCCTAATTCAAGTCAGAGCTTCTTTTCAGATCTTTCATGAGTTGTGTCTGAGAGCCAGGAAATCCAATAATGTTATATGAACCATTGCTGTTAATAAATGGGGGAAATAGTCTATAAGAAATTTTCTACTACTACTGTATATTATCATAGGCTAAATTGGGACAATTATTTTTTTATGTATTGTATTCCCAATTTATTTTTCTTAATTTAATTTATAAGCCATCAACTTCAGAGGGGTTATATTTTAAGCTTGCTGTATCTTTAAAAGTCCTCATTCCCACATGCAGATTTTGCTGATAATGGATTGGATGGCAGGCTGCTGACATTTCACAGTGCTGCCATTTTGCTCTGCTTCACAGTAAAATACCACACACACACACACACATGCACACACACACGGTGTTGTATGTAGGCTTTGTAGTAACTTTATGTCATTAAGAGTTGTGTAATACTGGTGTTTTCCCCTTTCTGCAATCCTCCACCTCTCTGTCTGAAGCCAACCAGAGCACTGTGTGTGGATTCCGTACAAGAATGAGTAGTTTCACCCATATCTATATTGCTTCATGAGGATGGGAACTCTTTTAATGACTATAGATACATTTGACAACCTGAAGAACAAACTAAAACTATTTAGTTTGTTCTTCAGATCCACAGTTCTGGACACCGAATGAAATTTTGTGTGAGTTTTGTTGTTGTTGTTGTTTCATTTTCTAGTTTGTGTTTGTATTATTTATTAAACTTTTTTTGTCTTCAATTAAATGTCTTTTTCATTTCAAGTGTATAACTGAATTGAAAGGCTCACTACTACATTTCATTGTGCAATTATACATAATAATTGTTGACTTTGTCAAACACTGACTGTCACTTTGACTTCTGATTTATGAAGTACCATTTGTTTAATGTGGTGGTGGTTTTGTTGACTGAAAACAGAACGTGTACAGCTTTGCTTTGAAGTAGTCCAGAACATTCATAGTGTATTCTGAATACACGCCTCTACAATCTTTCAACATTCTCACTAATCTGCTGATTATGAGGAAATATTTCAAGGATGGATATTGCTGATGTAATGTGCCAGGGTTTTAGCACAGAGTTTTAACAGTTAGTCTGTAAACTAAATTGAACTGAAGTGAATGTGGCAGTAGATGATATGCCCAAAATACCATAATACTTATATAATATTTCATGATACACAATATGTGCCAGCAAAACTGCAAATGGTGCCACATTTGTTTAAAAATAGCACTATGGATAACTTTGATTTAAAGACATATTTTGACCCCAAATGCTTACACAACTGACAGTGAAGAGAAGCTTGAAGTTTGTAGGGTTAGTTTAGAAAATAATGAATATATATATATGTGTGTGTGTGTGTGTGTGTGTGTGTGTGTGTGTGTAAATCTAAAATATATAAAATATATTTTACCAAAACAACGTGGAAATGTTTTTATTTACGTTATTTTCTTAGGTTATTGTTGCCTTGGCTGCCTGCAGCAGTCACAAAGAGTAGGGAACAAATTTAACAAATTCAGCAGTAAAAACAGTCAGTCGGCCTAAAGATGGTTAAAGTCTTGCTAGCTCAGTGTACTTTTCTTACTATGTAATCAAGATAGCAGCTGTCAAAATATTCAAAATATGCAGTTATCAGTGAGCATGAACAAAAATCAGTGACTGAGGGACTTTTACCTCAGGTGATGAGACAGAGACTGATGTGGATAGAGCTAATAATCAAAGTGAGGACTTACTGTCCATTGTAAACTTTAAACTTCTCTAAAATTACACATTTTATATATATATATATATATATATATATATATATATATATATATATATATATATATATATATATATATATATATACATACACATAACCATATAAGCATATGGTGCATAACTATAACAAATCAGTGGAGTCTCTGAGAAGGGAATCAAATGATTCAAATCCGGGATAGTTCAACGCACCTAAACAGGTGGCTCGGAAGAATCGAATCAGTAGTGACTCGTATTGCCCATCCCCGCTCGCGCGCTGCTCTCCCGGCCTGTAGGGCGGGAGCGCTTACATCATCTGTCTCTCTCTCTCTCTCTCTCTCTCTCTCTCTCTCTCTCTCTCACATACACATATATATATACACACACACACTCCGCGTGGCCACACATCCTGTGAAGTTTCAGAAAACGAAGTGTTTTTACCTCAGGGGCTTTCTCTTGAAGGTAAGAGCTGACAAGCAGGACTTGTTTTGCTTCTCTTGTTAGCTGTGTTGCTGATTTTGGACTTTAGGAGCTAGCTCATGTTCCTCTTACTAACGTGGCTGGGATGCTAAGCTTTAGCTACTACCGGCTAATTTGCCTGAGCTGGGTCACGTTTCCATATGTCGACGGACTAAACCTGGTTTGGACATCATTTAGAAATATTAAAAACATTTTAGAACGTGTAAACTGTATATTATGTGGAGGAAGTGTGAAGATACAGGTAAGTGTAAAGTTAAGTGTCAAGTACAGGAAGATTACTAAAGAGTTGATGTTCGCTAGTATGAAGACAGTCTGGTTTTGTTGAACGATCTGCATACTTTCCGTCTTTTTAGACGTGGACGATAGATTAGATTAGATTAGATTAGATTAGATAACATTACATGACATTACATTAGACAGATAGATGGGTTAGTTAGCTGCATCTCCTGGCTATATTTAAATAAAGCCACTTTCTTCCGCATAGATCTGCAGGTGTGCTGTGTACATATTAACTATGTGAATCTGACAGAAGACAGATGAAAGCTTTTGAAACAGATCGACGAAAGAGAGAAAAAAAAGGATTTGCGTGATTTTTTTGCTGGGAAGTTGGCAAAATGCTGTAATGAATGATGTTATGAAGGTTGGTTGTATATAAACTCTATTGGTACTATAAAAGTTAATTATAAACTTAACGCAGTGATGTGGAAAAAAAGAAAAAGCCATATAAAGACCACACTCACCCAGGGGAGCATCATTGAACTACATGATCACTTGCTTCCTTATCTGAACACACAGCTACATCCAAATAAACTAACTTATCTTTCTGATTAGAAAGGGAAAAACGCATGAATATTCAAAGGTAGCCTGTATTCAATATGCAACCACTTGAACAACCGCTTGAACAACTTGTCATGTAGTAAACAGGGTTGGACTTGAATGCATCTGATGGTGAGAACATTAACTGTTGTAAGTATTGTTTTAAACCGCACTCCTATAACACATGAATTTGTTTACAGAGTATACTCGGAGGATGTCATTATTAGATCCGTATCAAGTGTCTGATTAGTACTCGGAGGTATTGGTTCTGTAGCTATAATAGGAAGAGGGGGATATGTGCATCCCTATTAATAAACATGGAGGGAACTGAACTTAGAATCCAATGCCATTAAATGTAAACAAGAAGATGTATGGTGCTAAATTGGTGCTGCTATGCACAGGTTCCAACATCTGCAGTTTAGCTTACTTTTTTTGACCACTTAAAGTGATACATGAAACGCCTGAAAACTACGCTTTTCTACTTTCTCAGGTAAACCAGTTGTCAGACCAGCCATGAAAAAATGAGCCTCTGTCTTGTGAACCAGTAGAAATTCAAAAACACACATCATCAAGATTCCCTGTGATTGGCTAATTTAGATAAGGAAACAGCGTGTTACAGTGGCAGTGTGCTGGTGTGTTCAACTTTCTCACGATCAGTTAGTCTATGTGCTACAAAAAAAGAGTCAGGCTAGATCTGGGTAGAGAAATTGAAATCAGTTTCTGTGTCTTTTTTTTTTTTAAATATTTGTGAAGGTGTGTCTTTTTTTGAGAACATCTCCTTTTGATAGAGTTCCTTGTCTTTCTGACTGTTTTGCTTTTCTTTATTTTACAGATTTGACCCAGTGACAGCAGATGAGCTATAACTGAGTCCCAAGCAATCCTGATTTTGTCATCTGGCACCACCCCCTCAACTTTTTTTCCCAACTCCATCCTTTTCTGCTTCTGTGTCCTCCACAGATTGTGTTCAGAGTGAAGTCATGGCTAAAGCAGCAGACACCGGTTCCACCAACTCCATGCGTCTGAAGCAGGAGATCTCGCTGTTGCATGGAGTCTGCCTAATTGTGGGCAATATGATCGGCTCGGGTATTTTCGTATCTCCAAAGGGTGTGCTGCAGTACACAGGCTCCTTCGGGTTCTCACTGGTGGTGTGGGCTATCGGTGGCATCTTCTCTGTGTTTGGTGCCCTCTGTTATGCTGAACTCGGCACCACGATCCGTAAGTCAGGTGCAAGCTATGCCTACATCCTCGAGGCTTTTGGCGGCTTCCTGGCGTTTATTCGTCTGTGGACTTCACTGCTGATCGTGGAGCCAGCATGCCAGGCAGTCATCGCTCTCACTTTCTCCAACTACCTGGTGCAGCCTTTCTACCCGACCTGCACGGCTCCGTATGATGCCGTGCGTCTCATCGCAGCTCTCATCATTGGTAAGTTTTATCATTTCTAGAACATGAGGGAGTTTGTGTGCTTGGGTTACTCACAGTGTATGATTCACAGGTATGTTATGGTCAGCTATCAGAGGATGATTCACATTATTCACATATGCTGCTCCAGGGAAACTCCCCATGTTATTATTTTGTAGGACATTAGATGAATTGTGTAATGCTGAACTGAAAAATTAGTCAATTCTGGTCACACTAGAAAAAAAACATCTGCCCAGAAATGCAACATGGAAGTTAAAAGTGGTGCAAGTACCATTTTAAATATAGAAAAACATGTCTGGGTCAAAGATGAGTCGTGTTGTATTTGGTTTGTTTGTTTGTTATTTTTTTTGTGTGTTTCCTTGCAGTGTTTCCCTGCGGTGTGTGGTGCATTGTGGAGAAAGCCGTGTAGTCAGACAGATTCCATTTATTCCCTGCAGGGTGTGTTTTGTAAAAAGCAGTTGGTATAATCTTCAGCAGACATTATAATTGACTTTCTGAAATCAGTGTAGACGAGTCAGGACCTGAGTTTGCCTGTGTGTTTTCTGGTTCCTTAGCCTCTCGTGCAGGCGCACTGGCTTCCTAAAACTAGTGCATACAAGAATAAACTAGGATGCTGTACATGAATGCTTGCTTCTTTTCTGTATAATGAGTGCACAGTTATTTAGGGTTTGAATGATTAAAACGTCACCTCAGGAATGTGGAATTTCCAGTCAGCGTATGTATCTAGCCAAGTTCACTTATAAATGGCTAGACTGTGACAGTTTGTAGTTTAAATTCCTGTCTTTGTGTGGTTGCGTTACTATTAGCTCTGCCATGCAGAAGTCCATTAATGTTAACCTTTGTACAAGCCAGTTATTATGCCAAACACCTCCTCTATAGACAATGAGAGGAAAAGGTGATACTTAAATTTTACATTCTGAATATGCCGCCCTCTTGAATCAGACTCTTGTAGTCTAACGCTCAAGTCATAACAATGCCAACGTCTCCAAGAGACGCTCTTAAGTTTGGATAGTCTGTCTTGCATGTCGTAGAAGATTTGCGCCACACCGGTCCACAGTCAGCTATGTATGCGTTCAGCTATAAGAACAATGCTCAAGTAAGCACAGATCCTGAGAGTGTAAAAGTGTGTTTCGTAAGAACACGTGTGACACGTTTCATCGCATTGGCCCATGTGAGAATATGACATTGTGTGCGGCGTAGAGCTTTACAATTTAGCTCCATATTTGATAAAATGGGTGCATCATTAATCTGAGATTCCTGACAAAGCCTTGAAAGATTTTTGATTAGAAACACAAATCAGGCGTTAAAGGGATAGTTTGGCTGTTCAGGACTGTACTATACATATTATGTACTACGCTCATAAAAGAGTGTGAGTGGAATTGGGTGCAAAATATTTTTATATTTCCTGAATTATGAAGGCCAACACATTGCAGTTGTGCATTTTTCCCATGTTGATTTGGCTTCTGTGTCACCTCATATTTATACCCCAAATAGTGTCATAACTTTATAAATCTCTATATTTTTTTTCTTATAATAAATTAATTTCATTTGAAAGTTCAATTTCTTTCATATTTTTAGTGTGACATTAAGCTAACCAGAAAGACATTTTTTCATATATATATATATATATATATATATATATATATATATATATATATATATATATATATATATATATATATATATTTACCTGTTTTTTTTTTTAACCAAGAATACCAATGATTGTTAGTTTGACAGTCAACATTCTGTTCTACTGTTTAAGCCTATATTATTATTATTATTATTATTATTATTATTATTATTATTATTATTATCATCATGTTGGCTTGACAAAGGTCAAAGTGGCCAAAATTCCCATTGATTTCCATTGAAAAATTTGGACTGTTATAACTCCTAAAGCTTTCAAGCTACATTCACCAAACACAGCACAGACCTTCAGGCTGTTCTCACATATCAAGATTTATTCATTCATTCATTCATTCATTCATTTATTTATTTATTTTAAACTTAGTTTTCCTGTAGTGGATGATCAGAAATCCCAGAAACTCCCATAGACTTGCATTCTTGTAATGTTCATGATCCAAACTTAAACTGTGAAAACCCACACACACACACACCTGAGTGCCCACGGCCTGAAGCCCCTCTTCTCCCCCTCTCACTCTGTCAGTGTACCTGTAACACAGACTCTCACTTCATCTATCTCTCCATCAATGCCACACACACTCGCTCTCCATATTTCTTTCTATCAGTCTACCTGTATCACTCTCTCACTCTTTCCTTCTTTCTACTAATAACACTCTCTCTCTGTCTATCTACTTGTCACTCTCACTCCATATGACTTTCTACTTGTATCACTCTATTTGTTATGTCATTCTACCAGTAACTAACTGTCTGTCTTTGTCTGTCTGTATGTCACCCTTTCTTTCTTTCTTTCTTTCTTTCTTTCTTTCTTTCAACTTCAAACTATCAAGCTTAAGAAACAGTTTCAAATTTTCAGCCTGGCTTTGTTAAGCCAACATCAGAGTTTGTCGTGACAAACTTTACCTGTCTAGTTTTGTAGCTGACTGTGTATAGAAAGTGTGACATGACATGTCATGTAAAATTACACAGTAGAACTAAGAGTCAGATTTAACCCAAGTTGAGCTGTGCCTGTCACGCTATTGTGGAGTGAAAGGATTACGTGAGAGGTTTTTTTTTTTTTTTTTAGTGATGACTTAAAAAGAAACATTTTGGGTGTGAATAAGTTTTACAGTAATCCTGCTGAGCCACTGAGGGATTTCCCTTTGATGGTTTAGGAACAAGACTGAAAGTTTGTTTGTTTTGGTATCTGCTTACAGTTTTTTCACATGAAAAAAATCCAGCAATCCTTCCCAGGTATCACAAAATTCTTAGATTTTATACCTGTTTTAAGACTAACAGTCTTTTGAAGTTTAATTAAGTACTTCTGTTTCGATGCAAATATAATAATGCAGCTTTTGTGCTACCTGCTCAATTCATTAATCTACAGCGTTGCGATTAATGCTAACATGGTTGTAGATGCAGACGTGCACACTCTGCCTTACTAACGCTCTGCCTCTACAGTGACTCCGGCTCCGCGGTCAGCTACTGTTGACTTACGGCTGATAATGCAGAATCTTAAACACTTTTTATTTTCTATCTAAATGACTATAAAATTAATGAATCCCATTTTTTCTACCACACAAAGCTTTTACATCCAAAAACAATACCCAAAATTACATCCAAAAACAATACCCATTCTGCCATTGACACACAGACTTAAAAAGGACAGTCCAAGTGAAAATGTTAAGCTGCGTTTCATGTCCTGCTAACTTTCTTTCAATGTTCTTGGCATTTAAATATTTACAAATTTTTTTTTTTTTTTTTTTTAATTAAGTTGCTCAGCAAGAAGAGTCATGCGACTGGATCTTTAGATTCTTGATGTTTATTAGGTGCCATGAAGAAAATGTATGTAACCTCATATATACATAATTGATGTATAAGCTAATGTTAGGACCCAATTGATGCAGCAAAAAAAAAAAAAAAAAAAGTGTTTAATGTCAATTTATCCATGTTTTACAGTTTTACAACAACAAAAGATATAAAAACACAGACACCTGACAAGAATGTCAATAACTGCTGCTATTATATGACAATATTAATACTGTATTGTCATACTGTCCTGTCTTACTACATGTTTCCAGAATATTCCATAGAGTACTTGGTTGTGCAGTTTGATTGACAAAATGATTTTAATAGAAATGTAACCCATATAAAACCTTTTAATAGAAATATAACACATTAATACAAGCTGGACAAATGAGTACAGAACCTAGATATTTTTCACATCAGTTCATGTGGTGACTCATCTTTTATGGGCTTTGCTTGAAAAATGTTGCCCTGAAGACAAACTGCTTATCATTCGCAGACTAATAGTTGATGATTTGCTGATTTTGCGCTCCCTCTCTGCAGGTC
>CM040997.1:7959770-7985624 GCA_022985145.1 Pangasius djambal
TTGCTGCTTTTTTCAGATAATGCAACGGTACATCAGTTAGACCAAATGAATAAAATGTGCTCATTAGAATAATCAGTTCACTGAAGCAGAACGGTTGTGAAAGACATCAGTACTTTTACTTCATGCCACCTTTCTCTAGGTGAACTTTACCTCGTGTATTCACGAGCCTTGGTCTTTTGGGAAAGAAAGTGGCCAAGTGGGCAGGACTGTGGTCTCTCTCATCAGTAAAAAAATGGAGCTGCTTATTATTAAGTAGCACTTACACCAGACCTTTGCCTTACTGTTTGTATATGGCTGCTTGGTGCACATTGGAAAAAAAATAGCTTTAGTCAATAGTTTTGCCAGTGACACAGGAGTTTTGTGGTAAAATTCTATCCTTTCTGTTTGTCTCGGATTTTTCTTGTTAATCATGTTGGCTTGTATGTCTGTGTGTGTGTGTGTTTTGTAATGCAGTCTTTGATCTAATGTGTGCTAGCCTTGGAAAAGCACTGGCACAGGTAAATGAAGGATTATATTTGATTGACAGCCAGACTGGAGGGTCCTGAAGGGCCCTTTTCCCCCTTACACTGAGTTACATATCCACCAAGCAGTCATTTTATTTTTCAGTAATAATTAAGCAGTTTATTTATTTTTCACTGTGGCCTTATAGGCCTGTATACATAGTTTTTTTTTGGTCTAGATTATGTGGATTCTTTTTCATGTCTTGTGACCTTTTAGACAGACAACCTATGCATAAAATGGAAAATTGCCTATTTCCATAGCATTTTAGTACGATTAGTCCCTCCAGTCCTTGTTTACATCAGAAACATTTTCTTTTAGATGTTCAAGCAGTTTCATGCTAAAATAATTTCATGGTATATGTGTCTGTGAGGAAAAAGTACAGTAATAGTGTCATATTATTGTTCTCATGAGCCGCCTTCTAAGAAAGGGGCAGAGCACATCTGTTCTAGCTCAGGGTACAGTTTATGTCCAGGCCGGAAAAATGCACACAGATACCTGACGTTAAGAAACTAGAAATATCTGATGCAACATTTCAAATCACAGATTTTGTGAGGTAACTTTAACATATTCTGATTATTATATGTCTATCACTTTATGGCACAAGGACACTCTTTTTAGTGCTGGATTTCAGGACACAGCAGTCTACTCTCAGGCTAAATCACAAGCTGTTTTATTGTTCGCACTTGAATTTCTTGTACTTAGCCAAAGCTTAAGATTAGGGTTCTGTTCCTAAAGAACAGGTTTTGTTACAACACATTTATTTCTGATTATAATAGGATTTAGGACCATGTGATTATCAAAGCTGGGTGTGTTTATTCTTCAGCCTCAATCTTGTATGTTGTATTCTGTCCTAGCGCCTAACACACTTGAACCAAAAAAGTTGTTGATTTTAGAGTTGTATGAAATGTCACTGCTTTACTTTGTCTTTTTCCCAAATTCTCAGCACAGACCTCTGAAAACCAGCAAGTTTTATTATCTTAATTTTAAGACTACTGGCATGCGTCATTTAAAGAGAAGTTTTGGGAGACGTCCTTTTTTCCACACCCAAGTACTGTATTGTTATCACATGTACCTTATTCACACACACATATTTTTGTGATGTTAATACATTGTTTGTATTTGTATATTGTATCCGTGTATAACATATTTCTGCTTGGTTTAGGGTACATTTGTATCTGTGTATCTTTCTATATGAACATTTGTGTGTGGGTGGGTGTGATTATCGCCAGTCTTACCTGTTTTGCCATATGCTGGTCTTGTTCATAAGCATTTTGCATCTATGCATTCAGTTGTTGCTGGCTGTGTATTTCTGTGCCTGTTTTTTTTTTTTTTTTTTTTCCCCAGATGCTGAATTTTATATACCAAATAAAAAGGTGGTGTTAAAAATTCAAATGCACATTTTTACTTTTGTGTGATGAACAGGAAGATCCTCTAGAGGGTGCTTCTGAGCAACTGGAGTACTCTTAATGCCTCAAGTAGGTCTGCTTTATGACTGCCATCAGTTTGAAGCTCATTTTTGTGGGAAGATGTATTGTCTCAAACGTATGTATGTAAATTCATGTAAGAAAATTCTATATACTTCTTATAGGCAAATCTGTATTT
This sequence comes from Pangasius djambal, assembly GCA_022985145.1. Taxonomy (NCBI): domain Eukaryota; kingdom Metazoa; phylum Chordata; class Actinopteri; order Siluriformes; family Pangasiidae; genus Pangasius; species Pangasius djambal. Next base: position 7,961,874 of record CM040997.1, read on the forward strand.
ACTACCTTTCTGACACTTGATGATTTTGAGATCAGTCTGAGCAGCTCTACTGATATCTACAACTAGGTTTATAATATATATAAACATACAAGTTCATTTACGTGTGTGTGTGAATGCATTCCCTTCTTTGTGACACAATGGCATCACATTACAGTGTGAGTGTGTGTGTCCATGCTCCTTCCTGGCTGTGAATAGGCGCTCCTCACTGGGCCGAGGCAGCCTGTGGTTCACTGAGTCGTATGGGGAGTTTGTTTCCCCTGACTCATGCATAAAATATAGCGCTGAGGTAACATAAACAGACCCAAGGATACAAGAGACAGCAACCAGAGCCACTATCGCAACAAAAAGAATCACTCTGGAGAAGCTTCTCCATTTTTCCATCTTTAAAACAAGGACATGCAGGATCCAGAGATTGTGTCCGTAGTCATGAGCTCAACGTGAGAACGTGGACACGTTAAGGCGGACGTTAACTGGATGAGTTCCTGTGGATGGACGCTGGTGCGAGGCCATGGAACTGCCTCGACGGCTACGCTGGATCCACAACCGGCCCTGGAGGGCACGGGCCCGTCGCAGGGAGTTCAACAGTGAGTGTGAGAGAGGAAAACTGGTTATAAAGCTTTATAGTTTGCTTTATTTGCTTTCTGCTCATTCCCTATAATGAACAGAAGAGAGATGCTGATGGTCACCACTGTTCATTAGAAACTCTGGAAATGGGCTATTATGCAACAGCACCATTGTACTAGCGTTTCTGTGCTGTGAGCCTTTGGATAGAAAGGATCATTATTTCAGCCCCCTGTAACAGGTACTTTAGGCTACTTCCTGGATCATGATTTATATAATGGTTGTTTAAAAACTCTACATATACTTGCGTATAGGCTACCAATATGTATATTATAGGTTTACTGTGTGTTATTTACACTGGAGTGCCTCTTCTGCGATAAGCAGCACGAGACTATGGGATCAGGTGTTGCTCAGGCACTGACCCAGGCAGCGTGCTGATTGGCTGTCAGCCAGCTTTGCTTTGATGTGGTGAAGTGACTCGGTGTCTGTTCCATGTCATTCTGGTTAGTCACAGCCAATCAGAGGGGGCCTCGGCCAGTCCGGTTAATGCCAGATATTTATACCCACTGGAGCAAACAGGAAATGAATCTGTGCTGTACTGAGTAGTGCTAAACCAATTAGTGAAAACAATACGTTCACAGAATTTTAGTTCACAGTTTTAGTTCATAGACTAATTGAATATCTGATATGTTGCAAATGTAATTGGAATAGACTCATGGCAATTTCATGATCACTTCCTGCAATAGGCTAGGCTTCATCATGCTTTAGAGAAGCAATTTCTTATTAGTAGAGCCCTCTTCTGTGTGCGTCCGGAATTACAATTGCAATGAAAACAACCCTCTCTGTTGCAACTATAAGTCTGAGCTGATGTTTAAGGATAAGTGGCAGCTCTGTTTCAGTTGAAACTATCCAGATCCATTGCACAGCTATAAGTATAATTGAAAAAAATTCATTCATTCATCATAATTGCTTTACCCTGGTCAGAGCTGCAGTGGATCCAGAGCCTGTCCCAGGAGAGGTGAGGTGGAATATACCCTGCATGCCCCACACTCATTTAGCCCTAGTAGCAATTTCGAGTAGCCAGCATTTTTTGGGAGGTGGGAGGAAATCAAAAAACTCGGTGAAAACCACACATAGACACGGGGAGAAAATCTGAACTCTCAAAATTCTGCACAGACCGTAACCTGAGCTCGGAATTGAACCAAGGACAGTTGAGCTTTGAGACTGCCACACTACCTGATGCACCACTGTCACCCTTCATTGAAATTACTGTATGATCTGATTATTTTAGATTTAGAAACTTTAGGTTTAAAAACTATAAACCACTTTTACACAGGATGTGCAGGCAGCGAAGTTCTCAATCCTGTCTTCATTTCATCAGATCTTCCAGGAGATACAGATACCGCAGGAACAGCATGGCAAAAAAAGTGTCAACAAATCGCTGACATACAGAATGCATTTTCGCAGTGCCAGTGTGTTGAAGAAATCCTCATGCTACTTAATTTGGCATCTAGATTAGCAGTCAGCAGAATGAGGACAGGGTGTGTGCCGAGGATGTTTTTATATCTTGGTATACCCACAGGGATAGGAATATCTGACAGTTTGGGCCTTGTGGGGACATTTGCCTGGTTCCTACAGGAAAAACAGATATGTGAACTCTAATTCTGACAGGAGTTAGAGGCCCAGGAGAGAGAACACATCCAGTAGGTGTCCACCTTTATTCATGCAAATGAGTACAGTACATGCACAATGTGTGCTGTTGTGGTACTGTTTTAATAAGATTCATGTAAGCAGTATGATTACTGAGCCCTGGATTTGTCTACTCCTAAATGTGTGCAGATGACAACGTTGTTAAAAAGCAAAAAATGATGATTTTGATCAAAATGTGCTTTAGTCTGCTTGTGTATGCTTCCTTTGTTAACTCGTCTCTCACCCTGTGCTTGTTCAGAGACCTAATAGTTTGGTGTGAAGCTGCCATGGACATACACAAGTGTGTGAAATTAATCAGCAGTGTATTAAGTGGGACATGAAATGCTAATTATGCCTTAGCACTGAATCTTTCCACTCGCATGTCAAACTGAATCGGAGTCTGTATTTTCACAATCCACCCACTCAGTGATGAAATCCTGTTTTACATGTGACAGAAAAGATTTAGCCAGAGCTCATCAGCTGAATTTAAAACAGTCACTGACAGCAGAGGCCCCACAAACCCTGAGCATGGCTAATTTGTTTTAGCTAAAAAAACGTCCTTTCATATACCCTCATAGCTGCTGATCAGATAATGCTTACTCTGTTTCATCAGCCAAATACCTCACATGTCTAAAGCAAAACAGTTGCTTACCATATGCTCTTCATTCCACAATCCTGTGTTATTTTTATGAGCATTTAGAAGCCAGTTGGAAAGAATTTATTTTTGACCAGCATTAGCACTAATTCTAATTTGCTGTTTAGGATTTCTGTACTTGCTAATGTTTTGCAATTTTGCAACAGAATTGCAGAATCTACAGAGCATCTCTTCATACATTCATTAGTTTTTTTCAAAAGTGGATCCCATCTGTAGTACAGACACAAATGCTTTGTTTCTATGTGCACAAAGGAAGCATGAAGGTCTCCAAATTCAATCCCACACAACCCATATAAAAATAATTGTTGAAGGATGAAGCCCCACACATGCTTGGGGGCTTCTTTCATTTCAAAACCTTTCTTCATCTTGGTGACGAGTGGATCAGGGTTGTCTGCTTCACAGATGTAGGGGAGAGGTTTCTTCAAACAAAAAGGTTCAACAAAAGGCAGTGTGGGCTTGATAATACTCTCCAGCTAAGGTGAGTGAGGGATGAAACCAAAACTCCCAATTCTCTGCTGTCTTAACCTCCAACCTGGTAACCCCCATGAGTTCCTTTGATAAGGAAGGTTTATGAGAGCCCATGGCTTCCTTCTGCAGTAAAAAATGCACTGAGACTTTGGCTTTGAACTTCACTTTACTCCCAAGTGGTGACTCGGAGATCAAAATGGTGTATTGATCTCAGATCGGATCAGCATAAGATGCCTTTTTTGCTGTCCAGTCCTCCGGTAAGGTGCCTGAGTCCCTCCTCAGAGAAATGCCTAATTGGAGTGATTTGTTAGAAATCGATTACCTCCTCATCTGTAGACCATGATAAGAGAAAGTTCACTATATCATTCTTTCATTTTGCCACATTTTACCATATTACCATATAACAGTTCTGGTATTGAGCAGCTGGAATGGTGGCGCAGCAGTTAGAAACAGCTTCAGTATCCCTGGCTTGATCCTGAGCATGGGTTTCTTTCTATGTGGATTTTCTTTGCATGTTGTTCTTCATGGTTTCCTCCTGGTTCTCCATTTTCCCTCTCACTCCCTAAAGGTGGATTGTCTAATCTTCCCCTAGGTGTGAATGTGTGTATGGAACTATACTAGCGTCCCATTCAAGGTGTACTCCAGCTTCAAATTCGGTATTCCTGGGATAGGCTCTGGATCCAATGAGACCTTAACTAGTATAAAATGGTTACTGAAGATGAATGAATGAAACTGTTGATAATCACTTAATAGCTGAATGGTAATAATTAACCCGACTAATCCCAGTCAGTAACATCCCTAGCTCTGTTTGCAATCCAGCAAAGTGATGAAGCAGGACTTTAGATTCCAGCTCTGTTTCTCTTCAGCTAACCCTGTATTAAAGACTGACAGCGGAGGAAAAGGTGCTATTCTTAGCTGGCAATGTGCCGTGTCTGTCTGCAATCAGTCAGCAGCTCATTACTGCTCCAATCAGTGCCTCGATTGCATTGCGTCCTGAAACAGCAGGGAGGCTGCAGCTGTCCACCCACAGGCCTGGTGTTTGTGCCAAAGGTGAACATAAGTTCGGCTGTGTCTATATCTAAAAATAGACTTGATCTGTTTTGCTATTTTAATGTTTTAGTGTAAAATACTGAATGTACTTTAATTCTACATATAATTTATAGGGGCATAGCAATGATGTTTATTTGCCCAAGAATTACCACTAGGTGGCTTCACTGCAGTTCTCAGTCAGGGAGGGCTTGCAGTACCAGCCTTAGAAATTTCAGATAAGCGTTCAACTCCTTGCCAGAATTTTATTGACAAAAAAAAAAGCAATAAAAATTGTGTGGGACTGGTTTTTTTTTTTTTTTTTTTTTGGTATGTTGCTGCTTCTAGCCTTGTTTATGTATTAACACTGTAAGTGCCATCTTGCATAACTCTAGCTTGAAATAGACAAAACGTGAAAATTAAATATGGTCTGTAAAAACTGAAGTAATTAATTCATTAATATAGTGTGAAGTGACTTGTGGCCAAGTATGGTGACCCATACTCGGAATTTGTGCTCTGCATTTAACCCATTCAAGTGCACACACACAGTAGTGAACACACACACCCGTGAACACACACCCGGAGCAGTGGGCAGCCATTTTAGCTGCGGCGCCCGGGGAGCAGTTGGGGTATAAATCCTACTCACAGCTGAAATGGAAAGGGACGCACACAGCTCAAAGCACTGTTACACTGAGTTTAAAATATGTCAGTGTTGGAAGAAAATGTTTTGCAATGTATGGTTGCACATGGTTAACTTCATGGAAAATGGAAGAGAAATGAGGAAAGCTTTTGCAATGCTTGTTATTTAAATGTTTTCTACATTACTGTCAGACTCTTGCAGATGTGACACACCCTGTGAGAACTTATGCGGATGGAAGATAAAATCTGAATTACGGTCATGAAGCGAAACGTTTACAGTGGTGTCATGAGTGTACTTTAAAAATGAGATCTCTCATGAATCATCGTTAATATCAGTGAATAGAAGAAACGGTGCATCTATCCTCAGAACATCAAACTTATTACACTCGTGATGGTTTGTTTGCACTGTAGACACTGTATTTTTAATGTTTGTGTGTCTGAAGTTCTCTGGTGGCCCTGGGATTTAAACTTACATCCTTCTGATAACTAGCTCAACCTGTGAACCACTGAGCCAACGCATACATGGATTTGAGAACAAATCTGAAGTGAGGATGCAACAATATTTCCTCTATGTTCTCTATCTTTCCATCTCTCTCTATATTCAACAGGCTTTGCACGCAGAACATCTTCCCACTCCATGGCAACACGCCTCTCTCGTGCTAAAGCCGGACCGTGAGCACGGCACAGGGGAGAGCAGAGAGCTGAAGTGTGCTGTGATTCACCCTCACTCCCTTGCTCTCTGCTACACTGCCCACTTATTCATTCTAGCATTCTTTTCCTTTCATTTCCTCTTACTATTCCTCTCATTCCTTGCTTGTCTTGACAGCAAGAAGTCAGAGAAAACAACTGCTTCAGAAGTTTAAGAAATGAGCAAGCCAGGATTTTTCAGCATTTCTTTGAGATTTTCTGTCAAAGCCATAAAGTAGCAACGGTTCTGACAAGTAGCCCTAATTACAGCAATCCAAGGTATAGCTTTTTACAGGTAAACAGTGAGCTGAGAACAAGGCCTCTACAATAACACAGCTTCTTCTAGATATTCTGATGTGCTTTGAACACATTCATCATATTGACACTAAGCCTCAGTGGCCTCTGCTGGAGAAAAAGATTTCTTTTAAACAGCAGATCTGCAGCACGCTGCTTTTGATTGCCTGCATCTAGCACAAGCAGCACAGCAGTTTGCCATCATTTTAAGACACATGGCAGCACAAATAGTGGCACGTGACAATGAAAGCCTTGTTATCATGTTTATTGCTTATGTATAATGCATTTAAGCCAGAGGATCTTCACTGAATGTCTGCAGTGCGGTCAGTCAATAGGCATCCTTGATGTGTACTTCATTATTAAAGGAATAATCTAGCTTGCTTTGCTTTCAACCTAATCTTTATCCACTGGTCCTGTATCATGTACAAAGTCCCCAAAAGTCAAGAACTTCAACATGTTTCCCTGTACCAAAATAAAATAATAGAACATCTTTACTTGAAATTCACAATGGATGTTTAAGGTAGTTGTTGAATTTAATAAATAAATGTTGAAAATGCACAACTATGTAGTTAAAGGATTTGTTACAATTGTTCTAGATACCATAAAGCCATAAGCCGTTATGCTTTAATCAACTTTCAATCACAAGCAATACAATAAACAGCAATTTGGATTCTTAACACTTTTATAGGAGTTGGGTAGGCTACTCCCAGGGGACAAATTAAAGGAAAAACCAGTGGGTCTGTTATATATTATGGGGGATTTTGTTGCCATCACTTGAAATCAATACTAAGTTCTTCTGACTCATTACCTCTATCCCATGATGAAACACTTCTGCCCTGATGGGAGTGGTCTCTTTCAGGATGGGAGTGGTCTCTTGCAGGACTGTACCATCATCAAAACACCAAATGAGGAAATATCTTATCTAGATGGTGTTTATTGCTCCACCTTTGTTTTGATGGCTTGTGGTGGCACTTTATTTTTTATATTTTTCGTTGACTATTCTGGTAACACAATCCACATTTTTCTCTCTAATTAAAGTAGTCCCATCTCTGAAATGACAAATTACACAGATTTAGGGCCTAATTTACTGAAAAGGTGTTTTATATAAAAATGTATTTAGCACAACAACTGCCCTTATACTTCCATTATTAGTGATTTTCAAGTAAGGGGGTTTTCTGTTCTTTTCTCAATATATCAATTCATACCTCATTAATACATGCCTCAATTCTTATCTGGGGTAATTGTACATACCCGACAGATGCAGTAGGTAAAGACAGAGAAAAATCCGAGAGTATACCTTTAATGTGTTCTAAGCAGTGTTGCATTAGATAACTGTAGATGTGAGTCATGCTACACTTTTGCTACAAATAGAAAGGTGCAGGGCAAAAGAGTCATGATAACTGAGAATTTGCAATCAACACTGATAATTAAACTCACTCTGTAAACAGAATGTGGTATTTAGTGGACAAACTGTGTTTTAGCAGTCGGAGTCTCAGCAGACAGCAGTGAGCTGGCTCTAAGCCTCTGTATCTGCTCTGAGAAAACTCACAAGTGAGTCACACCAGCCAGGACCTCCAAATAATGTCGATCCTCAGGAACAGCCTGCAGGGCAGCATGGTGCAAAACAACACAGCAGCGTTAAGCTCCTGCTCATAAATCAAAAAGAGAACAAGTGAGAAACTAGAAATAGCAATTTGATGGCAGTGTGTTTCAGAAAAATTGGACTGCATAGCAAATGGAGATTAGAAGGCCTTTATAAGCAGCTATAAAACCCATAATAACAGTCTGACCATGACCCATTTGCCTCATATATCACTCCATGCAACCCCAGAGCCGATGTTCTGCCCAGATACGTGAGCGTGAAACATGACACAGCAATACGTGAGGGGTCTCACACTTTTTCATCTACGGCAATACATTGCAGCCTTGCATGCAGTTCCCTTTTGACAGAGGACACTATGCTTTTCTTTGGACCCCTGCTTGCTTTGGAAGCAGGACTCATTGAGGGCTTTTGGGCAATGCCAGACTGCTTTGGTTGGCTGTTCTGAATGCGTAGGCGTGAAAGCCATTCGTGGGAAGACCTATTCTCATGCAGATCGACCGGAGAGAGGCCCTTGTATAATTTTGAGCTGCATATAAGAATCACTTCACGCTAGGACAGAAACCGGTAGTTTGTAGACAGCATGTTCCTAACGTGCTTAGCATACACACAGGATGAGAGCAATCTTACAGTAAATAAGAGTTATATGAGTTCACTTTGGACAAGGATCGAGAATAAAATATGTTGCTTTTTTTTTCATCCAACCTCTATTGTATCGTTTCATACGCCTTTAACGCTATTAGAACGAATTCTCGCATTGCTTTAGTTCACCACTGCATGTTCTTTGACTGAAAGTTCTTTGACTGAAAGAGTATGTTTTCTGTCAAGCTAGAGATATTGAGCTAACGAGCAAACCAGTGTAATTTACAGAAAATGTAATGACTCAGGAAATTGTTGAGGATGGCAAGATTTTGCCATCATACCATACATGTAGACCTTATATAATCTGAGGAAGTAGAGGTAATCAGGAAGTTTCTATTTAGAACTCAGGGGAGGAGGACCTCTGCTGAAGGGGAGGTGTCCTGGGCTACTGTGACATCCAGGCTGTGGAACATTTCATTCTGTCATCAAACCGCTGTATAAATTTGGAGGGGAAAATGGTTAGGTTGTTTTGTAGCATGATGTGTTGCTCACTCTATTGTTTTAAATAGCCTAAAGATGAATTTCCATCCAGCATCTTTGCTGCTGAAAGGTCAAGTAACTATTTAGATGTTTTTGAATGTTTCTTATTTATAAACTAGAAGCTTGTTCTATTGGCTTCTATTGTCTTCTTGTTCTTGTTCCCAGTGAATCGGAGTATCTAGTGTCTTCCAACTGACAGGAATATATGAGTCTGGCTGGGTCTGTAATGCCATAGTCTGTCTGCAGCTTACATGTTTCAAGGCGTTAATGTATGTCTGACGGGGTTCACTGGTGTAATTCTGTTTGTTTACTCAGAAGATCTACAGGGTGTCCCAAAAGTCTCCATATACATGGGAAATTAGCACTTTTTAGGAAAATTAAACTTTATTTACAAAACATCCTCTATATGATTGCTATTTCACACGGTGTTGTCTCTCCCACTCATGATGAACTCGTGTTAACACATCTGGTGTTATGCATGTCCATCGCAAACTTGCGACAGTTTCCCGATCCAGCCGGCCATGCGAATTATTTCAATACGTTCTTCTTTTGTCAAAGGCATTCTTAAAGGCTATCTGAAACCACAGTGCTGTCAAATTCTCATTCATTCTCTATTCTCTTAATGTTCATTAATTTTCTATAACAGCAGCTCTGCCAGATGGCAGCAAGACAAATCACAGGGTTCTGTTAATGTGCTCATTCAAATCTATTATTATTATTTCTGTAGTAACAGCTAATTCACAGGTATAGTGGATGCTTTTCATGAAAAGATTTACAACTTGTATAATTGTTGATATGTTGAAGTATTCTGTGAGGAGATTTTTATTCAGCATTTTTGGAAGGAGTCGCCAGTGTCAGTGTTTTTGCAACAGTCAGAGGTTTTCCATCACGGGAGAGTTTTCAGGACAGAGGGTTTTGCACTTTCTCTGTGTCTTGACAAGTCTTACTGACTTCAAGAGAGAGTAAAAAGATGGAATGACTGGTTTTAGCTGCTGTAATGTAAGTAACAGAAACAAACTTGTTTTGCAGATGTTCCACAACTATATGTGGATTAAACATATGGCATGTTGTTCTTAAATTAAAAAAAAGGTTAATATTAGTAAGTTGTTATTGTATAAGAGGAATAAAACACTTCAGGAAGTACTGATATAGGAAAATAAGCAACTTCAGAGTGGTAACAGTAACTCTACTTCGCGTTTGGCCGCATCACACCGTCCCATAGTTGATTATTTTCCCATGACAGCACACCTCGTGTTTTATTATTTACTTATCATGCTGCTCGTGAGACAGATCAGAGAAGCAAAGAGAACATGGGACAGTGTCTGCTGGGGTGTAATCCCAACCCAATAAATGCCAGCTGTCTGTGTGCCCATGTAGGGATTTCCAAGCTCACACCATTATAACACAACACTGTTACAGCCCTGTTACACATTAGGCCACACACCCTTTGTTTGCAGGAAATTGGGTAAATCTGAACTTTTAGCACCACTGAACCACACCTTACTCTTGAGATGAGACAGATCTTCCCTGTTCTATCTCTTGCATATTACACTTCTCTTTTCTCTGGTCACCTGCAATAGAAACGGATACTGTGGCCTACCACAGATTACACACCCTCTGCCTGGCCTGATCTGCATGTGTGTGTGTGTGTGTGTGTGTGTGTGTGTGTGTACATAATATACTACTTTTCTCCTATTTTAGAATCATATTGAAGACACCTATGAAATAATTCAGTCACCAAGTACAAGCTAAAACTATTTTATATTTTAATTGAACTTAACATTATTCCTAATGAAGTTTTACACAGTCTTGGCATCCTCTCAACCAGCTTCATGAGAAAGCTTCACTCAGGAGGCTTTTCTTTCCAGAGCTCCTCAGTGATTCTCCTAAGAATCAGTTCTAAATAAAGACTGCTACATATTGTGTTCTTTTTTCTTTATAACATTTCACTAAACAGAAATTTTGTTCATTATATTTGATGGTAAAATAATATTCTTAAATAAAATAAAGTACTCGCCAGTCAGATAAACATATTAAAAGTCATACTATGAGCGAATGAGCAATGTCTAATTAGCCAGTTGTGGTTTTTTTTGTGTACTTTTTTTCTAAAGATTTATGCACGTGAATCATTCTTTGATTACTCACTCTTTAAACACCTCAGGGATATGAAAATGAGTCTGTGTACTGAAAACAGAAGTCAGAATGAAACCTGCTGCTTCAGTGTGCTGTTTATTATCTATATCTCTTTACACTAACAACTGTTTGTCCTCCTTGCCTGGCAGTTGGCAGATGCAGTTGAGCTCCAACGCAGACTGGAAGTTCACCCAGGCACACATTTAACTATTAGCTGTGGCTAGATTAGTTACATAGATGTATGTGATGTATGGACCACATCAGACACAAGCAGAAATTGTCATTTTAGAAAACGCTACTAAGTTGGGGATTCAGGTATAAACGCTCGTCACTTGGTGTCTTTGAGTTTTCATCTTTTGTCTCTTTACTTGGAGGAACATAACTGTAGAGGAACAACATTAAGGTGATAAATGAACCGTAAAGACAACCTGGAATTAAAACGTACATAAAAGTGTACAGCTGTGCACAAGATACAGTTTATGTCACATGGGAAGTATTTTGTAAGGAAGTATTGAGGAAGTATTTTGTAATATATTTCAACATACATTATTTTCACTGTGTAAGCAGGTTGTCATACAGCAGGATAATTTGGCCATCAAACTCAACTAGGACCTCTCCACACAGGTCCTTTTATTCAGCTGATGTGAGAAAAATGGACTGTCACTAGTCTTAAAAAGTTTATTTAGTGAATAATTAGGAGTCAATTATAGTTTTATATGTAACACTGCAAATCTTTCTACCAGTTGACATAAGCGCGCAAGCCAGAAATTTACCAGCATACCCTTGGTGCTGTTGCCTTGGAAACCCTGCACAATTTCAAACTTCACACTTCATGCAATTAGTTGCCCTTGTTTATGCAAAGAGGAGAAAATGTGTGAAAGCAAGAGAATGAGCGTGGTCACAGAGGGCGAAAGAGGCAAACTGCTCTTTTGATTCTGAACTTAAGTTGCAACTTTCTTAGCCTGTCTTACTGCTGATTTTAAAAATTTTAGTCTTTTATAAAGTCAAACACAAAACATACTCTCTCTGGGGGAGGTCATTCATTTTTATTATGAAAGAATAAGCAGGACTTTTTGCAATGTCCTAGCTTCGTTCAACTTCCTTCCGTGTTTCCTCTTTCAATACCTCAGTGCAAAAACACATCGTTTATGAGTACTTCATAGCAATCAGAGAAGGCACTGCAGGGCAGATTGTGGCCAGAACCCTGACCTGCATTGTCCCCTTGTGTAGAATTGAGGATGGAGACAGCCTTCTTGTCTGACTGGAGCAGTCCATTGTTTGAAAGGTCTCATCAATATATTGTTCATAGAGCGCTCTCAAAAACACAGCTGTGTGTGTGTGTGTGTGTATGAAGACTAGTATTCATGTTTGACAGCTCCCTTGGGGTGCAACAGCACTTTGCTATTATGGAGAAGTAATGGCACAAGTGCAGTTTGTGCTTGAGGAAGTATGCAAAGAAAGATGGGTTGCTAAGGTTGCAGAACAGTCACTTTTCTTTTCACCTGCTGAGCAAGGCCTGACTGAGACCCTGTTTACACCTGATCTGTCAGTGCTTCTTGTTTATTTTACTGTAACTTGCATTTCAATTTAAATTTGTTTCTGTGTACAGTAGTCAGATTGAAATCTGATTGCTTTATTGAAAATATTATGCAAATAAGCTCATTAGACAGGACCACCAGTTTCCTGGTTTCCCGTTCTTATGCCAAAGATGGACTGGTTTTAGACTATATCACCACACACACACAGAGGAAATAATATTAATCAATAACTTTATGTCATGTTTCACCTCCCTAACCTCCGCATATCATCATCCGGATCAGACTTTGTTCTCTGGATCATGTTCAAATCCAAATGGATCAAAATCCAAAAAATCCAGTCATACATTATTTCATATACTGCTTCACTAAGGAATATGTCACATACATTAAGAAAATCGTGATTTCTCTTTTTCCTGTTGTTTTAAATCTTTAGCATGGACCACAGTTCCTGTGTCTTTGAGTGTGTATGTGGGAAAAGCAGCTCTGAGTGATAGTGGAATGTGCCTTTATCTTTGTATCAATAAATAAGTAGAAATAAGGACCTCATTTGTATTAGAATATGCATATTTATTTTCACATATATTGTTAGTTAGCTAGCTAACATGAGGTAACTCAAACAATATCTTTTCAGTGTATTTTTATGATATGTTCATAAATTTTCATAATCATCACTGCTAACACTAATGAAATAGCAGCTATCAGCTAACCTGACAGGATTTCTTACAGGATACTTATGTCATATTTATAAATATTCATAATCATCAACACTGACAGCTAAGCTAAAATGATTTCTGAGAGGATTCTTATGTCATGCTTATTAATATTCATATTCATCACCGCTACCACTAATGAACTAGCAGCTATAGTTAACCTGACAGGATTTCTGAAAGGATTCTTCAGTCATATTTCTACATGTTAATTATTATGAATGCTAACACTGATGAAATAACTGCTATGAGTTAAAGGATTTCTGAGAGGATTCTTCAACCATATTTACAAATGATAATAATCATCTCTGCTAACCCTAATGAAATAGCTGCTATAAGTTAACCTAAAAGGATGTCAGCCATATTTATGTTTTGGTATTGGTTGTTAATATAACTTCTAGAGATGGACATACACTATATAATATCTAGCTAAAATGTGTCTCAGATCTCCAGAGGTGGTTTGAGTGAAAAGATTTACATCTGTTTTAGATGTGCTTTGGATTCACTTTCATTTTTCCTATCTATATATAGTCCTGATTGTCATGACACATCAAATGAAAACCTTTACATGTGAAAGTGTTAACATTTGTTGTCTGAGTTCAGGTCAAAAGCAATCACATCGGTCATTTATGTTCTTTAACGGGTTTGTGCTTTGATTTTTTTAAATGTTAATGTAAAAATATAGTGCGTTGATACACTGGGCAGCTTGCTGTGGGTGGGATGTGTTAGTAATAGCAGGTGTGTGTGTGTGTGTGTGTGTGTGTGTGTGTGTGTGTGTGTGTTGCTCTCTCTGGTACTATGACTAATGATTCACATAATTAGCACTCTCTGAAAGTCCAAGTGACTGCAGTGAAACCAGCTGATGCATGTTGTGACATAAAAAGCTATATGCATACACATAAACGTTCTGATTGCATGTGATACTAAATTATAATATAGCCATGTTTTCAATATTCACTTTCTGTCATGTGTCAATTGATATGTTGACTCTATAGTGAAAGAAAGCCTCAGGGTCTTATATGTTTTGAGAACAGACTCTTTAATGTGTTAGTACAGATATTAACTGCTAGACTGTGCTCTCTTTGAGTGTGTGTTGTTTTATCAAAGAGTGTGGGAGCTCATGACTGCCTTAGGGCTCCTGTTACCCTCCTGTCCTCCATTATTTATGCACACAGGTCTGAGTAACACCTTCCAGCTACCTTCCAAGTACTCCACTCTAGCCTGCCTCTAATTAGACTACACACACACACTATATATATATTTATATATATACATACACACACACACACACACACACACACACATATATATATATATATATATATATATATATATATATATATACACATACATATATAATAGTTTATGGTTATATAGTTATATAGTTATATAAAGATCACTAGTATATTACACATATGTTCAGATTATCAAAGTTGCCTATAAACGTGCCTGTCGTCTGGTTTTATTTTCATTTTTCTCTTTGGAGAATGTTTTATGTGAACACTGGGGTACATCACTGCTCTACTGTGTTGTGGCTGCAGCTGCAAGAACTGGCCCCTTTGTTAATGAGATTGCTGTAAGATCTATTCCACAGAGGTTTAAGGAAAGTGCACAAAAATTGAAGAGGAAATAAGATATGAGTTAAATCAAACCACTGTAGCCTAGTTACTATTTCAGCCTGTCTCAGTAGACTGGCATATGTCATCTTTCTCTGTTTGAATTCCCTGTGTTAAAGGAAAGCAAAGGCCTGTGCGTGAACTAAGTCACCGCAGTGTGTACTTTTTTATTTGTACTGATTAAGTTGGGTTGGACTGTGACCAGTTTATGTTTAATCAATATATTCAACATGAATTTTATTCCTGGAAGCAAAGCCCTGTGTCACAAATTGTTTGCTTTTTTAAAAAAATGTTTTAAAATCAGTTTTACTTTGGTCACAATTTGTCCAGCTGCTATGTAAAGTCCTACAGTAGCATTTTTCCTTTCTTCATTCTTGTGTTTCTTAACAGCACAGTGGACATAATAAAATTATATAAAGCAACAATATTTGCACAGTGAGAGAAATATGGGCAATTAGGATTATAAAAAGCCAATTAAGCATTTGTAACATGTTCACATGTTTACATCTCATGTGAAGATGAAACACTGTAAATGTAGCATTAAATCTTACTACACTATTAATAAAGATCTTTTAAAGGTATGTATTGGATATGGTACTTATTGTGCAAATGTATTTCATTTACAGTATATGTTTTTATGATGCTCTGAGGCAGACACCATCTTTCTTAAATGCATGCTTGAGGTAAATGGCTGTGGTCACATGACCAGTTACTCCACCTTCATAAAAACATTTGCCTGAAATCCAGGCAACATTTCATTTAGTTTTTCAGTAATACAGACATCAAGCCCTTCATAACCTGCTTTAGTAACTCAAACAAAAATTAGGTTGCAGTGACTGGTGAGGTTAAATGGGTTAATTGCTTTAAATGGGTCATTAGATGGGTCAATTATGTAAGGAATAAAACATGACAGGCTGTACTGTTATAGGAAAATAATCAATAATGAGATGTTGAAATTCCCGGAAGTTATTATTATTTCCCAACAGCAGCACATCCCAAAGTGTTTTATTCCTCATATACTACAGTAATTTGCCAATGGTAACAATGTATTTATTAAAGAGGAACATGTTGTACTTTTTATCCATTTATAGTTACATTTAATGTTGTAGAACATCTGAAAAACAAGTTAGTTTGTGTTATCACTTATGTTATTGTGGCTATAAATGGTCACTCCATTAACCAGCCTCTCTTTTTTCTTGAATTAAATAAGATGGTTGTCATACTGGCAAGAAGCTGCAAAGCACAAAAGCCCTCTCTGGGTAAAGCGACAGCCTTACCTCTGACTGTTATAAAGCGGTGACATTTGAGACTCCTTCTACAAATGGTAAAGAAATGTCTCCTCAGTGGTAACTTCACTTTATAAAAATTTTTAATCCGTTTATGTGGAATGTCCGCCATACAAGTCCCTTGTATGAATTGTTACTATAGAAACGATCATGTATTAGAACGAGGGCATTGATATAAACTTGTGATTTATAGAAAATGAATCAACAACTTTTGTCCAATCAGAAATGAGAATTTGGTTCAAGCACATTTTAATGCACTCATTTCAATACGTTATCATTTCTGTAGTGACTGTTCATTCACTGCCATAAGTAAAGCTAATACAATTTTGATCAATTATATATCTCAAAGAGTTTTCAATCATTCCATCATTTACAAAAACAGAATCAACACTGATGCATAATGCACAGAAGTGTAAGTGATTCAAAATCAAGTGTTGCCACACTTAACACTGTGATATAATAATAATAATAATAATAATAATAATAATAATAATAATAATAATAATATGTAACTACATATTCTGGGTATTTGGGATATAAAGAGTTGTAAGACAGTTTAGACAAGGGTTTCTCAAAAATGTATTTACTTGATGTATTCATATTTCCGAAACATATTTTGAATAATTAACTTGTTTCATAATAGTGTTTCCCTTACTGTAGGCTATTACAAATGCCTCAAACAAATTCTCACTTTCAGACAAGGATGAGGTGTACATGTAGAAAAACAGAGTTTGGGCCAAACACACATCAGCCAATCTCTGCTGAGGCAGAGCATGCTCATTTAGCTTTTATATGATCATAGTTTGGCAGACTCACAGTCCTTCATCCTGCACTCATCACACACCCTCACCCACACACACCCGCTTAAAGTTTGCTCTCCACTTCTTCCCACTGCGCAAACACATTAGATTATGAAATCATCCTGTTGCTGAAAGCTGGCCTGGGTGGTGTGGGCTCTCTCTCTCACTCTCACATACTCACACACACCCTTGTGTGAGAGCAGAAGCACGGTGCAGTCCTTGGCTCTCTGCTCAGGTTCTGACTGATATCAAGCTCCGGATCGGGACGAGGAACATAGCAGTATAAGCGAAGGTGAAAACTTGAGAAGGGATGGCCTTGGCCAACATCACAGAGGATGACTTTCCTGAACTGATGCATGAGGAGGCAGAGGATGTCTTCATTGATGGTAGGGTGGTCCAGGGTCAGGGAATTGCGGGTGGGCTTATACAATAAAGGGATGGGAAAGCTTTTGTCATGGTTTTGTGGGTGAGAGTAAAAAGTATCAGGTCTGTTTGATGGTAACGGGGATGTGATTAGGTCTAGGTTAGTTTGGTGACTGAAAGATATGTTAGCATTGCATCAAATGACAATCACTTTCAGTGTACCATTGGATAGGTTGATTTTCATATTTGGTCATATTGCAAAATGCAGATTGTGGTGTGTTTGGGTGTGTTTGTGGTTGTGTGTGCGTGTGTGTTCTTGTATAGCTTGCCTAAAAACAGGCCACTAATAGATGATAGTTGATTACCAATAACTATAGACCCAATAATACGAAATGCAAGAAAAATGCTCTTCCTCCAGTTACGTAGCATTTTTTTTAAAATGCTAATTTGTGCATGAGCATGTAGCATGGAAATATGGCCAAGAGGCAGATGAAGCATTTCAAATGCGCTTCTATCTCCACTTCACTCCACTGCTCTACTGGGAGAGATCAGGAGATTGTGTAGGTTGCAGACATGAATAGTTTGCTGAATAATTTTCCAAAACAGGAACCAGTATTGTACTTAATATGGTTCTCTAAAATCTTGTCACTTTCATTTTAATAGTTTATTTGATCTTGCAAGGTCACAAAATGGAAAATTGCCAGGAATTGCAGGGACAGTTGAGAAATGGATATCTTTGCATCTTATCACACATGAACATCTGAACCATGATGCTGCCGCCTTTAAAATGTGTATGCCCTCAGTTCACTGATATCTAATGCCCTTCTTTTCCATCCAAAATGGAAGAGACTGAGAGATGAAAGAGCGGCTAGTTGTTAAAGTATGAGGATTATTCGTGTGGTGTATTTCAGGTTTTCTTCTAAAGAAATTTATGAGTCTTTCTGGACATCCATACATAGCAGGGTTGTGGTAAGCTTGAAGGCCACGTGCTTACAAAGAATTGTGTTCTCCAAATTCAGCCAGTGGAGGCCTTGACAATTAGCTGATGATTTGTATAAGGTGTGTTAATTGATACCAAACTCTACAGTGCTGTGGCTCTCTAGGGCTTTAATGTGATACCCCTGCACTGTTGCCAATTTCTACCCACAAGCTGAGTCTCCTCTATCACATACGTTATATTTACTATTATTTTTTATATATATTTCTATTAACAGTTACAAAATGTATATATTTATCTTTCTTCCAATCTACATATAGCCAACTCCCTCCCATTCCCTGAGCATCCTCATATCACACCACAACTCTCCTATTGTACCATTCTGTGTGAGGCTAACAAGTTTTTCCACCACATCTCAGTAACTGCTTCTTATCATAACATAGCTACAGTATACACACATGGAAGGAAAATTAACGCTCAATTCTGTATGTAAGAAATAAAACATGCCGGGGTGTGCTATTATAGGAAAATAATCAATGACGAAGTGATAATATTAAAAGTGGTAACATTCCACACCATTAAAGTTATTTTTAATGTTGTGGAATGTTATCACTTAGGCATCTGTAACAGAGCTTTAGCAGCTATAAAAGCTATAAACAGTTGTTCCTTCACCCAACTTTTTGTCTCTCTTCAAGTTCCTGTGCAAGCAATAACATATTAGAACAAGAAAATTAATATAAACCTTTGTAGCCAAAACTTCTGTGAGAGTTTACTGTTATACATATATATATATATATATATATATATATATATATATATATACAGTATATACAGTATATATATACACACATAAATAATCAGTGTCTTCCGACTAACCAGAATTGATAATTCAACAGCAATCTTCAGGCAGCTGGCTGAATTCTTAGACAGCTGCAGTACTCTGAAGCCCTCAGGGATAGGGTTGATAGAGGTCTATATATGTCTACACCAAGTTTTGTGTCAGTTTGTTCTGGGTCACATTGTACTTGATGAATACTAAAAAAAGCACTAGTCTTTGATAATTTATCTATATACACCGAAATTGAAAGCATGTAACATACAAGGTACAAACTAAACAAGGTTCTAGCATACCAAAGGAAGGGCTCTTTGGTTTGTCGCAGGTGAACCCTTAATGGTTTTGTGAAGAACTCTACAACAGGGAGTTTCAATTTCACAAAAGTCTGAGTATAAAATTTTTATAAAGCTAGAACCATTATCCATACAAGAAACCCACAGGGAGTGTAAATCTACTGCATCTTTTAATATCATATACCAGGAACATACAGTACAGTGTAGACCAGTGATAATCCAATGACTTTATAACCCAAATTGAAACAACACATTTGTCAGGTTAGAATCTTTTCAGATGCAGTTTTGTCCCACTGGAGGAGATCTTTAAAGCTCTTAATAGAACCCTACAACAGCAACAGCTGTTGGGCTTGGGACCATTTCTGTAATGAAAAACACTCGGTTGCTGTTGTAGGGTTCTACAACAGAACCATTAGCACCCCGAAGAACCCACAGGGGACTCTTAATTTAAAGAATATGTAAAGATATCCCTAAAAAGCACAGATGTATAGCTCATAGTGAGGTCTGAGGTCTCCTGTGTATCCCAGTCTACAGGAACTTTACTCCCTCTTCTGTTCAAACCTGAGGAACTGGCTCCTGATAGTCCTTCACCTTTCCTCAAATAAACAATTGCCTGCCACTCCCACTGAACTCTCTCTCTCGCTCTCCACTTTTTTCTACAAACTTTAAGAGTTCAGCTTTCAAAACTTTTCTCATTAACCTAATTCAATCTTGCCAAGAAAAAAACAGTAAAAGCAAAAATACGCACAAGGAGACCATTGATTCCTTTTTGTGGGCACTTCATGAGTTATTCAGAGAGCCTTTTGCAGGAGCTTATGTGTGGTTCCTGAAGCAGAGAGGAAAGCCTATTAGACATGGTCAGAAGGCTGGAGGACACTGGGGAAGGTGGCCTTAGTCACCCTGTTGAGTGAATCAAATAGGTGTAAAGGAGACAGAAGGGAAAGTGGGTTATAAGTCCTTAAACTAAATCATAATGTACCCAAAGATGCATGGCTTGTGTTATATCAGCTCCAAGAAACTATGTGATGTACCAGCCTCAAGCCCTGAAGCTGTTAGATTATAAATCAAAACACTGTACAAGCTCCACAAACACAAGCTCTAGCATGTGTGCCATTACCTCACACTTATCAACCACTTGTACTGCTATAAGTCAAGTATTTGAGAATCGTGCTACAGAAATAAGTTCCAAAAACATGGTGAAAGAAGCCATTTAATCATCTCAGTACTGAGGTCAAGTATTTCAAATATTTCATTAGCAACACCTGGCTTTATCTCTATGTAGCACCTTGGGCAATATAAGCAGTTCTATCCAGTATTACAAGAAAGTCTCTCTTGATCACTGCTTGTATTCCTGCTGTTTGTCAATTCTCAGTTTCTATATTGTTGAGGTGTAAAGACCAGTAAAAGAGGACAGTATTCCTGTTTGGAGCTGTAAGCCTCTTCAGGTGGAATTGTGGTACTGAATGTGGTGGATGAGTAAAAAAAAGAACAGATTTCACGCTCAGTCTCCATTCAGCTGTGACTTTGCTCACAGTGATATGGTGACCCATAAGTGCAAAACACAACAACAAAACCAAACACCACAGCAAATTCAGTAACAGAACAGCATTAGCTCACAAGAGAAAGGGTGCGTCAGCAGTGTCAGAGACTGACACACTCTGCAATAAGCATGTGATTGTCAATAAGGACTTACTCTTTCCATTTTAAGTCAATGCTGATGTGTTTCATTTGTTGTGTTTTTGGTTTTGTTGTTGTGTTTTCTGATTTATTGTTGCATTTTTGGTTTGTTCATGTGTTATGCTACCACTATGTTCAAACAGGCAAAAAGCAGTATCAGGTTTCACAAACCTTATCCTTATCTGCACTCCGATCTCATATCAGGGTTGGGGGAAGTGTGTCCTCTCAGGCGCCTCTGCAGAGCTTGTTGAGGTGGTGTCTGGTTTCACCTTATCAAGTTATTTTGCATCTTACAGCTGAGTGGATGGAAGGGGGGTGATTTGAGACTTGCTGCACCAGTATTGGAAATTGTATTCCTGTGGATCAGGACTAGCTCTGAACTAAGACACACCCAATAAGCAGGACGACTATACCATCTGCTCGGTCTTCACATTGTTGAGTGCAACCACTACAGCCACAGATGACTAACCTTGATTTTACTGGTAGATCTGGGCAGTTACAGCCTTGTAGTTAACAAAGCTGGTACTTGGTAAACTCAGCTATTATACAATTCCCACACTAATGATTTTTTAAGTGGCAACACCACGGGTGAGGCTAGGCCCACTAGAATAGACTTACACTGGGTTGATTATGATTTCTGCCTTAAAGTGCAGGCCAGCATAAAACTAGTATTTAACACAGTATTAGAAATCTCAGCAAATGTTCTTGCCTCACAGCTCCAGGGTTTAAGTCTGAGCTCCAGTTGCTGTTTGTGTGTAGTTTCCAGTTCTTATGTCTCTCCAGTGGCTGTGGTGGTGTCCTCTGGTTACTCTGGTTATCTCCCATCTCCCAAAAACATATCAGTAGGTGAACTGGCTACTCTAAAATTCTCTTAGATGTCAGCACCCAGTGTTTCCAAGATAGTGTCTGGATCCACCATGGCTCTGACCAGGAGAAAGTGGTTATTGAAGATGGATGAACAAATAAATGCATTTCTCAGCCTAAGCATTTTTGGCAGAATTCATAATTTGTATCAAGGGCACATTTACATTCTTCAGTTTTCTTTCGAAACATGCATTACATGCATTGGAAATCCCGAGTATGAGCAATCCTGTTACATGCACACTAATAGCTTTAGTTGTGTAGCTCAAATGTAGTCTAGACTTGTGGTTGAAGCAAAAAAGAAATCAATCAGTCCACCCTAAAAGTTGTATTCATTCAAAAATTTACCTTCAAGGTACTTGATCTCCCACTTTTCAAACTGGAAAATCTTGCTCTAAGGAGGACTCTGTCCTAGCTGTAAGAGGCAAGTAGGCATGTTTACAACATGAATTAATTGTTAATTTTGTTTTATTTTTTCTCCAGCTTTTCCAAGTGTCTAGCTCATTCTGGTCCCTTTTACAGCGGTGGGCCACTGTAAAAGGGACCAGAATGAGCTAGACAACGTATAATCTATAATTATAGAATCTGAGCAAGCACTTGCATGAAGTGGTTTATAATTGCTCTTTCCATTTTTTAGGTAAACACCTGGAATAAAAGGCTTGTGTCTCAGCATTTAACTCCATTATTTCTAGTCAGGCATGTGCACATGATGGTATATTTTGTTCCTTTTCCAGAGTTCATGAATGGGTCATCTGCGATATTCCCTGAGGCCTGGGATGAGTTTATGTCAGAAGGAGATGGTTAAGGCATGGTCTGGTTACGTCAACTTAGGACACACTGCCCTAGGCACATAGAACAAGTAAAGCATTGCTTACATTGAGCAGAAACAGGGAGGAAGACAAAGAGAGGAGGAGGCATGACATTTCCTTGAATAATATGTTTGGTTAGTGAAATTGGATTTTAGAAAGACCTCTCTGCTAGAGATTCCACTGTCATAGTGTAGATTAGGGGAGATCACCGGAGGGGCCATCCTTTTCAGATATATGCCACGTAGACTGCATGGCACTTTTGTCTCACTGCCTGATGACACAAGTACCCATTGACCTACTTTAGTCCAAATGAGCCATGCTTTCCACCAACACAAAGCTACATTTTTTTTTCTTTACAGTGGGTGAAAAGAAATCATGTTGAATATAAAACACAGCCATGGTGATGACAGCTAAGCAGAGCTTCTTCCTCATAGGTTGTGAGGCCTCTCAGTAATAACAAAGTGCGAGCAGCTGATCAGTATCAAGGCAATGTAGTTGTCTCACAGTGAACCAGGAACTGCCTATGTTCTAATGTTCACCATTATTGTTAAATACACAACCACATCTGCTGATCCGCTGATCCTAGACCAACCGAGAGCCCATAACACAAACATAAACTCACACACACATCTGAACACCTGGCGAGGAGGGTACAAGCAGCTGTGCTGGGTGGGCGGGCTGGACCGCTACCTACAGCTGAGTCTGTTATTAAGACCAAAGGCAGGAGATGTATGTTTAAGGAATGAGAGTCTTTAATCTATCTAAGCCTGACTAACTGCGTAAGCGTGCTGCCAGTGAAAATATACACAACCGTCAGGGTAGGCACGGTTTTCTAGCTTTGAAGAACTTTTATTATGAAATGAATGTGGATTTAATTTTTGTAAAGACTTACACACAGTAGCAGTCAAACATTTGAGGTTTTGATGCTTTCAACTGTATAAACTTGTCTATAATTACCTGATGTGTGATTACATGAACTGGACATTTGTATATAACTACATCCTCAAATATAAATGCTACAATTCACTTTGGATGAAGGTCAATGAAATAGTCACCTTCAGATTTCAAACTGAATAACAAGTTAGGTAAAAATCCAGAAAGTGAACTCGGATGAGTCTCAGTTGACCCGAAATGTGTTTGAGGCTGATATTAAGG
>CM040997.1:7985724-8036182 GCA_022985145.1 Pangasius djambal
AAAAAAAAAAAAAAAAAAAAAAAAAAAAAAAAAAAAAAGCTCATGGGCTCTGCAAATTTTGATTGGTGAATGTTGCACTTTATAACTTTATTTCTCCCTTAATGAGAGAATAGAGGAGTAAGAGTGGAATAAGATCAAGTATTCTTTTATGCATGTTATTCATTCTTATTACACTTTTGATCCATATACACTATTTGTATATTTAAGAGGGTATCTATGCAGAAAAATGACTGCTTCTACATCAGAAAAGGTTCCAAGTAGAACCAAGAATCTTTAAAGTGTTCTTTGTTCTAGGAGTGTGGAACCCTTTAATAAACACCACAAAGGAATCACCACTTTGTGCTAAAACATGCCTAATAATTGTGGCAATAATAAATGTTATTGTAATAACATGGCCAATTTTTAACATCTTTTTTTTTGTACCTTTCTAGTTTACATGTTGTCTCATGCCTTACACTCTTCAAACAAACACACACACACACACATTCTCACATTCCTTCACAGTTGTGCTTGCTCATCCTCACACACTGACCTCTATGACTTGTGTGGTATTTTTGAACAGATCTCACAGTGGGAGCTGTTGGACAGAGAAGAGTGTGTGAACAAATCCCACTGTATTCATGTTTAGATTAGAAGGGTTTGGACACACTAGATAGCCTTAAAGACATTTTGATGAAGGTGTACGTTTGAAATTTGTTTCTAAGACATTTGTAAACAGTGAAGTTAATGCCCATGTACACATTTATTTTTAATCTAAATGGATTTGAATAGGTAGTTTTTTTATGGAGTTGACATTTTACGGAGTTGATATTTTTTAATAAGGCAGGGCCATGAATTAATATATTGAGACCAGAAGTCAATATTCTGAAGCCATAAACTAAGCATTGCATGACCACAGATTGTGTAACTTGAGCCCATAACTTAATATGTTGTGGAACGTCACACATAATATGTGGCCTCCAGTTAATTATTTGATAGGAAGAAGTGAAGGAGCCTATTCACTTTGAGAATTTGCTTAAGGTGATGTGGGCTAATGGTATATCCATGTCTCCAGTATGTCTTTATGCATCATTCAAAAATTGAAGTAATGTGTAATATTATCAACAATCTTGATGTTTTGGCTTTTCGTGGCCACAGAATTTGAAATCAATTAATTTCTTTGAAGCTTGCTCATTTTAAAATGCAGTACTTGCCATTAGATATATTTCATGGCCACAAAATAGATCTAGAGAAACTTTCCCTTCCACCCACTGGCCAGCTTTCCCTTATCATACGACAGCAACCAATCAAGGACAGTGAAGGCTAACAAGTGCTTCCTCCAAGACACATGAAGCCAACCAACCGCATGTTTTTGAACTGCTGCTCATGCTGCATCACAAGGTAAAGTAACACTTGGAGGAAATCGCTATCTGCTCTCTTATGCATACATGAGCTCACAGATGCCCACAATTGGCTAGTGTTGCTGTGCTTGACAGGGGAGTGAGTATGCCATCCCTCCCACCCAGACAGCATGGGTAGTTTTGCTCCCTTGACTCCTGTGTGTGGTTTATTAAGCTGGAATATCATGACTGTAGGAAAAGAAGATGTTGGCAGGTTGGCAGGTAGCTTTCACCATCACCGCCATGTTAATGTTTCTGTGACTCAGCCAAGTGACTCAACCCTATAATTCTAGTGAAGAGGAACCACTGCAGTTTGAAAGACCTACTGGCATACTTGATTCGAAATAAGACCTTGTGTCCTGGGTGTTATTTTCATCCCTCACTGGTATGATGTTATCAGAATCTAAAAATATTTTTTTGTAAGGGAATGAATCAAGACACCTAGTAAGAGATCCATTTTGAAGGTCCAGTATAACAGTAGAGAACTAGTTTTGTGTAAAAGATGTTTGAGGTGTGATTGCTGTTTGCGCACCAGTAAACATAGTTGCCAGTATGGGGGCTGCTGATGACAGCCATAATTACAGGATAAGTTTTACAGCAGCTGAGAGATGAGGCATGTGGAGGTGCCTGTGCTGCATTGCCCAAGGCTGACTACATGCATTCTCTTTGCCTTCTGGATTGATGTACAGCACATGAATTAAAAGGCCAGGTCTGTTTTTTTAAACTCCAGTCGGGTACAAGCCAAAGTTACAGCCTTGAGGAAGAGTGAGCAGGTTAAGAACGGACAGGTGCTTAAACTTTAATGTGGCTGCTCTGATTTCACTACGGAATCACTCTGACTTTTTCATGCTTGTAAGAAGAAAAAGAGCTCTCTTCAGCATCTATAGCTTATCTAGCTTGTACCTCGTTCATTGTCCCTTTTATCAGGTACATCTTCCATATGGGTGGCATGACGTTGCTGTGGGTAGCGTTGCCGCCCCAAGGCTCCAGGGTCCATGGTTGGATCCTGAGCTTGGGTTACTGTCTGTCTGTACTTCCTGAGTCCACGTGGGTTGCCTCCAGGTTGTCTGTTTTCCAACCACCTCCTAAAAACAAGCTGGTAAGTGGATTGACTATGCTAAATCACCCCTACGTGTGAATGTGTATGTGCATGGTGCCCTGTGATGGAGTGGCATCCCATCCAGGGTGTATTTCTGGCTCACACCTAGTGTTTCCAGGAGAGGTTCCGGATCCACCGCGACCCTGACCATGATAAAGCGTTTACTGAAGATGAATGAACAAATGAATGAAATCAACATGAGCTGCATATGACTCATTAACTGCATTTGAATTGTGTAGGAGTAATAAATTTGTCAGAGATATACTGAGGTTAGAATTGGGGTGACAAGGCTTATTTTGACATCGCCATTTATGTGTCCACATAAAAGTGTGTCCACATTCCTGGTGTACAAACATCTTGAGCAGATTGAATTGCCACAGTTTTATAAAATCCTCATGCATGCATTGTGACCTAAATTGGCTTTGAACGCCTGCCACTGTTGTTCCTGTGTTAAAACTGGTCAGCTGGTTAGTAACTTGCATTCTTCTCCATGTAGCCTTTTGTAACAGAGCTATTTTTGTGCACATGATTGAGAGAGCTGGAAAATATATATATATTTTTTTCTAATCAGACTGGCTGCATGTTCACCAGGACAGCTGAGTAAATATGAAACTAACCTTAACACACACATGGACACATGTACACATGTACTTGGGTACATGCTTAACGTGACGCGCTTTTTAAGCCTTACATTTAGGGAGAATATTCATGAGGGAGCTGGTGGGCCCCGCCTACTTTTACAGTCGGCGCTCTTGATTGGTCAGTTTACGCTGAAGGGGCGGTGGTTGATCCAAATCTAAACTGGGATTACACACGAGTTTGGATCGGAAGCTATCGTTTCGGCGGTGTTGTCGTTGAGAGTCGCTGAGCTGTGGATGGTTTGAATGAATCTCTCTGGTGGATCTCTGATGGAGGATCGAGTAAACAGGATTTAACTGGAATAAGTCTTTTTGTTTGCAGTGCGGTGAGTGCTTACACTATTCACATTCATAGTGCGGTGTAACTTGGTTCCTTTGATAGTCATAGAGTTTTTTAATTCAGTAGGATAGGAATAAATCCGGAGAGGTGTTTTTGTTTATTAGTTCGGGTAGTTGCTTCCGAGCAGCGCGCGCACACTGTCAGACCGACTTCCTGCACTGCTGCTTTCTGTTAATATCGTCTTTAAAAACAGTATTTAAAGCATTATTTGTCGCTAGAATTAGAGACAGCACAGCATTTCTGCTTCTTCTCTCCTTTCAGGCGCTGATTGTTTTCTTCACGCAGGTGATCTCATTCATTTCCCCTTAAACAGCTCAGAAGAGCCACAGACCCCTGTGCCTGATATCTAATCTAATTATACCATGTCTGTTCAATATATCGATACACTTTTATTGCAATATTAGCCTTTAAAATACTGATATCGATGCAACAGCCATGGATAAACCACGGCGTTTAACTATGATCTGTGAAAACTCTGAGCAGTTACAGAGGCTCCAGATAAGTTTTCTGTGTGTTTTGGCACTGGCATCATTCACAGAAACATGTAAAGCCAGTCTTTAACTGTGATATTTCATGGTCTGGCAAGTTTTTATTAATGTATTGCAAGAAATAATCAAAATATCAGTGTCCTATTTTTGTCCATCTGCATCTCTGTCAAGATTCACGCTGAGAAAAACATAACATTTGTTATGCCTGAGAGCTTTGAATCTACTGTAAATGATTATAGTAATTTTGCAGAGCTCTGAACTGTACTGTAATTTAGGTTATTGTCGTCTGTTGAAAAACAGAAGTGGTTGGAAAGGAAAATGGCCTGCATCTCGAAGGTTGGGTGAAAATCAACAACACGCTTGCTTTGATATGGTTAAATGCTCACGAGTTGCTCCATTGGTCAAACCAGGGTGGCTTCTTCTAGAGGGCATTTCATAAGACATTGAGAAGACCATGCCAAGACCTAACGCTGCCAACATGGCCACTGCCACAGACAAATCCCCCAGCTCTGTCTCTCGGTTCCTCTTTCCTCCTTTTTCTGTATCAGACTCTGTATTTTACCCCTGCTTTTAAATATTCTCTGTCCTGTCAATTCCACTTTGTGTGACCCTCCATGCCATGCCATTTAGCTCACATTGGAACATGGTAATAGTTCTTCTCTGACATTTCTTAGAACAAAATCTCATGAGGTTCATCAGTGTGATGAAGATCTGAGCCTGTGGGCAGGAATGAAGTGAGTCAGGCGATGTTTCATTTGTTGTCTTGGTGCAATGCAACACTGGGCACAATGGGTCTTTCTGGGAACTGATACCCTTCCATGTCTCATAGATAAGAGTTACATCAGTGCTTGAGATAGTGAATGAGACAGTTTGTCATTCTCAGACTATTCTGTGTCATGCATGAGCAGGGCATCAGTGGTTTAAAAAGCAGCACCAGGAGTTATTTTTTAAAAAGGTAACAAAAATGTCCCTTTACTAGCATATCTCCAAAAATTGATGTTACACATGCTATGATGACTCCATGAAATAATGGTGCAGCTTAGTTGATGGACAAGCTTTTGAAACCCATCATTGTGGTTGTGGGTCTGACAAAAACACGCTTCCCTATCTGACAAGTAAGGAATAAAACATGACGGGGCATGCTGTTATCAGAAAATAATCAATGTCAGGGTGGTGAGTTGATTCTTTTCCTATGATAGCTCATCTCGTAGTATTTTATTCCTCAGTGTTGCCAGCTTTTTTAAAATTAAAGAAGGACATGTACTTTTTATCAGTTTATAGTTACAGTTAGTGTTGTGGAATGTCTGTGAAACAAGTTAGTTCCAGTTATCACATACGTTATAGCAGCTTTAAACAGTCATCCCCTCACCAGCCTCTCTTTTTTACTTTCCCTTGAATTTAGTTAAAAAAACACAGCTCGCTGAGAATTCAACAGCACTGTGGTATAATATGGCTAATTTTAAGGCTTTTTTTTTTTCATTTGATGTTTTTAGGTACTTTTTCCCCCCCTAAATGCAGAATATGGACAAAATACATTGTTTTTTAGTGTAGTGTAAATGGTGAAGTAAAATGAATACTTCCTATTATTGCCAGGTAAGTACTTCTGTGGTTGTTCCACCAGTGCTTATCACTGCGTCCAGCCAGTGGTGATGCAGAAGCATTGATGGGGTGATGACAGCAGTTGCTTTTTAAGACAGTTTAGTGATGCTTCCAGTAAGAAACTCCCTGAATTTTTGAGCTGTTATATTTTCTCAAGACCTGACATTCAACAGCTGTACACATGTATGTGCTAGAAAATATGCATTTGGTGGCCAGCATTGTATATTTTTTATTGCTCATCTTTTGGCAGCTATCACCCACATTTACTCACAGTAAAGATGAGCCAAGATGAAAAACTTCCTCCATTGTACAGCTGCATCCTCTGTGTTTTAGAGTAAGAGGTTGAAGTGTGATTTATTACTGAGTCCTATCAGAGCTATCTGTATTTAAGCTGCCACCGAGTTTGCTCTTGTCTGGACAAATCCCAGTTGGAGACCTCGGCCCTGAGGGTGTGAGGAGGGCTGTTTTAGGAGAGATGGAGGCAGGGGAGCATTTGGGGGATGGGAAAATGGAGAGACATTTGAGATTCTCTGGAAGGGTTGTGGTTAATTGGAAGATTTTGGAGTGGGGGATGAAAGCAGACGTCAGACCTTTTATCCTCAGCTGTCCTGCGGTCATGATGAGACCTGCAGTGTGTTGCTCAGCATCACAGTAATGACGGTGATATTAAATCAGATTCCTGAATTACAGGTGAAGGCTGTATGATTGCTGTAGTGTCAGACGTAAGAGTACAGTGTACAAGCTTTGGCTTTCTGCCTCTTAATGCTAATCTTTTTAAGCTCTGAGTTTAAAATCTCCAGATATATAATTTTTTTGGTTTCTGTATCAGATTTATTGAGATTAACACACTTAAATTTATTGGATTATGCCTTCAATTATCTTTTATATTTTTTATTATACCACAGATCTGTTCAGGTTTTTAAAGCTGATTGGTCAGAAAGTGTTCATTACTAATTTTACTCCAATGCCAGCATCATTATGTTTCTACTTATATGGTCTGTATGGGGGCAGTAGAAAGCATCCTTCAAGGATTAAGGTTTTGTCGTGATTATACTCTGGTGATTATAGTGGCTGTGCTCTGTGAATTAAGTGGATGGAGCAGGTGCTGGGCTGAGAATGTGTTCTCTGAGGGTTTCTCCTTTATTTTCCTTTCACTGTAAGCAGATGATCTGATTTGATGGTGCCACAGGACAGCAAGGGGCTACTCCATAATCCTCCTGATTAACAGTCCATCTGGATGAAGTGAGCACCTTTTTAGTAAACTTCCAGCGGTAGTAGACGTTCAATACATTTGTCTCTTATAAACTGATAAGCTGGATGTTTAGTGTTTCCCCATTTGTGCTTTACCAGTGGTGAACAGCTGTACATGGGCAAGACTGGCTCAGTGGACTGTCTGAAACTTAGGTGATGTCAGTCATGTTTCAGGGAAAGGTTCTGCACCATGCTGGAACTCAGAAAATGTACAGTTTTAACCAACAAAGCCATTTAAAAGAAAAAGCTGGAAATATTTAGCCAGTTACATCATTGTAACTCAACTCCCAAGTAGCAGCACATGGCATGACATGCCATCCCAAGGCCTATCACCTCTAAACTCATTCATTCATTCATCTTCTTAATCCGGAGCCTATCCCGGGAACAGGTGGGAATACACCCTGGTTGGGATAGCACTCCATTGCAGAGCACCACACACTTATTCACACCCGTGGGCAATTTAGAGCAAGTCACACACCAGCATGCTATTGTAATGTTGGAGGAAACTGGAGAACCTGGAGCAAACCAGCATGGGGAGAATGTGCAAAGAAACTCCACATGGACAGTAACCCAAGCTCAGGATCGAACTGGGGACCCTGGAGCTGTGATGTGGTAATGGTACTCACTGCACCACTGTTCTGACCACCCCTAAATTTTAAACTTTAAGCCACTTTTGCACCACCTTTACATTATCTTATATCTGATCTAATCTAATAATGCTACACAGCAATGTGAGAAGTCAAGCTCCACCACTAAAGACTTTACCTACTTCAGCTCAATTTCTCTTCGGTGATAGTGATGTATCTGTCAATAGTGCCTGACCAGAAGGGGAAATTTTGAGGGAACTGAATTCTTTTTGGGTTAATTTGCTGCAGAATTTCAGACTCAAAGTGTTTCATTCGTTGATCGTCAGTAACTGCCTTATCCTGATCAGGGTAGCAGTGGATCCAGAGTCAATCCCTTGAACACTGAGCCTGAGGCAGGAATACACCCCGTACAGGACGTCAGTGGTACTGTGTGGGAATCTAGCACTCATCCATGCTTTTTTTAGGTTAAAATTGAGACATAGCCATGTTCCTAATCCAAAACAGCTCAAAAGTTGTCTGGGAGCATCTGGAATAAAACAGTTCAGTATTTCTAAATCTGCACTTCAGAGTTGAATTGTTTTTGTTTTGTTTGTTTTTTTTGTCTGAACATTTGCTTAGTGGACTGGAGTTGACCACGAGACTGTTTGTGATTTCTTCTTTATATGCCTGATGATTTTATTAGATGCAGGACTACTAAGATGTAGATGCTTTTGAAGGCTGAGTTGTCATGGGTGGTCTTTAAAGAGACGAGGTGCTGTGTCTCTCTGGAGAAGCGAGATGCACAGCTATAGTATGACAGATGTAGAGGGGCTGGGCAAATGAAGTTGACTGTGCAGGCCAGAGGCAATGTGGACAACAAGCGAGTACTCGCTCACAAACAACAACAACTGCTCCATCTTTCTTTAAATGACCCAAAATGGATACAAAAAAAGTAATTTTGTTTGTGTAATGGTTCTCTACATAGCAACATGGAAGAAAAAGGCTGAACTTAGTGGATTTAGAGATGCATTTGTGAGCCAACAGAATGTTTTTGGTTTCTAACAATAGGTGAAAGTGCTCATTTACAGGAATGGTGTTTACTTTGAGTGATTTAGCTTGTGTAATTATTTCCTAGATGCACAGCTTGATTGTTTGTACACATGCATGCTTTAAGTGGCTTAATAGTAGTATGGTTTTTTTTCTGATTGCTGACAGTATCAGAAGTCGCAAGTTGCAAGTACAAAAATATAAACCAGAACCTATGGAAAAAAGAGTCACTGAACAATATGCAATGTTTAATTTGTGTACACACTGCTTCAGAGTATTTTTAAATGCTGATGGATGGATATATCGTGTTAGGGACAGATGCACCAGTTATGCCCATTTGAGTAAGGGGAGCAGACCAGAATCCAGTGATCCAATCTCTCTCTCTCTCTCACTCACTCTCTCACTCACTCACTCACACACACACACACACACACACACACACACACACACACACACACACACACACACACACACTTGTCTGTAGCTCAGCTGCTGAATCATACCATAGCCCTAACGAGCCTTGTGCTCTGTGAGCTGCCAGAATGGCTGCCTGTACAATTAATACTGTTAATTTCCTGTACTTCAAAGTTGAAAGTTTTGCTTTCAGTGTCAGCTATAAATGGGATTTATGGCACCTTTCAGATCTAAGAGTTCAGTGACTTGGCAAGTAAAATATTATATCCACAGCATAGATGCACAGCATTTGAGGAAACTGTTCTTGCCATTGAGCCACACGATAGCAAATTATTCAATTAAATTTTCAGGAATAAAACATACGTGCAATTATAGGAAGATAATCAACTTCAAAGTGTTTTATTCCTCTTATACCACAGCAGTTTGCCACTGCTAACAATTTCTTCATTAAAGAACATATACTTTTCATCCTTTTGTAGATACTTTTAGTGTTGACGAATGCTTACAAAACAGGCTAGTTGCTGTTATAACTTTGTTAGCATCTTCAAGCCTCTTTTTTTCTCTCTTTCTTGAAATTAAGACAGAATGCAGCATGTCATGTTACTGAGAAACCTCAACGGTCCCCATTCTGAAGAGTTTCCAGTGTCAGAAAACTTGAAGGAACATCCTCTGACTGTTTCAAAGCACTGTCACTAGAGACTCCTTTCGAAAACATCTCCAAGCTTCACAACATAAACAGTTATACATTTTATTTGTTTTAGATTAGGCTTAGATTTTGTGGAGCATCTGCTATACAAGTCCCTGAGAATAAAACATATGTGCAATTATACAAATGATTGCATAGTAAATCAAGCATATTGATATAAACTTGTGATCTGAATGACAGTCAGCACTGTTGTCAGAGCTGCTGTTGTAGAAATTAATGAAAACTTTCTGACCAATCAGATTCAGTCATTCAACAGCGCTGTGGTATGAAATAATGTAATGATTGTGCATCTTGTAGGTGTATGTGTTTGTTTGGTATTGATGCTCATGACACCAACATGAGGAGCCAGAACAGGCACAAATAAGTTGCTTGTTCACCGATCCATGTCATGTTTTTAATTGCACTGTTGTAATTACAGTTGACCTAATTTCAGCTTGTTCCACCTTGTTCCATTGATACTGCTGTACATATACAAAGGTGTCTCTTTCATATCACGTCAAGTGTAAATTCTAGGTTAGAGGTTAATTTGTAAAGCTTCAGTGGCTGTCGGTTTCTCATCGTGCCTGGCGGCCTGTGATACGGATTGGGTGTGTGTTGTCAGGGCTGGGTTCAGATGGTCTCAGCAACTGTGTCTGCATTACATTTTCTTGCTGCCTTACACTCCATGCATACATGCAACCCCTGCACATGCCTCTCTTGTCAGTGTGTTCTATAAATATTGGTCTTCCACATAATGCCCAATACCAAGCCAGCAGTTACGTGTTACGCACGTCATCTCTGCTCTCTGTCACATATGTCGCAATGACCCACTTTAAAACCCAGCTTCCTCAAGCCTTCCTCACAGAACACCTAGATCCATCTTTTCCTTCCTCAGAAACAACATGGCAAGCTGTCTGTATAAAGCTCCTTCATAACTGCATTAAAGCTGCTCTAATTCCATTTCTAAATTTTTCTTTCTTGGAAGCCACGAGAGCCTTGAAAGCAAACCTCTTCAATAAAGGTTATTGCTTTGTGGTAGTTGGATGGAAGAGTCATGTCACACTGAGCCATGTCCCACTTGGTTCACTAGCATTTCCAGTATGCTCAGACCTCTCCAAAACCTTGTGTATTCTTGAGAGTGTGACATTATGAGACCTACACCACCCCATATTAGTCAATCTTATCCATATCCTCTTGCTCTCCTAGCCCAGTTACAGTGGGAATAGGAAATGGCATGACATTTAAAGCACTTGTATCAGCAGCTTACACTCAGTCTTAGATAACATTGTAGTGCCTCAGTTTCTATCTCTTGTTGCTGGGATTTAAACAAATGGGGTTTTATGACTAGATTAGCTGTATGGACACACAATGCATAGGTTGGACGATTTAAAGGAGGAGTTTATGGGTTTAGCACCCTATGCATGGCTGCAGGGAAAATTGCAATTGCAGTAAAAAGATTGACAGTGAGCTAAAGGTCCAGAGCTGAGCAATGCATCAGGGGTGGAGCTAATTTCTTGGCCAGTTCCTTTTGCAAAGTGATATTGCTAATAATCTAGGAAATCTCTGAACATATAAGAGGTCCAGAAACTCTTTAAACATTACAGATTGCACCTTTAAATATTAAACACAGTTTTTCTTATAGCCAATTTTAAAACATGCCCCGGCTTTACATGACCATCAGTATCTCTGAAGACAAAGCCAGGAATCCAGCTAATGTGAGTCACAGTCAGCCTGCATCTTATGGTCCAGTGTGGAACATATGGATGTGCTTAGAGTACAATGTTTAAAACTCCACACTACCATGTGACATTTCTGTTACCGGTTGGCTGATATTTTTTCTCATTGGTGAAGAATTCCAGTGAGGTGCATTAGGATGCCCATGTCTCCATGTGAACACAGTGACGCCTCAGAGGACCTGTTATGTTTTGTATTTTTGCACCTAATACCCTCTTGGGTTTGTGAGCACCCTGAATGTACTTGCTCATCTAAGTGGAAAAAGGAATTGCTCTACATTTTAATGTTTTATTGCCAGTTGTGTTTATAACAAGCTACTAATCAAACCTCGCTTCCACCATAAGCTCTTATAGCTTGTTGCTTGGGATGTTATCTCAGGTTTCTCCAGCATGCAGTAACGTCAAAGCTGCATGGAAAAGTACCTTAATTTTGATTTGCTTTTGGGCCGTTGCTATATATATATATATATATATATATAGGCATTTGAGAAACATGAATACAGATTACCTGTAGAGTTTATGACAAATACTGTAGCTCTGACACAAATAATCAAAAGTGCCATTCAAGTCTGTGTATCAGGAGTCTGGTTTCTCCTAAAGTTCATACCCTGTGCTTTTAATTCAGTTCAGTTTTATTCATATAGTGCTTTTAACAATAGCAGCTTTACAGGAATCCAGGGTTTCTGTAGATTCAGATCCCTAATGTAGATTCAGATCCCTAATGAGTAAGCCAGAGGCAATAGTGGCAAGGAAAAACTCCTGGAGATGTTAAGAGGAAGCAACCTTGAGAGGAACCAAAGGTGAACCTCGTCTCTTCTGGGTGTGATAATAAATTATTACAGCATACAGGTATAGAAGAGTAAAGACAAACAGTACTATGTGTGCTGAAATGTTCAGTATGAGCATATTGTGAATAAGAGAACTGGGACAGTCTTTGTGGATCTGGCATCAGCCACGCTAGGCAGTAGATGTACGAGAGAGAGAGAGGGAGAGAGAGAGAGAAAAGATTATTAGGTATGCTCTTATCTTACGGTGGTTTATAAAGGTGTACACTGTGATTATTTAAAGATTATTTAGATTATTTAAAGATTTTTTTTTGTCAACAGATCAGTAACCATGTCACAGTAACCAAAGATTACAGCCTAGCTTTGATCAGCATTACCACTGACAGATTTCATCAATCAGGGTTAAAATAGGATGGTGGTCAGTGGGTCACTACTGTGAACTGGCACAGAGAGTGGTGATGAAGTCACTGCAGTGTGTGTGTGTGTGTGTGTGTGTGCGTGCGTGTGTGTGTGTGTGTGTGTGTGTGTGTGTGTGTGTGTGTGTGTGTGAAGAGACAGAAGGGATGAGTGAAACACAAAGAGCAGTCTGAAAGGTCCCAAACACAAGGGCCCTCCTACCTAGCACTGCCTGTAGTAGAGCGCGGGAGAAGACAACAGAGCCTCAGAGCTGAATGGAAGGTGGAGGCGCTGGTCTCTGCACAGGCCTCATAATGGCAATGTTGTTTTATTTCACACACTGCGTATTGTATGCTGTTGCTAAGGGGAACATCGTTTAGTCAAGCATATGGAATTAGACTGCTCTGGTCTGAGTTTTAAGTTATTCACATGTACCCACCACATCAGTCACTGAGTGTCTGTATCTCTGTGTGCGAGAGATAGCGTGTTAAGCGTGTAACTGCTTGCTTGTGTAAGAAGTTAATGTACATGTTGCTGTGTTGAGGGAAAAAAAAAAAGGAACTTGGCTTCCTGATTTTTTTGTCTTGGTTCCTCTCAAGGTTTCTTCCTTTTTTATGCACCCTGATAACATGTTAATAATCTGATGGCTGAATCTCAATTAAAAAACATTTCATGCACACACTTCACTGGGAATAAAGTAAACTGATTGAAGACAGCAGAATAATGTGGATAATGTGTTTAATCTGTTAAAGGGAAGAATAATTTACATGTAAACATTTGAATCTAGTTGCTTTCACAAGTACAGTCTTTGCATGCATTGTGTGTGTGTGTGTGTGTGTGTGTGTGTGTGTGTGTGTGTGTGTGTGTGTGTGTGTGCGAGAGAGAGAGCGAGAGAGAGAGTGAAAGTACACAATGGTTGCAAACTGTTCCTCTGAGGCAACAAAGTTCATGTTCTGTTAATTCATTCATATTTAGTAACTGCTTAATAAAAATATAAGGCACCCAGGTACTGCAGATGGAAACTAGCTAGTCCTGTAGCTATCTGTGGTGCAGAGCATCTTTACCTTAATGTTAGCAATGAACAGAATAGTTTTGATTGTTATGGCAGGTTTGGCTACTGTTAAAGAAAATTTTCCAGGAAACAGTTCAAATTGATATGGATACTAAAATAACCTCTGAAAATGTGTCCTGGTTTACTAGAGCTTAGTTAACTTGGTTAATGCTAGTATGGAATAAAATTGTGCATATTATGATAATATGAGAATATAATGACGTGAATCGAGACTCCATTGGTGAAATTCCACTTGTGTCTGTGTGTGAGAAAAATGAGAGTTAACTAGCTAGCCAGCTATATTGGACGGCAGGACTTGGAGACATTTATCTACAAGTCTTGTCGTTTTTGTTTTCATGTGTAAGAAATCTCTTTCTGAAGAATTTGCGAAAGTATATTCTGTATTTAAAGGAATAATAGATGTACATATTAATATACACGTTCTGTATATCCTGCCCTTTCATCATGTTTGATGCATAAGGACCTGGTTTTTGATGATGGGAGAGAACTTTCTCATTGTGCACCTTCGTTCTTTTCTCTTGATCTGTCTTCAAAGAAGCCTCCAGACGTCTGTGCCGTGCTGCCGTAGTCAGAATGCTGATGAGAGTTGGGCCTAAAGAGTAAGGGAATGACGTGGCCCTCCTCAGGAAGATCTTTGCCTTTTTATAAGCCGCTTCATGCAGGCCTCAGTGGAGAGAGGGGCAGCTCCATTCAGCAGCCATCCAAGCATGCACTGAGGGCCACACTGCCGCTTTGTCTTGTTCAGATGTTTGGGGAGTAGAAAGTGGGACATTTGGCGGATGCAACTGATCCCCTAGCAGAGTTGGTTTGGAGTCCTTCATATGTGCATATACTGTTTCAAAATAATAATAATTGGTGACTGTCAACAGGGAGTGTCGTTTTGCTATTCTCACATTTTTATCAACATATTGACTGTTTTGTGCCGTAATGCCTTGGTTTGCTGGAAGTTTCATTATGTAGCAGCATGTGGTCTTGGATGAATGTTTATACAGAATAATATATGCTGTTTCCAAGGCAAATAGGCTGAAAATGAGCTCTGTGAAGTGTAGCTTGCAATTTGAGAGTTTTAAGATCTTTCAAATAACAGATATAATAAATGACCTTTTCTCATTTGATATACAATAATTAGTAATAATTACTAATACTAATTATTGTACTAATAATAAGTTTTAAAGTCTTTTGTAATTGCTGACCTTTATATTGACTGAGCTAGTGACCAGAAAATTGAGGGTTTGAAGCCCAGGATTGCCAGTGATCCATTGTTGGGCCCTGAAACTCTCAATTGCTTCAGTTGTATCCATTCAGTTGTAACTGATAAATATGTCTGTTAAATGAGAAAAAGTGAATGTATGTACAGTATTCAGCAAGTCTTACAGTATGCCATGTCTGCACATAACCTCAACTCGGCCAGAGTAGCTTTACAGCTACTAATGAACGTTGTCTTGCATGCCCAAAGTATAGCTGAAGATCACTCAGCTCAGCTGATTTTTTTATTTATTTATTTTTTTTTTTAAATCGTGCTTAAACTCTGGAATAGTGTTCCAGAGGACATTAGGAACTACATACAGCTCTGTGGGTGTTTTGAATCCAGATTGATAACATACTTGGTTAGTCCTGTTTTTTGGATCCTCTGTTAATTTTAGACTGCTTTGGTGCTCAAATGAACAATACATTTAGTCAATTTGTTTCTTCATCTTCTATATCTTTGTGCCCCCATTTTCAGATTAGAGAAAGAGCAACAGAGAAACAGAAATTTTCTTCCTCACTACTTGAGCTGAAGGAAGCAACAAGCCTTTTCTAAGAGCACTTGATTGGGCACAGTATGGCGCCGCCTTTCTCTACAGTGGCTGTTTTCCGCCTCCATTTGCTTAGAGGATTAAATGACTCATTTCTTGCTTATGTTTTTAGTGAAATTTTGGCATGCATTAAGTGACAGCCGAGCTTGGCCAGATCCAGACGTTAAAACAGATCCCAATAAAGAATTCTTAATAAAAAGTGTAGTAATTTCGAAACATTTAATCAAATTATTGATTAACATACTACATATGAGGGTAACCTACTCCAGATCATGTAATTCAGTTTAAAATGTGTTATCCTACCATCTCAACCCTGTCTAACCTTGCCCCTCTAATTGTAGTAGTGATCTTTTTCTTACCCAGTGACCTCTCTGTCTCTCTGCAGGAGTTTCCTCCCGCTTCCCAGAGATCATGGCGGCTGGCACACACTCTCCTGGAGGGCCTAGTGGAATCATTCGGAGTCAGTCGTTTGCTGGCTTCAGCACGCTGCAGGAGAGACGCTCACGGTGTGCATTTATATCCTGTCTATCCAAAACACTAACCGTTTCCGAAATTTTTTTAATTACTACACATAGAACGCTATGGTAGGCATTGCATAGGTACAAATATGATGCTAGTAGAAATCTTCCAATTAGTAAAGAGTTTAAAATATTGTTAATGTTTCAGTGGAATTCATCAAGCTTAAATCAGGTATTTAGCTATTTTTGTAGTGCTTTTAGACTAATTTTATTGCAGCACCTTTTGATTGTTGACTATAAAGCTTTTTATGTAAATTTATACCAGTGCGCAATTGAATTCTCGATTCTGATTGGTCAGAAGATGTTGATTAATTTTCCGTAACAGCAGCTCTGACTGCAGGGAAAATCAAGATTTATAACAATGCGCTCATTCTTACACGTTATTGTTTCTGTAGTAACAACTTGCATAAGGGACTTGTATGGCAGACGTGCAACATAATCTAAGACTAATAATAAACGGATTAAAAAACGTTTGTAACAAAGAAAAATGTATAATCGTTTATATGATCAAGCTTTCTGTAAGGAGATGTTTGTTGAATGTTATATAGCACTCCAGTGTCAGTGCTTTGTAACAGTCATTAAGTTTTTCCGCCACAGGAAAGTCTTCAAGACAGAGAACTTTGTATTTTGTGTTTTCTTGGTAATATGACAAGCTAAGAAAAAGAAACAGAGGCTAATGATGGAATGACTATTTATAGCCAATATAATGTAAGTGAACTAACTTGTACACACAGGAGCTGCAACATTAAATTAAACTATAAACAGATACAATGTATAACATTTCACTCAATTAAAAAAAATAAAAATAATAACACTGGTGAAATACAGTGGTGTAAGAGGAATAAAGCACTTCAGCCCCAGTGTTTCTGGTAGTAAATTATAGATTGCATTTCCATTAAAATGTATATATGGTGATTGTATATATATACTGCTACTGTCCAGAATCCTGAAAATACTGCAGTATAAAATTTTGGTTGTATTGCACTACCTTAATAGAAGCTATTGTGGGAATCATGATATGTGTCATTTTATTATATTGCAGCTGGCAAAACTGCTTTTCTTATTGTATCCGTTGGATTTGACATGCAGTGAGATAACCAGTTACAGCAGACCTGTCTCTGTGATCTCTGTATACTATGAACAGATTAGATAACCACTAGTGAGTAACTTGCTTATTTGAGCATGGCAGAGTGCCTAGTGACCCCTAGGCAACTGCATGTGCTTATTCACCAAAGTGGCCTGATTTATCAGAGTGAAATATCAGTGTGTAAGTGACATGCTGAGACGTGTAAAGCAATGAAGATTGCAGTCATAGGAATGTAGCTGTTTGGCAAATGACTGTTACTGCAGAAGAGGCTAATACGCTGTTGCATTACTATGCAACATACATTTCTGATGTATGTTTTTAAACACCAATCCAGATCTACAACCATAATACAAAAGTCCTTGTCCCTGACCTTGGGTATATGAATAGAACACTCTAAGTGTCACACGTCTTTAGAAAAAGCTTCCCGTGGCACATACATTCATAAAGCTACTGCAGGTCCAGTAGCAAAAAAGACATGGTTATTTCTGATAGCGCATGTGTGTTTCCAGGTGTAACTCATTTATAGGGAACTCAGTAGCACAGAAGAAGTCACTCACAAAGCCCAAGAAGCCCCATCTGTGTGGGCACAAGTCCAGCAGCAGCAGCAGTAGCTCACATGAACCACAGCCTAAGAGAGTGGAGGAGGTGTATGGAGCCCTGAAACAGGGCCTAGAGTAAGTACAGTTCATCTTCATACTTTCACCAACATACACCATGCTGTCCCATAACACTATAAATACATACAGTACTTATAGTAAATATATTCAGCACAAATAGTCAATATTCAGTACATATAATAAATTCACACAGAACATATAATAAATATATAGAGTACACATATACAATAGTACATATAAAAAATATATGAAAATATATGCAGTGAATAATGTAAATATTCCATCAGTGGTAGCAACATATAATAAATAAATAAGTACAGTACATATAGTGCACATACGTTCAACTTGCCTCCAAAGGTCCATTTTCGACCTCCGTGCATTTGAGCTACAAAATGGAGGGGGAAAAAACATAGACACCTCCATGTTCGTCTTTTGTTGGCAACAGGCTAGCCAGCTAACTGTGACGAGTGACTTTTTTTTTTTTGTAGACCTCAAAACAGCAAACTGTATAATCACTGTTATAGATTTAACAAGCGAATATGTCTGTATGTTGATTCATCCAAAGCAAATGGTAGTATAATATAACTCATTTAAAGGTAAAGGAGCGATACTTTGTTTACTGTTGAAGCTGTGCACAGCCATTTGATTTGATATCACTGGAACTCAGAGGAACTCAGAGTTGAGGAGACCATCCGAAGTTCCTGAGTAGAATTTGAG
The DNA here is from genome assembly GCA_022985145.1 of Pangasius djambal. Taxonomy (NCBI): domain Eukaryota; kingdom Metazoa; phylum Chordata; class Actinopteri; order Siluriformes; family Pangasiidae; genus Pangasius; species Pangasius djambal. The sequence continues at coordinate 8,003,952 of CM040997.1, forward strand.
TTGAGATGATGTTCCACCTCTTTGGTTTTTCATGGTTGGAAGTCAGGAATTCCAAGTTACGACCTCTAGTCACATACAGCAACAGTACCTATAGTAAATGCAGTACAGTAGTGTACATACCGTACCGATAGTAAACACACACACTACATACAGGTAACACATACATTAAAAATAGGAAATAAAGGAATATAAGATATGAATACATACAGTAAATGTACATATAGTAAATACATAAAAATACATAAGTTTCAGTTTTCAAACATATCAGAATTTCATGTCACCCTTAAGTTTAGTAAACCCTGATTTGTATAGCAGATCCAAAGAATTGAGAATCAAATCTGATCAAACGGGAATTTTACAGTATGCTGAAGGTCCCATGTTTGAGTGTGTGTTGTCTCATCACCTCTCTAAGACACTGAGTTGTTTTTTTCTCTCTCTTATTGGATCAGTGAGTATTTGGAAGTGCACCAGGCAGAGCTGGACAAACTCACCTCTCTCATGAAGGACATGAAAAGGAACTCCAGACTGGTAAGACGCCATGAGCACATGCCCCCCCCCCCTCCCCCTCTCTCTCTAAAACATGTCTCCCAGGTGCATGTTGAGTATACATTTAATGTCTGAAAACACTGCACAGGTCACATGGGCTCAAAAAGAGTTACTTAAATGTTTGTTGTCTAAATAATAGAGTGAAGTCAGTGTTGTGTAAATCTGATGTCTGTGTTTTGAGATATAGATTGCATTGATTGACTGTGTGTGTGTGTGTGTGTGTGTGTGTGCGCGCGTGTGCACGCTTGTGTGATCATTTCATCAGGGAGTGCTGTATGATCTTGACAAGGTGAGTAAAAGGGGCTCAACCATAAACACTTCACTCATCATCTCTTAAAAGTCTGCCCAGAAAATATGAGCAGATAATAAGCAGCTTTACAGTAATGTCATGCCACTTTCTTGGAAGTCCAACCACATTATTATTGCAACACATTGTACTACTGCAGGTGTGCACCTTTATGAAAACTATAAACTCACATCATTGTTTAACTTTCTGGTTTTCTGATACTGCAGCAAATTAAGACAATTGAGAGATATATACGACGCCTGGAGTTCCACATAAGTAAGGTAAGGACTAATTGATTTTTCATTTCTCTACTATAATTCTGTTAAGTATAGTGCATGTAAATAATATCTAAGCAATCTATACCATTGATATATGATAGAAATTAAGCATTTTGTTAATTTTCTCACAAAATTCTCCACCAAACATTGGCTAAAACATATGAGTCAAAGACTATGATGGTTTGCACTTTATTATCATCATTACAACAGCAGCATTTAATACTTAATGTTAAAATTATATATGTTGATATGTTCATTTTGGTTCAAATTTGAGTTAAGCTAACATCAGTCATTTATGAAACATTTATGAAATCAAATCAGTCCATATAAAACAATAAATTTGTCTTTGAATCAAATGGGAAGAACTTATTTCACAGTAAGGGTCTAATGGCTTTTTAAGTGACAATTCCTACCCCTTGTTGGCTCCTTAATAATTCTCACAACAGGTTTCCAGCTGCATGCACTATTAAGAAGCTTAAAATCCTCTTTTCCCTTTCCACTTCTTCTGTTTGACATTCTCCATCTCCATCTCCACCCGCACACACTCTTTTATTGCCATGTGTAGTTCCTCCACACACCATCGGCCAAACGCACCCCCTACACAAGCAGCCTTGGTGGATTTAAATGGAAACCCCATTTCTAAGGCCAAGCTCTAGCCTTCACAGTGTGAATCGGAAGTAAAGTCTCTTCATTTTAAGCTTTGACAGTGAAGTTGTGAACAGTGAGTGGGTGCTCTTGGCAGTGACGCAGACTTGTTTGTGGTAATTGACACAGCTTATTTCCAAAGTGCCAGGTCTCCAGAGCCCTGCTGTGCCCTGTGCTATACTCACAGGTGTGTGGCTGATGCACAGCGGAGCACCGATTGGCAACTTGCAAAGCGTTTCTGCTCTGCAGGTTGCCATGGCAACCTGGAAATAGAAGCTTTGAAACTGTTTTTGAGCGATTCCATGAAACCATAAAATTAGCTCTGGAATATTCTTGCCTTCCTACAGAAGAGTGGCAATTGAATCATTGGCTATACTTTGTTTACAATCCAGGATGGTATATAGAACAACATGGAGCTCTTTTGAGATAATTCAGAGCTATTTGGTTCTATTTTGCCATCCACTTGGCAGCATTTTAAAGTTGTTTTCTTACAAGCTCTGATGTAGGTCAAAGCAATTCTCCACATTATAATAGGTAGACCCCTGGCAGATGAACTGGTTATGTTTCTACAAGGCTTTATATGCATGCTAGTGTGTTTGTGTGTGCATCCAAATGAGAGAGTGGTGTGTTCTGTACTTGTGGAACATTGGGAGTATAATGCTGCTGAGAATCTCTTTTGTATCCATTTTCCTTTTGCAGATTGATTGAAGTGCTGTGTTTTCTGTAAAGACAACATTGAGTTCAGGACAGCATAATAATCCTCTGTCTAATTTAAAGGAACACTTTTTCATCATAGTGTCCACCTTCCACATCTGTAGTGCTGCATGTGTAATTACCGTAGACCAGAATTTAGACACGTTTCCCTGTACTAAGAAACAAAATGGAAAACCTATTTCCATTTCGTACTTCCATCTTGGAATTGTGGAAATTCCACACTCATACATCAGTATTTTTTAAAGTTGACGTTTTCATTTATCCGCACTACACAAAAATGGCATGTACAGATTCATCCACTTTGGTGATCAGATTCAAAAGGATGCATTTTCAGTAATCGAAAATGATGTTTTAGTGTGGAAGGAAAAGCAAAACAGATGAATTAGGCTTTTTTTTTTTTTTTTCTTTCTCAAATTTGCCCTGTTAGTGTAGACTAAGCTGTAGACTTAAGCTGTAAACATATTACAAATGAGTTTTGAATAAACTGATTTTCTGTTTATTTCTCAGTGGAGGGAAATGTGGGAGTTTTTTGTCTGTAGTAAACACTTGTATACTACAGATGCAGTAGATGGAGATTACTTTGAAAATGCTTTGTTTGGGCTTCATCATACTGCTTTCAACACTGTCATTCTTGATACTGATGTAGTGTTGTGAGGGTATTATACTAATTAGATTTAAGACTCTGCTTTGTTGGACACATTAAACAGAATCTGTGGTTGCCAGAGGACAGAGTAATGTGGGCGTCCAGCCGATGCCTATCACCAAGTCCCATACAGAACATTCAAACTACAGGCGGAGTTCAGCAGATCATTATCAGAGTGGATCAGGCTGGCTGAAGGGAGACTGTGCCAGCATGATGCCATTTGGATGGATTTTACCACGGCACATAGTCATTATTTAGAAAACTGCACACAATCATTGTCTCATATTCATACTCATGAGTGTGGTATTAAGGCAAGTAGACAGCCTCTATCCACTCACCAACAGAAAGTACGCAGGGCAAACAGAAAGTCATGTGACATATGGTTGAGCTGAAAAGGAGAAGAACAGAGGGAGGGAGTCCTTCTTAATCTTTTCTTAAAGGCAGGTATTAAAAAAGCCTGTAGTTCCTTTGAGGTGGATTAAAAATAACTGCTGTTTCTGGAATCTTTCACAAGGGACATGATTTCAGCATCATCAGAATTGTGAAGTGTGAATGGCAAAAAAAAGTAAGAGCAGGTGTCAGAACTTAATGAATCTGTTGTATTAAATATACCTCATGTAAGTTGAAGCGCATTATAGAGAGTGTTTTCAGAAGATGCATTATTCGTGTTGAATTCACACAGTGAATTCACACAGTATACAATACATAATCTACACACTATACAATCAATATACAATCAGTTACAACAACTTACAGTAAAAATTCATTAATTTACAGTAAACATCAGTGATTGTTATATGCCATTATCATCGAGTGGGCTGTTAAATGTTAATGTTAAATGTCAGGCCAATTAAATGTCAGACATGTTACAGAACTGGGATGTGGGAAGGGTCCTTATTTAAAATGACTATGGCCTGTGGAAAGTAGCTGTGCAGGTGTCGGTTAGTCAAGGTGCTTAGAGAGGAACCCCTGGAAGATAGAATGGTCTGGTGAGAGGAGTCTGTAATGATTTTTTCCTGCTCTTTTCCTCAGGAGTATAGGTCAATGAGTGTGAGGATTTAAGAATCCAAATCAGAAAACTTAAATCTATCCACATCAGTGTTGACAAGGCCTTAGTTCTCTCCCTGTTTCTCTCCTTTACACCTCTTTACACCTACACCTACCTCTCTCAATTCTCTCTTCTTTAATCTGGCAGGAATGCTTAGACAACCAGCATGTTTGATTGTACAGGTTTTATTATTTATTTAATCAAGCTAGTGTATCCTACGCAGCTCAGATCCTGAATCCTCTAAGCATAGTTCATAAATAAAAAGTGTTTTTACAGTCAATTTCCAATGTACACATCATTTACTTAATATGACCTTCATTTACAATTTTAGCAACTGTGTCACTGATTTGTGTTGTGTACATCTGTGTACATCTTTTTATTTGACATTCTCGGGCCAAATATGAATGCCCACCCGGCCCAGCCCAGTATGTGCGCGCGCACACACACACACACACACACACACACACACACACACACACACACACACCCCGTCCCTACATGCACATGTGTGCACACACACACACACACACAAACTATTGCCAAACAGCTGCTAGCCTACATACATGGGTGGGTCTGCTAGTGGCTGCTCTCATGCTGTGATTTGGAAAGAACACAAATAGATCAACAGCAGTCCCAAAGGAAAGCTATGTTTGTGTTCAAGAGAGCATGTGTGTTTTGTGTGTGTGTGTGTGTATGCTCATGTTGTGCCCTTGAGGTCTCTTCTTTCACACTTGCCCCACCCTTGAAACTGAGGTTGAATGTGAGATTCACAGGCACTAAACTTCACTGCACACTCTCATGCACTTCCCACTGTTTCACTCTGCCTTGATATGAGACTGAAACAGACCCAGCTAGTCTTTCTCTTAAGCCTGTAGTTACAGGACTATTTACTGTTCAAGTAGTGCAAGACTTCTCGTTACTCTGCCTCTGCCCATGATTGCTCAAGGTACAACACAAAAAACATAAAGAGCAGTCTGGAGATGTTTAATCACAGCTATAAACAGCTGGAATAGTGTCAGTACATGATGTGTGTGTGTGTGTGTGTGTGTAAAAAATTTGTGATTAGTCTGACCAACTAGGACAAATCATTAGACTTACTTGCCTATAATCATGTCACTATCAGATGAGAGCGTGTCACTGGCCACATGCTGTTCTTCAGTTTCCTCTTTAACATGCAGAGAGACCGACATCTTGGATGATGACACTCTGGTATATACATAAAGCCATTTTTAAGTGAGAAACTTCACACTCATGCATGTGTATCCCTCCTTCTAAAAGGACAAATAAGTAAAAATGAAGTCCTCAGCAGTCCATTGTGAAACTAGACAAATTCTGCTCTGGGAATACTAAAACCCCTCGAGTAACGCTGATTCAGCCCCCATCAACACACAGCTTTAACAGACAAGGCGAAGGAGAAAAAGGGGATTTTAAGAACTGCATACTTACCACAGCAAGAATGGTTGTGGTGGGAGTGTGTGTAGTGGTCTAGACTTGGGTGGGTCTTATTCCCCAGTTTAACTAAACAGATGGGACCACCACCAGACAATCCCACATTTTCCCATCACACATTTCATCTGGATCACCCAACCCTGCTCCCTGAGATCTCTCCTCCACAAAATTCAGTTCTGACCCTTAGCAAAACATGAAACTCTAATATCGAATCTCCCACTGGCACGCTGTAGATTTTATCTTACGTGCAATTTTCCTGGTTCTGATTAACAGCAGTCTATCCATATGTAATGTCTTCCCTTATGAACATGAACAATGATAGCAATTTTTTTTTATTGGGGCCTTCTATATTTTCTGTTTCTCCATCTCTGTCTGCTAGAGAACCGGTACATTTTATACTGTTGTTCTCACTGTTTTCAGCCACACTGTGTGCAGGCAGTTTATATGAACATATCCATGGCTGTGGTTGAATAGGATATGATGATCACACACATGCAACTCTGTCACTGTGGGGGTTTTAAATTCTGTCTTCTGCTATGAGACCACATTATACACTGTCTCAGGCCATTTGAGGAGATGCTGCTTTGTTACTTGCTCTGTTCTTTTGCTTTTATTCCTCGATCTGTCATGTCTTGTCTTATGTTCTTTAACTGTCTGTTTTTCTTCACATCCTTTTTTTTTGTTGCTTCTTCTTCTTCTACCTCTCATTAGTCCTATGCTAGCTCTGGCTCTTCTCTTGATCCAGCTTTCTGATCCACACACTGTTTGATATGTAACACGACTTGCAGATGATATTCACAGTTCACTTGTGCTGTATAACTGCTTTTGGTCATGTGGGCAAATAGCCTAAAGCTGTCAAAACCTTGATCTGCATTACTTCTTTTAGTACACAAGGTAACTGCTATCCCAAATGAGATTACATTGCCATGATATCCAATGCTTATGTATCCAGTGTTAATCAGATATGTTTACTCTGATTATATTGAATTACCAACCCTGCCAACCTATTTGTGTTGGCATTTTCTGTAGAAGATCCACAATTTAACATCTGAGTCCATTTGTACAAGTTCTCACTCAAAAATACACTAATATAATCTCTCTGGTATAACAGGAGATGAGCCAATCAACATATGAATCTGAAATGATTTGTGCAGTTGTTTAGTCCTTCAATATTAATTGACACTGCCTGGAAGCCCCGTCCTCTTTCCATAATCTCTCATGCTCTCAAATGCAAACAAAAGTTTTGACCAAGTTTGGTGATATCCATAATAAATATAGTAACATCAGTTTAATAAATATAGTAACATCAGTCACCAAACATGGTCAAAACATTTGTTTTTCAACCAAAAGAGAAAAAAGGATGAAATAATTTACCTAAAAAGATTGAATAGTCCTGGAACAAAATGTCACACATAACATTTTACAAATAATGTTAATGGTAATGATAATTAGAAAGCAAATGTTTTCTTTTTTAGGCTGTGGGTTCTGGACTAAATTGTTTATCGTGATTTTTAAAAAATGGAACTTTGCTGTCAGGGAAAAATCAATATATTGATATCTCGATATATCTATCACTATTAGCACAATCTCTCCATAACTGAGATTATAACTTTTTAAAAACACATTGTCATTATTTCAAATAAATTACCTTGATTGTGAACCTTTTTTTTTTTTTTCACCCAACATACGTATGATCAGACATAAATGTTGCATGGCATTTACTCTTCTATACAAGAAATTATTAAACAGATTACACATCTCAGTCAGAAATTTTACTTGGGTTGGGTTTTGTTCTGATTTAGCCCTTAGTCATATTATTAACAGATCTTTAATATTAGTAGTAGGAACTGCTAAATGGTCTTCTGAATGCACTCCAGGCCTCCATACCTCTATATGTTATGCGATACATTTATGGATTGTTTGTGTGGGTGTGTATGTGTATGAAGTTCTTGAGACTAATAGAGTATGTATTTATTGCTGCAGGTGGATGAGTTATATGAGGGCTTCTGTATTCAAAGGAGGCTACGAGATGGCGCCAGTAAAATGAAGCAAGCCTTCACTGCTTCACCTTCTACTAAAGGGACACGAGAGAGCCTGACTGAGGTCAACCGCCGCTACAAAGAATACACAGAGGTCATCTCTCTCACACCAACACAACTGTGCCACTAGCTGCACTGAAGCCCTGTTACATTCCCTGTTACATTTCTTGGCAGCATGGTGGTAGCTTATCTGTATCTCTTGTTTTCTATAGAACATGAGCACATTTGAGGGGGAGCTGGAGAACCTGTTGGGAGAATTCCATATCAAAATGAAAGGTAACCAAGCTTTTGGTGTATTGGAGGTGAATGTTAATATTAAATTAGTATTATAAGGTTGTATCTGGGTTAAGAGCAGTTAGGCGATATGGGGCTTCAATGTTCTGACATTCCAGATTCCAACTGCAGCAAAATTCTGAGATGCTTCAGAATCTACATTTACAGATCAATAATTTGCACACTTTAGGACCAGCCTGTAGTACTAAAAAGCTTTGTTAATTTCTCTTAGCCTGAAAACATTAGCGAACTTAACATTAGGATAAACATGCCCTATTTTAAAAGTGTTTCTCCTAAATGTTCGATTTAGAACTGTATAAACTGAGGTTTATCTGTGACTTTAGAGAACTAATGCATACATATATATACACTTTTTTTTGAATGTTTGTACATTTTTTGTGCAAAATAAAAATTACACAGTTATGTGGTTAACTCATTTTCAACTAGATAGAACCGTCAGTTAACCCTTTTAGACCCAAAGCATCACTGCTACCATGTTCACTATAGTTTTTTTTTTTTTTTTTTTACTTGAAAATCTTTCCAAGCATTTATGCTATGAACAAGCCTTAAACTCCTTAAACTTATTAAACAAGTAGTAAACAGACTCATACATATAGATTAGAGATATGCAGTTACCTTTTTTTTTTATTTGCAAAATCAATGAAAAATAATAAAGTGGAAGAAATACATACATCTTAACTTTAGTATTTGTGTTCAACATCAGATAGTAATGAAAAGTTTGTGCTGAATTTAAACAGTGTGATATAAATGATAATGTAAGGATTAAACCTAAAAGGATTAATAAACAAATTTTTGAACATGTGTTCTCTACCTCAGGTTTGGCTGGCTTTGCAAGGCTTTGTCCAGGCGATCAGTATGAGGTAAGCAGCGAGTTACATATTAGTATTATTAGTGTTGCATGCCAAAATCTATGTCGATAGGGTTTCCTGGAGTCTTTTCTGTGATTCCGGTATATAAATGCATTGCACTCCTCCCCAATTACATTGCTCATATGAAATGCCTGAAAATCTGCTACATCCATAGTGGCTGTTGCCGTAGCAACACTCTCAGCTCTGATCCAGCAGCACATCACAAACTCTCCTCCCAGCTTAGTGAAACAGTGTTTATTAGGCTATGAAAAACTACAGATCACTACAGTACATGTGCTGGATGTTCTTTCCCTTTAGTTAGTGTGCAGCTCTGATGGAGTGGGCACATGAGCCTGCCTCTGCCTTTTCAAGCCCATCTCTCCCTCCTTACCTTTGTTTTCCTCTCATCTCTGTCCTCCCACTCCTGCTGCAGATTTTCATGCGGTATGGACGGCAGCGCTGGAAGCTGAAAGGGAAGATTGAGGCAAACTCCAGGCAGAGCTGGGACGGAGAGGAGATGATCTTCATGCCTCTAATCACAGATCTCATCTCCATAAAGGTGCAGTGGAAGATACTATGCAAAAAGTATCCCTGAACATCTGATTGTAAACCATTAAAAATAATCTGTCTAAAATATTAAATGTATTACTTTTTTTAATATCCAGGAAAAGCTATAAATGGTCTTGGAACATGTCTACCCAATCCCCGTAATTAAAATGTCAGGATTTATATATATATTCATGAATATGCAATTTGCAAATGCCCCCATTTACTCTTGTCATCACAAATAGCTGACTTGCTAACTGCTAGTAAACTAGCTCGCATTTTACACAGATTGGTATCAGTATCTGAGTGATTCATTTCAACAGTAGCCAAGACTGTCAAACTATATATACTGTATATCCTAACAATCAAAAGTTTGCATTTACTAATATTAGCTAAGTTAGCTAGCTAGCTGCTTAGCACATACAGTAGGTTCTGTAGCTAAAAGTATTTAATTTTTTGATGTAATTGGTCCAGGGCTGGGAAGCTTATTAAATCACTATATATGTTTTTTAATGGAAATACTGAAAAAAAAAATTTAAATGCAAAATCTGACTTTAACACTGTGCTAACAAATTTGGCACAAACACATTCTATATAAACAGTGTTGTCCATCTAAGAGGACTTAACGATTTACAAATCACATGTTTTCTTGAAGAGTACTTCAAGAAAAGAATATTGAATAAAATATCAAATGCTTATATTTCAACTTAAATCAACTCAAATCAATATTTGAGTATTTCCACATGAAATGTGATCCCTGACTGCAATACTAACTATTGGTGACTTTTCCTCAGGTAACCGAGCTGAAGGGGCTTGCCACTCATGTCCTGGTGGGCAGTGTGATCTGTGAGACCAAGGACCTATTCACTGCCATGCCTCAGGTGGTGGCTGTGGACGTCAATGACCTGGGCACCATCAAACTGAACCTGGAGGTCACCTGGTTGTAAGTAGCAACAGACTTAAAGGGTGCTTCTATTCGTTAATTGCAACTCCCTGTTTCCATTCCTTGCTTCCTCTATTTGTTTCTCAACTTCTCCTTCTGAGGAAGCGGAGAAAGCATGCAAGAAAAGGAAACGAGCACAGGAGGGATCGAAAACAAATGTGCTTACCAAGTGTCACTTTAAAGTGACTTTACTGAATTCATTTATTGATGATGTATTAACTGTATAACATCTGCATGTACACAACAGGAATTACTGCTGTGAGTAAAATAAATGAGTAAAAACTCATTTATCCTTAATTAAAACATAATTGCACATGTATATTGCATTCTTAAATGTTGACATTTTAACTTAAACACAGTTCTACTCACCACATGACTCCTCTATTTTTAAAGCAAGGTGTATCAATTGACTTTCATGCAAAAAAAAAAAAAAGGCAAAATAAAAAATACTTCTGTGTAAGAAACACCTGTGTATCCTTGATCAGAAAGCCTCATCTCTGCTTGTTCCTTGATTCCTCCAAGTGCAGTTTTAAGAACTGGTACAACCTTAAAGATGGCAAACTTTGATCGATTTCTGGGTCACAGGCTGAAGGATGTAGCATCAAGGAATAAAGGTGGCATCATTTAGAGTTTTGGGACGCACCAAAGACTTTGTCACCTCTAGAATAAATTGAAGTATGCTGCCTTCTGCTGGGGAGTTAAGGGACTGACTGAAGATTTCCTTTCTCAAATGAATAACCATGTAACCATGTCTTTCCATGCAGTCCATTTGATGTGGAGGACCTGACCCTGTCCTCGGGTAACGTGAGCAAAGCTACTGCCCTGCAGAGACGAGTGTCAGTGTACAGCCAGGGCACGCCTGAGACCCCCACATTCCAAGACACAACATTCTTTGTGAGTCTTAGTTCTTTTAGGTAGATTTAATAAGTGAGTTCATGCATTCTGTGTGAACCATGAAAGCTTTTTTTCAACTAAGCAGCTAATTAACAGCTCTTACTAAATTGTGCATATGTTGTAAGAGTGAAAACACTAAAATGTGCAGGGGGTTCTCCAGGACCAGGGTTGGGAACCTGTGTACTAAAGTGTAAATATATAATATTTGTAAGTCCCAATGAACATAGCATCATTTATTTAAAATATTTAAAATGATACCAAACTTGAGTGTAAACATCCAAGTGAGTTTGAATGAAAATAAGATAGAGTCATGAGATCTGAGAAGTGTCTGGCCATGGTCTAATATTTAAATAAGCTTTCTTGATTGAACAAACCTATTTTGCTATGCTTCATTAACACCAATTAACTACCTGCCCTGGCCTTCATTGTCAATATCCCATCTCCCTGCTGTGTATGTGTGTGTCTAAATGTGTGTGTATTGGGACGGGTGCACAGACATGGCAGCCTCAGCCTCGTCAGGGCCACCACCTCTCATTCCTGCATACACTCAGGGACAGTCTCTTAGAGAAACTCAGACGCAGTCGCTCATTTGGTGACTTGGCTGCACTGCGGCCTCGTCCCAGATCCAGTCTGGAAGTCTACGTGAGTCAGGTCATTGTGTGTGCCCAACTACCTTCAAAGCATGTGTGTGTGTGTGTGTGTGTGTGTGTGTGGTGGTCTTGCTAAACTTACAAATCTGTTCCACCCAGTTCCTGTATCTCAGTCTTAATATTTCCATTTCTGCTTGTTGTACTGCATATAGAACTGCACCATTTAGATGACTGAGATTTCCGTGATGATTGCCCGAGATGATTTTTTCTGTTCCTCCCTCATTTGTTCTCACAGTCCACATTGCCTGATGACGTTTTCGAAAATGGCGGCTGTGGTGTAGCCGAGTGCAAGCGCCTGTCCTTCACCTTCTCTGATACACCAGCTTCTAGCCCAGCTCCTGGCCAGTCACACCCTGAGATCACTGTAACGCCTCCTGAAAGTGACCAACCACCTCAGCTTCCTGCCTTAGATCAGCCTGGTGAGGAAGAGGACGGTGAGGAAGAGGAGGAGAGCACCAGTGTAAGTGCCAGCCTTGCAAGCGCCAGTGAGGCAGAATCAGAGCGCGAGTGGGAGCGAGTGGAGTGTCAGCATGGGTATGAGTCCACAGCACCCTCGCTCTCCTCAGAAGGCCAGGTCTCAGCTGTGGGGCCAGAGGATGTTGTATTCCTGGAGCCTGGCAGCCATGATGAGAGCTCAGAGCTGAAGCCAGTGGAGCTGGATGGGGAGGAGGGCAGTCTGACCAGGCAGCTGGTAAGGAGGCTCACTTCCTCTGATATCCTGCCTGAACCAGCTGCTCTGAGCTGGGCTGGAGAGAGCAGCCTGGAGGAGGCAATCCACAGCCTGCTAATGAAGCTGGAGAGCGTGGCCCAGCGCTGCCGAGAGCTTCAGGACCTCGAACAGGAAGTGATGAAGCTGGAGGACCTGCTCAAGGTGAGAGATGGGTACTGCTAATCAGGGTTTTCCTAGATTTTCAAGATTAATTTTTTCTTTTAGTCAAAATTGTCAGTGGTGATGACCATCTCCAAAGTATTCTTTCGTGAACACAGTTTTTGGCTTTCTCAACTGAATAAATATGACTGGCTGCAGTATTGGCAACCTTAGTTTAAAATTACCTATTTGGCTGAGGTTAAATTGTTGCATCTTTTAACTGGTTAATTTTTTATAATTTTATTGTGTACTGTTTGTTAACATGATTAATGTCAAGTTTTTTTAGAATCATTATTAAGCTATTAATCCTCTCTATGACTAAGGAGGAGTCCTGTTGTGATTCAATAGCATTTTCAGAATTATCACTATCCTCCACGCTCATGTCCTGCTGCTCTGTGACACTGCATGAGCATCGGTTTTAAGAAATGTGGTGACTAGCTTCATGTACCTCATAAAAAAATGTGTGTTAGCCTTTATTCTCCCTGGTATGTGTAGTAGAATGGCTAGGGGATAGGGTTTGCTGCTATGCTGGGATAAAAATTGGGTAAAAATATACTTGATAGTCACTGTTACCTCCATGCCTTCACTGTGTAATACATAGTAATATTTATTTTAGACTTATATAGCACCTTTCTCACACCCTTCAATCAAACCGCAGTCTGTCTTTAATGGCATTTTTGCCTCAGTGCGCTGAATGCTATAGGGTGCAGAGCCACTACTCTGTTTTTCAGCTGTTGTGTCTCCTCAGTGCCGAGGTCCTGCTCACAGGAGTCGCTCCTCCAGTCTCAGCGTCACTGTGGAGATTGCTCTAGAGAGTTTTGACTTCCTCAACACCTCAGACTTTGATGATGAAGACACTGGGGATGACAACGCTGCTGTCTCACGCACTGTATTCTTCGACATGGAGACTGAAAGGATCGGGTAAGCTCTCTGTCTACAGTTCCTCTACTGTGTGAATCTTTCTGTAACCTTTCACCTCTGTCTCTCTCTGTGCTTGTATGAAAGACAAGACTAATTTGGCAATAATACATATTTTAAGCAGTATTTACATAGAAGTGTGTGAATATCAATATAAAAAAGAATCCATCTCTGTTAGCAGTGAGTTTTTACCAAGGCAGCAATTTAGTGATTTAAAGAACCAGTCTACACTTTTAAGATAGATAGATAGATAGATAGATGAATGAATGAATGTTTTAAACATCTACTACAAAATATCAGCTATGAAGGACTTCCCTCTTATACTTCAACAATTTGATATGAACAGTTTTTTTATTTATAAGACACATCATACACTTTCTCCATTTCCAGTTACTTTTAATGTTGTGGAATGGCTGCAAAATGAGTTCCTGTTATCACTTGTGTTATAGCATCTGTAAACAGCCTCTCTTTTTTTTCCTCTCTCTCTCTCTCTCTCTCTCTCTTGAAGTTAATAAGACGTGCATGTTTGTGTGTGTAACAGGCCAAGTCGGCATCCAGAGGCCCGGGGTCATCTGAGTGAAGCCCTGACAGAAGACACAGGTGTGGGTAACAGTGTGGCCGGGAGCCCGCTGCCACTTAGCACGGGCAATGACAGTCTGGATATGGCCATTGTCATTCATTTGCAATATTGCAACCATCTCATTCAGGTAAGATACACACACACACACCAACCCACAGAGCTCTACAGCAGTCACAGTTGTAGTGTGCTAATTTCTACTTTTCATGCTGGCAAGCTCTATAGTAATAGTTTATAGTTTCTCTGTTTAACAGTAAACATTGTATATCTGGAGGCACAACACTCTGAATGTGATGGGTGTAAATGTTAAATTTGTTACAGTTGTTGACATAAAACACTAATAATTTGTTTGTGGTCATAGATGTTGACTTCAGGAGGAAGCACGTGGCAGCATAAGGCCTATTTGAACAAACTTTCTGTCCAAACTGAGTTGCTTGAGGAGTTAACAGAGAACAGCATAGAGTGGCTGGGAAGCATCAGCTCAGCTGCTGAGGGTGAGTATGTGAGCTTCTGTGCTCGATATGAAGAGACTTCACCCAGCACACAAATATATACAATGCAAGAAAATGGCTGTTCAAATAAGGACAGTTTCACACTTGTGTTTATTCCTGGACTTGAGGCTGTTTGCATCGAGACTTTGGTATGTTGTATTAAGTGTATCTCTGTGTGGGTGTAGGGAACCAATCTCTGGTCTGCCGAAAACAGTATCCTGTGGGTTGCCTTTAAGTAAACTTTGACAAATCATGTGAAAGTGAGTCACTTTTGGGGCCAGGCGTTAAATAACATGATTGGCTGAAATTGTCACATTACTTCCAGTTTCAGGTTTTACAAAGGTTGGGGCCTCCAAAGAAGACAGAAGGCCTTCTAGATATGTAGAGTGAATAAATACAACTCTACGTTTGTTTTATAGATAAGCAAGCAGCTTTGACTGACAGGTTACACCCAGGCTGTTTAGTGCCGTGCAAAATTACAGAAACTAATTAAATAGTACATGAATGAAATAAACATAAGGACAATAACAACAATCAGTTATGCAGTAGATCCATGATTCAGAATTTGCCTGTGTGAAAACAAACATGCTTTGATGAGGCCACCTCCCAAACAGTCCTAGGATTGCTCCAGGTATGGACTGGAGTTTTTAAGCCAAGTGTGAATTGGCTCCAAATTAGCTGGAGCTTTTACATCAAATTCCCTGCATGTGAATTAAAGATGTTATGACTGCAGCATTCAGATTCTTGTGAAACATAGTATAAATGTTACCAAACCACAGTTTGGTACAGATAGAAATGTGTACGTTGGCAGGTGTAAAATATCCCTAACCCTGTCTGTATATGTCCTCAGTGCTGCCTGGGCTGGCAGAGCGGTCAGCGCTGCTGTCCCTGTGGTGTGAGTGCGCTGGTTCTGGAAGCCTGTTTCACAGTACGGTGGAACGAGTCCTCAAACACATGCAGCAACGCTTCACTGCACCACTGCAGGAGACTCACCCTCACAGCACAGACTTGGGTACACGCCACACCACACCACATGACACTATACTGCAGCCTCACACATCTTACTGTTTCCTCTCTTTCCTGCTTAACTCTTTAAACACCAAGACTTACATTCCTCACTCTTGTGGCTGCATACCTTTTCATATTAGTTTCACTGTAATTACTGAATTCGTAGCAGTTACTAATAATATACTTTAAAGGGAATACATGAACAAGAAGCATGGCCTTTAAGGGGTTGACAATACAGAAATAATAGTTATAATAGTGGTAGGATCTGCTTGTTTGTGTAGATAGATTTTAGAACAGATTACAAAGTTAGATTGTTTTGGGTTTGGCACATTCGTACCTGAACATTACATAGTCATTAATTTAAGGTATGTGTGTATGTGTGCAGTGATCAGGCTGGTGGTGGCTGAGATGATGGACAGGAATGAGCTCACCTCCACCCCTTCCATTCTGTCACAAGACATTTTGACAGTGTTCCAGTTTTACAGCTACACCACCAAGCACAATCTCACAGACATGGAGCAACACCTGCTGGAGGTGGCCAGAGAGGGTAAGCCACACTTCCATACACACATAAACTCAAGCTAGGATCGCTTAGCGATGTATCAGTCATTATCAATAGCTGCCATTAAATCAGTATGTAGTATTATCCAATAACTTAAATAGTAGTTTCACTTAATTGTCCAAAAAAGTGAATTACCTGCCCTGTTAGCCAGAGTGGTAGTGTCGAGTATCAAACTGCTATGCTATGACACTATAGTCAGATCTGCTGTTATATAAGCCTATAATTAATCAGCATCTTCTGACCAGTAGTATAATATCAACTCTAAACAGGATCTTAGTTTAATTCTATGAAATCCTCTTCATTTTCACTGGAATTTACATCACATATGCTCAGTTACTTCATTTCTGTGACACTGACTTTGGATGTTGATCACTATGAAGATAAACTAAGACAAGTGTGATATGAAAGCAGCTGATGGTAATCAGTTAGTTAGCTAGAATCTCTCTGTTTTTGTTACCCTTTTTAGTCGAGAGCAGGAAATGTCAGAAAAGGAAACCTTACAAAATGTGCAACACACAGTGTTGTCTCACAAAGACATCAAAGTCTCAGTGGAAACTTTTTCTCTGATGAAGCAAAAATTTTACAATGGGTTTTTGCAGGAAATTACATAACTATCTAGAATTTTCAGTGCAAAGAAATTAGCTTGTGACAGAAAAAAACTGCCAACATTTTTTTTTAACTAATTTTTCTTTTCTCTTTGCATTATGAGCATAAAGTTAACAGGAACAGCAAGTTACACAGCAGCATGTGCCACTTTACTGTAGTGAAATAGTAATCCCACATCGAGCTAAAGACATCTTGAACATGATTATGGACATTGTAGTGGCTGGATCACCTATTAACATAGTACTGAGAAAAGGTATTTAATAAATAAATCACAGCATTGCCCCCAGTCTAGCAGCTGCCATGTAGAAAGGTGGTGTCATAGTGCAGTACGCTGTGTAGGAAATGTCCATATGTCACTGAATTTACGTTTCAGCCGAAAATGAAAAAGCTGTTTGGTTTCCGTAAGTGAGTGTGTGTTACTGAGTAAACACTTACGCATGTTCAGATAACAGTTTTACATGGTATTCAGTTACTGCTCTATGAATGATTCTCTATGAGTGAACTGGTTTGACACTGATTTTGTCTGTGTCATGTTTGTCCTGCTGCTTGTTGATGAAGTGATTTGGCTGTAGGGATATTGAAGATGTGCATGTTTTGCGTGTTGCAGCTGCGTTTGCGGAGCGTTTGAGCTCTGCTGATGCTGAGTGCTCTGTAAAGGAGTTGCAGGAAATGTCCATTACTGCCCTCCAGCCCCGTACACACACGCTGCGTGTTCTTGCTGGCCTCCTGACCACTGATGACCCTGACCTCAGCAAAGCTGCCTCTGCCTTTCTCTCTAACGCTGCCTCACATCCACTTTTTAGGTCAAAGGTCAGTGCCATAGACACCACAATCTCGCTGACTCTCTTTTAAGCAGCCAGTGCATGTTCTTTAATCCCGATTGACTCAAGAGACCAAATGGAAGAGGTTCAGGGCTTAATTTTTGTGTTTGTGTGTGTGTGTTGTCAGGCAGTGCATTGCTACACACAAGCCTTATCAGAAGCAGGTGCCCATGCACAGAGAGCTGCTTGTGTTGCTCTGAGCTGTCTGCAGGTCAGTATGAGCAGCACACTGATTTAATTTCAGTCGTGTGATAATGTTGAAAGTGATTGTGTTAATGTACGTTTGGAAATCACAGCATTTTTGTGTCTTTTTTTTCTCAGGCTGTGGAGAGCATCAGAGCAGTTGTGGCACTGTGTGACTCTGCCGATGAGGAGCTCCGCCATATTGCCATACAGACCCTCCTCACATTCGGTATGTCAGCAGTTAGCAGTGGCTTTTCTTTTGAAGATATAGAATGTGCATTTTGTATCGTGTAAATCAGAGCTGTTCAACTAAAATTTGTGAAGAATCAGCTACATACAGTTCCATGACTGAATGGTGACAACAGTTACCTATTAATGATTAACCAATAATGATTAGTTATTTGCTATAAATAAGACTATTTGAAGTGGTTATGTTTTTGTGCTTCACCTTACCATATATGACTAGCACCACAGACTCTGAACAGATGAGACACATCGGTTTTGAACTTGAAGCAGAGAATAAATGCATCTTTCTCTGTCAAATCGTCTTGAAACATTCTTTCTCATCATTGGCTTTTCTCTGAACAACCCATGTTGTCTGATCACTATTTAGGAGAAAGGGTATAAAATGAAAAATCTATAAACATCTGTGAAAACCATTTCTTTTCTCTTCTTTTTGCTAAGAATATATACTACACTTGCAAGGCACTGTATATTGCATGGCAGTCCATAAGAAACATTTCTCGTACAGTTTATGCTGCAAACCCAGTCAGCGTTCCATTTATGCTGTTCTGTAGAAAGTTTCACCATCAGAGAGTGTGAGTGTGAAACGTGTGTTTGTGTGCAGGTGAGGAGGGTCGGCTGGCATACGAGCAGTTGGACACAGTGCCAAGGGAGATGGTACGACTGGGTACACGTCGTGGCACTGCTGTCACCACTGCCTTCTGAGAGCAGCAAGTACAAAAGCCCACATTACCGTTCCTGTGTCCAGCTGTCCCACTTATCCGGGGCACGAGAGTGTCCAGGCATTAAGAACTGAGGCACTGTTCCCCTCAAAGCCACTCTGTACCAGGGCCTGATGCATAGATCACTTCTAGCAGTAGTTATCATTTTTATGATGATCACACATTATTACTGATGCTCTTTCTGACTACCGTTTAATTATTGGTTGGTACTAGTTGAGGTTCCTGAACTTGCACTTGTCAGAGGCCTGTACATAGAGCACATTATTGTCGTATTGTGTGGCGTATCCTACCTGAACTACCTGAGACTTGTGCTTTTCAGCTTCAGGGATTCTGAGGGACGTGTTTAACCTAACCCTCGTACTTACTCAGAGTGTATGTGTGAGTAAATAAGTCCTAACTGTTACGCTTGGCTCTACACCATGTGGATGCTACTAACAGAAGCACATATCTGTTTATCCAGACCTCACATAACGTTCGCTTTGCTTTGCAGTGCCACCAATTAGCATCACACAGAGCTGTCTTGTTTGGAATAATGAACAGTAGGGTGGGGACATGGTGGTCTGCCACTAGTGACTGAAGAGGCAAGCTTCCTCAGTGTAATCCTGCAGATTAAGTATTGCATTAATATGGTACGAATGCTCTGGTGAATGGCAAGAACAGATAGATGTGTGTATGTGCGTGGGCGTGTGTATGTTAAAATGCACTTTTTGGTATCTCAAGTAAGAAGTCTTAATGGATTTACTGTGAATTTGATGTTAAGCTTCAATGAAGACTGAAAGTACAGTGCTCTGTGATCCAACTCGCTTCTGTGCCTAGTGTAACTGTACTACTGAGTCGCATTTTTAACTGTGATTTTAACTCCTCTGTTCTTCACTTTATTTATTTTTTTTAAATTACATCCATGTATCTTTTTACTTTTTAATCATAAAATTGCATTGTATCCACAATATACTAAATAATTTACTTTCTTTGGTATTTGTGATTACTCCCTGCAACCACACAGACTGTCACATGTTGATGTTAATACTGTAAACTTAAGTTGTTTTATTGATCACTTGACATTGTATTATCTTTGAGAGTACTGATGTGCTTAGTAAGCACTGAAAATATTTGTTTTTAGTGTTTATATTAGCCTGTTATTTTTGTCATTGGTCACTTCGCAAATTTCTAAAGCCATAATTCACACAAGAACAATATATAGCTCGCTTATTTTGTAATCTGTGTCACAGAGCTTTGTAAAGTTGGCCTATTTTCCAATATTAGATAATAGTTTTTGTTTTGTTCAATTTATTCTCATTTCCATAGTATTTTTGGACTTAGCCATCAAGGAACCAATTTAACACCCGTCTCCAAGGAATTTTTTTGTGTATAGAGTTCATGCGAGTTGTGTAATGAACATTGATAATTCAAATCCAAGCTTACGCATAAACCTACACCTAAACCTCATTTTTACATTTTCACTAACAAACCCCTGAGGTCCTGTTAAATATTTTAGTATTATTTTTCATTACTGGTTTGAGATTAATGTTTTAGTTAGCAGGGTAGAGGAGTGCTGTATAAACAGCCTTAGCACAACTTGGATTTGAATAAATGCAGCACTCTGGCTCTCAAACCTATTGTATAATATCGCCATTCACTTTTCTTTGTGTTTATAATATTCTGCTGTGTTGCAATAAAGTTTATTTTTGGATAATGTTATTTACTGAAAGCCTTCAAAAGCCTGTTTCCTTTTTGGTGTGTTTTGTATTGGGTAAACCTTTTAATATCTACAAGGTAACGATTTGTGAGTGTGAAATTGGTGACCGTGATTATATTATTGCAGTATATTATACAATTGGTTTTCATTTATAGATTTAACATAACAGTTCTGCTAGATCATGCTCAGATTAGGAATGGAGATGACCAGTCATTAGGAAATAATGAGGGCACTATTAAAAGCTGTTGCAAATGGAGTCAAGTCCAGCTAATGGTAGTCAGCCAAGCAGTGAAAGTGTGTGGTATGGTGAGGAAAAACCATTCAATAATGCTCATGGTAGACTGGCCACAGACACACTGGTTGGCTAGACAGTATTGGTTGGTAGAAGATGAGCTGACCGACCAACCAACCAACAAAAAACAAAACAAAACAAAAACCCCAACACCCACCTCATGGCAGAAGAAAGAGGCCAGCACAACTGCAGAGCCCTAGCTGCTTTGGATGGGAGACAGCTTATGCCAAACAACTATGAAAACATACTGAAGATTTTGCAGTGCAGCAAGGAGAGACTGATCTAGTTTCCAAAATGCCAGACAAACCAAGAGCCAAGTTAATGTACCAAGTGCAGTGAAAATGTTTATAAAAAATATGGCTGTTTATTCATGTACATGTCAAAGTTTTACATATGTACAGAGAACATGATGGTGGATAACAAGTTTGAAAATCTTTACAGGAATGAAGATTTAAAAAAAAAAAAAAAATTTTAAAATAATTGCACATCACTTGTTGAGGAGAAAAAGTCAAGAAACAAGTTAACAAAAATCAAACATAGCACCTCACATGCCACAGTTCTCAATTGTCCGAGGCACAAGTTTAAAAGCTATTTTGATGCATCGTCTGGGGCAGTGTCGTCATCTGTTTCAGTCACAACCGTGGTATTCTCTGCATCTTCCGTGTTCGTTTCCTCATCCTCCAGATCACTTCCAGAGTCTGCATTTTTGCACTCAGGATCTTCATCTTCATTCTCATCTTCCGCATCAAAGGCAATTTCTCGTAGTTCTTCCAAGTTGTCTGGACTTTTACCAGTTAACCGCTGTCACCCAAATTAATAAATTAGTATTTTGAATAAGATTATAGCTACATTAAGCACAAATGACAAAGACTTTACCTCAATCATGTCAGCCATGTGTTGGACATGCTGTGCTAGCTCCTGTAGTTCATCATTTTCACTTTGCAGCTTAGCAATCTGCTCATCTTTGGCTTCTATTTCTTTGTGAAGCTGTTAGGAAAACATTTGTCAATTAAGAGAATTGAGAAGTAGATAAACTCAACTTAATGATTTTTCTCCTCTACACAGTATAAACCTGCTCTCAGGTTAATAAATACAAAGTCTTGTACAGCAGGGTTTGTTCATTAGAGGGCAATAAAACATTTACCATTGCAACCCACCTGCAATTCATGTCTAAATGAGAGATTGCACAACCTGACATTTAGCTTATAAGAGCCATTTAATCTGGGCATGCTCACACTTAATGCATCTTGTAAGGCCGGTTTTTGGTTTTACATTTTGGGTAATATTACAGTAAACAAGATATGGTAAAAACCTTCAAAGGGATCAGCATCAGTACAGGACAGCAAGCCAGTGAACAAAACCTATGCCATGATGGGTCATCTGTGCTGAAAGAATAGCCAGTAGAGCAGGGATACATGCTAGAATTCACTGACCTTCTCATTCTCCTGGAGAACATTGAAAAGGGCTTTCCGTCGCTCTTCTGCCAACTCCTTCCAGTAAGAAGAGGTAGGGGTTTCTGCGGGAGTGGGGTGGACAAACAAACAAACAAACTTGCCATTATGTTGGTGACTAGGCTTGACCTCCCTGATTTAACTACATAAAACTCCTGAGGGACTGGAAAAGTCCTGTTTAAGAATTTGACACCATACATGTAATATTTTCACTATACTTCTGTTAGGCCTTTATCTAGACAACATGAGAAAGAAAATGTGACTAAAGCTCATACAACTAGAGTTACCTTTGACCATCAGCTCATAAGCTTCCCGTGAGATTCCTTCAGTTTGGTTTTCATTTTCTGGGTCTGCATTTTTCACTGCCACTTCAGCTTTAACTCTCTTTGAGCCTTTCACCTGGTCAGCACTCCATAGCTTCCTCTTAGGAACAGCCTTCCCAGTCTAGAGAAAAATGAAAAAGTTTTGTGGTCTGGTCTTATTTCAGTTTAGCCGATTGCTCTTCATTCAAAATAGCTGATCATGCTGTGTACCTCAATGATCTTCCCAAGAGGCTTATTGACAGCAGATGGCTGGAGGACCTGAAGTGTTCTCCTCCCGGAAGATGCCACTGATGTTTGTGGTGTAAAAAAATTCTGCAAGACACAAAGAGGATAAATATGGGCTTTCAGAAGTGGTATCATGCAAGCATTAACATCTTAAAATATAAAAGGTGGTTGATGTACAAATGGTCTGAACTGACAAACTATACTTCTCTCAGCCTACCACAACATTCCCACGGCTCCTTCGTCTCCACTTACACTCTTACCAGTCATTGTGAGACATAAGCAAGCACGGTAGCTAAGCAGCACTGTGTATGCATGCCTAGCTTGCGTGGGAAAGGGGCAGGACAGTCAGCTACACCAGGCAAAACACCTCAAATTCCCACAGTCAGCCATTGGTCCTTACATATTATCTTACTGCATGAACTTTAAACAAATAATTACTGTGGGAACTTGCGTTAAAAAACTCATTACTGCCAGCTGAGTTAGGAGTTAGTTAATGTTTCCACCCACAAAAAAAGGTAGCAGTAGAAGCCACAGTTAACAGGATTAAACACCAATACACAATGCAGCAAGCTGTGCCTATGTAGGCAATGATTAATTCAGCTACTGAGACCAGGGTTCATTTAAATCAAGACTTGTACATAAATTACACAAACTAATATGAGGCACTCCCCATTTTAAAGCATCACCCAGACTAATTTCTAAATGGTTAACT
This sequence comes from Pangasius djambal, assembly GCA_022985145.1. Taxonomy (NCBI): domain Eukaryota; kingdom Metazoa; phylum Chordata; class Actinopteri; order Siluriformes; family Pangasiidae; genus Pangasius; species Pangasius djambal. The sequence goes on from CM040997.1 coordinate 8,027,473, forward strand.
CCTCTGGGTCAGCTAACTCTAGGTTGGTGTTGGGTCAAATTTTTCTTCCCCTCATCTCATAGTTCAAGTCAGTGTCTGAGAAAATTGAGGTTATGGTTTATTTCAACAGGTTTGGCTACTGTCTATCCATGACACTATTAGTAACCTAGCTCCCAGTTCAACTAGCAAGCTAGTTTTTTTTTTTTTTTTTAAAGAAATATCTATCCTGCTAGTCCCAAGTTATATACGCACATAAAGTCACTGTCATTATTTAAAAAGAAAGAAACCAAGTCCCCCCCAATGAGTAAACCTCTTACATACCTTTAAGTTTTCACGAGGATTTTCCACTTGCTTCATTTTTCTGACAGAACTCATTTCTTCAGTTATCTATGGACAATTAAGAGACAAAAATCCTCTTAATGTAGTTACCCAGCTGTACATTAGTGACTTTATTCAGTGGGAACCTCACAGAACCCAATACAATAAGACTTCACAGCTCTCAAAAGCTCTGGGTGATTTTCAGTGACAGGTGACAGTTATAAGCCTGATTTACTGGACAATTCAATAGGATTAATCTAAAGCTTATAAACGAGTATAAACAACATTAACCCAACAGCAACTTTAACAAAACGACAGTTTAAACACGTTTGGGTTCTGTTGATAGAATAGGACCAAACAGCAACAAGGACGAAATATAATGTACACATTTGCCCAATGTGTCCGAACATATGGATATTCGGATTAAATACAGAAACCAGCTGAGACCTCATTTATTCCGCAGTGGAAAGGGGCCAGGATGCAAAACCCCCTGAAATAACTAATACTAACGTTGTAATATTTACCAAGTATGTCCAAAACTGAAGCTAAAGCTAAGGCTAGTAACTAGCTAAAAATAAGATAATCCTTAATATAACTAAATAGGCTGGTCTATTACAGAGTCTGCACAACAAAACACTTTCGCTAAGAAATCACTGAGAGAAAGAAAAACGACTAGCTAACAAGCTAACGACAGCCAACATAGGCGCCAAAACCTAGCTAACCAAACACAGCAGTCACACAAAGCAAAAACAACGCCATGAAATACAAGTCTTTAGATTTGCAGCCAACAACAAAGGATTAGAGGAAGAGATAGTCAAAATTATCCAGTTAAAAAGGGTAGAATAAACAAACTAATGAAAAAGGGTCAGGTATTTCACAGAGCCCATACTACAGCCAGACTTTTAGCTCTGCTAGCTAGCTATCGAAACTTTTAAAACAACAATGTTCCACAAATCTCCAACAATAAACTCTTGAGGAACAGATCGCTACCAGACATAAAAGGAAAAAGTAATTACCTTAGTGCAAAACGTGACGACTTTGCTGCTTGACTTCTTCAACACACCGCTTATATATATATTTTTTTAAGTACAGCGCTGAAATGTGAACAGAGAAGCGCGCGCCACAAGCTTAAGTAGCAGCCCCGAGTTTGATCACGTGACTCTGCGACGCGCAAAACAAATCTTTCTCAAGTGATTCGAGTCATTTAGTTCAATTCAGTGAAGTGACACGAATCGTTTACTCAAATAATGGTTCATGATTCAGATTGGCGGCGGAGGGAGCGCTGCATTCATTCTGCATGATATTTTAGAAACTGTTCACTGTTCCAGGTCCTGTACGATGTTTTGATTTTCCTGTTTGATTTTCCTTGATCTTTCTGTTCAGCACCAGGGTCCGGGATCACTGGAGTTACACGTTCATGTTCCACTAATTTTACCAAAACATAAAGATCTGCATATATTGTTTAAAACCATGGGTATAGAGAACTGCACAAACATACGTTATGGACTCTCCTGTCATCTGTACAGCTCATTCTTAACCATAAGAACTGATAGTTAATTGGGCCGTTAGATTAAGTCCTGGTGTGAACAATTCAAGAGTCGAACAGCTACTCTAAAACAGCAGCCCATATATTTACTGTCACATGCAAACCACGTGACGTCTCGAAGAGGTTGCCAGATTTCCTGTGATCCATTTAAATTCTGAGCAGACGATGTCGAGGGTGACGGAGAAATGTTTCAAACATACGAATGAGCTAACACGATTAAATTTGGGAATTTTTTTTCATACACACACCATGTTAATTAGAATATGGTCAGAAAGGAATTAAAACGTATAACTTCTGGGATTGGTCAGATGTTTTTATTTGTAGACGGATTGGTCTGTTTCAAAGGTATCTGGCAACCCTTTAACATCAGAACTGCCTGATGTTCATCGTCAGCCATTTTAAGTTGTTTGTTCAGTGTGGGGCGACGGGCTGTTGTTCTTCAGACAAATAGGGATCAAGGTCGAGGTCTCGAAGAACCGCTCGAAAGACATTTTACACAACTATTTTGTAATTATGGGTCCACCGCGAAGCAAATCTAGTCGTCTATTATCCGAAAGAAGGGAGAATCTGAATTGGTTTGTCAGTTTATCTTGACATGGCACGAGAGGTTTGGTCGGTTGGTTTTGACGACTGAGGAAAAGCTTGAAAACAACGCAGCGGAGAGAAACAAGCTCGGCAACAACTAAGCTTCTGCACACGAGAGTTTATTTTAAAGTGTGTTATTTGATAGCAGAGCATAAGGTTGTGGTTTCAAATTTCAGTAATTTCACACAATGATACTTGTGTTACGATAGTTAGCTACTACAGAAGTGAGCTAACTGAAGTAGCCACGCCACGCACTTCCCATCTCTGCTAGCATAACTAGCTAGTAAAGAAGAAAACAGGTAGAAAATGTAACAGTCGGACCGTCAACACACGTTAGCTAGCGAGCTATCATAGAGCAGTTATCATTAGTCTGACATGTAGCTGACGGTTAAGTGAACTCTGCTGTAGTTGGCGTGTTGTGCGCAAAGCTTTGCTGCTTAGGTTTCGTTAGCTAGCGGCGGCCACAGGAAAGCCCGAGGATGGGGAACTACAACAGCGGGGCCACAACAACAACCCTTGGGTCAGATTTATGGCCATAAAGCCCAACATGTCGAGCAGTCTGTACCTTGTTCTTGAACCTGGTGCCAACTCCTCCAGGCATCTCCGTTTCTCCGCCATGGTCGGCTTTCTCCCCTGTCATTCAGCTGCGCGTTACTGAGAGTTTAATGCATCAATATGAATCACATTTGTCGTGGAAGAGACTCCAAAATCCACAGTAGTCAGGACTAGAAAGATTTTTCTTTTAAAACTAGAATAAGGTTGTGCAACTTCAGGGTGTAAAAGCTAAGGCTATACTTCTCCATTTCCAGAACTATACAAAAAGAGCTATTGGCATGGGTTTCAGTTGTTTTGTCAGTTTTATCAGCTCTAAAATGCTGGTGTGATATTTGGTGAGCACGGAATTACATTGCTTTTTCTATTTATGAAAATTTGACGTTTTACTTAAAACATGGTGTGATTTTCAGATTCGAATTGTCAAGCCCCAGGTGCACTATCTAATATTAATCTAAAAATGACTTGATTTCAATTTGGAAGATTTTTTTTTTCTCAATTAGGTTTAGTGGATATTACAGTTAGTGCCGGATCTTTTCTTTCTTTAACTGTTAGAAACAGCATAATTTGAATAGCGTAGCCTGCTGTCTGAAAGCCTTGAAAGCAGAAAAGGTGATTAAAGGAAATAAGTCTTTACTATAAAACAATGGGAGACCCAAACTCTCGACGAAATCAAACCCGAAACCGACTCCGTGCCCAGCTACGGAAGAAACGAGAATCCTTGGCTGACCAGTTTGACTTCAAAATCTACATTGCCTTCGTGTTTAAGGAAAAGGTGCTTGATGCGTTGACCTGAAATACATATAGTGCACTTTACACTTCTTCCAAAATATATTTTTAACCTTTAAAACTAATTGCTTAATTATTTATTTTTGGGAGCTCACTAGGCTTTGGTAGATGGTTGCACCGGTTTAGTTGTGACCTGGTTATCTGGCCATCAGTTAAAGGAAGTTAAAGTTCTGTCTGAGCTGTATTTTACAAAGCCACCTTTATCAACTAGCAATATATTTTGAGCCAAGAGTCAATATTGTCCAACAAAATAATTTGACTGAGTTCTTTCCATAGTACAAAATGTTTTCTGCAAAGTGCCCACTTTAACAACCAGAACTATTGTTGTAAAATAAAGCACACCACTTGTCATTAATTTTATGTCTCTTTCACTTTGAGCAGAAAAAGAAGTCTGCACTTTTTGAGGTAGCTGAAGTGGTGCCTGTCATGACCAACAACTATGAAGAAAATATCCTCAAAGGAGTGAAGGATTCAAGCTACTCCTTAGAAAGTTCTTTGGAGCTTCTTCAAAAAGATGTTGTACAGTTGCATGCCCCTCGCTACCAATCTATGCGCAGGGTAAGAAATATTAAGCTGAGGGGCAAATCATTTTATTAGTTTGGTTAGAATCAACAACCATGAAGTTTTCAAACACGTATAGGGATACAGATTCTTTACATACGAGTGTCTGGTCACAATTCTCAAATTAACTAGAATATGCATATAGTGACCTTTTTTTCAAACCTGTAACTTTTTAAATTTTTGTAACCCTTTAATTTTCATGCGCCAGGACATCAGTGGTTATTCTGAAGAAATGGTAGTATAAAGTTATTTAAACCAACATGAGTATTTTTAATAAAAAAAAAAAAAAGTTTGCCATAGTTTTTGTGGTTGTAGGTTATTACATTATCTGCAGCAAAACACTAAATGACCTTTATACACACGCACACACTCAAACAACTGTCGAGTCTTGTCCATTTTTATTTCATTTGTCAATTGCAGTGTTTCAGCACAGTAATTTATTTATTTTTGCTATTATGGCCACTGTGAAATCCAGCAGGTGACTGTTTCAGGGTGAGGACTGTGTCTTAAAGAATTGCCAGGTTTTGTGTTTTGGAGAAAATGAATTTCAGTGTGGAATATTAATCACCTTATGAAGCATTATGTTCTCTTGTACACTGATTATAATCCTATGGTCTCTTTCTAAAGGATGTAATAGGTTGCACACAAGAGATGGACTTCATCCTTTGGCCCCGCAATGATATTGAGAAGATAGTGTGTCTTCTGTTCTCCAGATGGAAGGGAGCAGACCATGAACCCTTCAGGCCTGTTCAGGTGCCGATTTCTTATGTTATATTAGTTTTGAGTTTCATAAGATGTTTAAGTGTAGCACTTATGTTTTCAGTTAATTAATTTTTTTTATTTGTATCGAAAGGCCAAGTTTGAATTTCACCATGGGGACTATGAGAAGCAGTTTTTGCATGCTCTTGGCCGTAAGGACAAGGCTGGGATGGTGATGAACAACCCAAATCAGTCTGTGTTTCTTTTCTTGGACAGACAGCACTTGCAGGTCGGTTGTGTTGGGACACTCGTGTATATACTAGGGATATTTAAGTACACCCTCACCATTTTTACTGTTCATGCTCTTTCTGCAGACTCCAAAAACCAAGGCCACAGTTTTCAAGTTGTGCAGCCTCTGCCTCTACCTACCACAGGATCAGCTGACCTGTTGGGGGGTCGGAGACATCGAAGACCACCTCCGCCCATACATGCCAGATTAGCAGAGACATCGAAGATTCCTGCCCCAAGGCCACTGATGCAAGTTGAGCTCATACCCATCTCAGTTGAATAGAATTGAACTTGTGCGTGGAACTCTCCTTTTTGTTAACCACTCATTTTCATTCTGAAGTTCATTTTAGTTCATTTTTATATCCCACCTACCAGACAGTTTTGGTTCGGTTCACCCATTTATCCTACCCTTAACCTGTCTGCCTTTATTTGAACTTGCACGAACATTGTTTTTTGAGTGGTTGTTCTCTTGGAGCAGCACTGTCAACACCACCAATCACAGAAGGAACTCTTTAGTGGGGGAATATAGCAAAAGCAAACCAATGTCAGGGGTGCCTTAAATATGGGCCTCTTGTGTTGGACTGGTTCTGATATCAGTGTCATGAGTGGATAGTTGACATTGTCTTTATTTTTTGGGGAAAAGGATAGTTTTAAGATTAATGACAATCAGTGACAGGATTAAACAGCCTTCATAGTCATAGTGAAAAGGCTAATTTTAGTAGGTGAACAATACTTGGTAAAAATTGATTTGGGGTAGACATTGCTTCTCATTCTTTTCAACTGCCTGAGTTTTGCTGGACATTTTCTTTTGAGTGTCAATCCTTGCTTATTACATGTTAAGCTCCTTCATATTTTTTTTTTTGTTGTAATTTCTGGAAGAGTGATGTCTGATTGGGATTTAGATGTGAATATGGACATTAGAAGAGGGTCTGTCGGGTGAATTCTAATGGGTTTTATTGTTTTGGGGTGTGGGTATTCTGAAACCAATGAGCAGTTCATGCACTATTCATTCATGCTACTGATACCTGATTTTGTTTTTGTTGGTGGATATTCAGTGGGCAGCTAATGCTTAAATCCATGTACCTAACAAAAGAATTATTGTGGAAAAATTCAGTGCACCATTACATTTTTGTTTGCTTTTTTTCCCTTATTTCCAACCCCCCTTTTGGGTACTAATGATCATAAGCTAACTTTGTTGGGTAATAAAGCATAAAAATCTACCTTTTCCTGCCCGTTGCAATTCGCTTTGAATCATAAGAAGAGAGATCGCTGTGTTCATGATTTATTCATTTTGTTTGTTTAATGCCACACTGCTGAAGATATCCCAATACAGTGCAAGCTTTGAAAATCTCTTGTGGTGTTTTATTACATGCTTACATATGTATATACAAATGTTCATGGGTTCAGTGTTTCTCAGACATCATGTTAAGAATCAGCTGCCGAGGTGCTTTGTGTGTCTTCCCTGGGCGACCAGTTTCCCATTAGTTTTGTTCGTTAAGTCAACAGTAGTGAATCCCAACGTTCGTCCTTGCTTTAAAACCTGTGCAGTTATCAAGATGTCTTCCCCAACCTTGGCTGCATTCATATACCTGTCAATACCAGAGGGAAATGCTTAGCTGAGAAATTCATCCCACTGTTTATCATGAATACATGTCAGACTAGAAAATGGACTAAGCACAAAGTACACACCACTGGACTATTAGCTGGCCTACTATTATGACATTTTATTTAAAACAGTATTATGCAGTTCTGCAAATGCCTCTCTTATCTTAACCTTCATGTTTTGTTCACGCAGCAATCAGTGTCTTGTTGATTTTATAGTACCGTTCAATTATTAGCAATATTCACCCAGTGGCCACTTTCTTAGGTACATCTACCTTGTAGCTCCACTTTCTGTCCATTTTATCAGGTAAACCTACCATGCAGGTGTACAACTGCTGACCCAAACCCATCTGTTTTCTATGCACAATTTGTCAGCTTCCCTCTACCCCATCTATCTGTGGAAAGGAACCACCACTATTCTCAGCACAGCAGTAACACTGGCCATGACGTGTGATTGCTGATATGAATGCATCAGTTTCAGCAGCATTACTGGGATTTTTAAACACCTCAATGACACTGTTCGTAAATAATACACCAATCAAAAATATCTGGCAGTGCTATAGTTGTGCTATAGTGCTATATATTATCTAGACTAGAAGACAATTATCACAGATTGTGCATGAAAAAACAAATGAGTCTCTAACTTCAGCCTACAAGCTTCACCAAGCAGGTGACGTGGTGGTCCCTTTACACTGATGAATGGGGTACATGGAGGTACATGACAAGCTGCATAGTAACAGATGGGCTCCAATCAGCAGTTATACTGTAGGTAAGGAATAAAAAACTTGAGGACTTGAAAATAATCAATGACAGGGTAGCATGATGTGGCCTGACCCAAAGACTATCCCGTGTCAAAAAAACTTATTCAAGCAACTCTATATCTGACTTAGAAGGCACTGACACTGGAGACTCCTTCCAAAAATCCTAAATAAATGATTCCTTACAGAAAACCTCAAAAACAGAACCTTTGATCTGAATTACAGCTGGTGCTACTGTCAGAGGTATAGATACAGTTGTAGCTCATAAACTATAAATTCAGTGCATTAAACCCACAAAACTCTTTCACACATCTTGGTAATACCTTGTTGGCACAATGACCAGAATATAATCTCTGTAATATAAATATAATTCAAAATGATAACAGTTTCATGTAATTTTCTAATCAATAAAAGTTTAAGATTGTTCATTTTGACCCAGACAGAACATGAAGGTTAAGCCTGCTGATCATTCTTAGTAAGAAACACTTTACGTGATGTTCATGTCGACGCTGACTCCAGGTGCTCCTCTCTCTGTGTATATGAGTGCAGCAGTAGAAATCACATCCACCAGAGTGGCGGTCAGTCCGCCGTGTAGGGTCCCTCCTCGGTTAGTGTGCTCCTCTTCCACTTTCATCTGACAAACCACTTTACCTGGACTGGCTGAAACCAACTCGACCTGTTTTCACAGTCACCACATGCTCATAAGCGCTCTGTATCACAACACACAGCAGGAAGCAGCAACCACATGCTTTATACATAAGAATGAATTTAGCTCCTAAATGTAACATTTTGATGCTAGAAACTAATTATAAACTTCAAATATCAATAACACCAATAATAACAGATTATTGAAATATTATGATCGTTTTGTAGGTAACTCTTAAATAGTTTTTTCCCCTCTCTTTTTTTTTTACTTTTATTACTGTTTTTGTTATTATTATTATTATTATTATTATTATTATTATTTTGTTATTGTTATTTTTTATTATTATTATTATTATTATTATTATATTCTTCTAATCTTTCAAGATAT
>CM040997.1:8036282-8050023 GCA_022985145.1 Pangasius djambal
TAAAAAAAAAAAAAAAAAAAAGTGACCACTGAAGTGACCAGATTCATCATTTCTACCTGCAGTGTTCTGCCTAAAATGTCGATTTTGTCGAGTTTGGCTGGAAATGAGTCTCCTCAAGGTTACCTTAAAGGTGAATAAAAAAACAACTCTCACTCACCTTACTTAAAACACGGTCAAATCCCGGGGAGTCCAGCATGGCCCGCATCACCTGTCTCAGTGAATTTACAGATAACGAAACCATTTTCTCACTATATTAGATATCAAACAAACTGCAACCTGCAGTTCGGAAAGCGGCTAATGACAGCAGAAGGAATGTCTCTCTTCTAGACCATTTATCAAAATAAATGTCTGTCAGTGACGTTCTTTAGGCATTGTTTTGATGTACCATATTTTGATATGCAGTCGTATTATTTTTTAATGCACCTATTTAAAGTAAATTCTCAATAAGTGTGTATATATTATAGGTAACAATTCTGCTTTTTATTTTAAAATATTTAACTAAATAATCTTGTGAACGTGAAAGCAATTATTATGAAGACTAACTTCCGTTCCGCCAACTAAATTTGCTCGAGTAGAAGCATAGGCTACCTCACCATAGGGCCGGAGTACTATTTTGACATATTATCCGATAGATGCTGTTTTAGAATATTACAGATTTTTTTTTAAAAGAATGAATGGCACAGATTTTAGTATTTTTTCTTGTTTTCTTGCAACATTTGGCAATACACGACACTATTAACAGCCCCAGTAACAATAAAAAGTACATTTTGATACGGTTTTTTTTCCCTCTATAATGAAACATACACTATGCTGGCTTGCTCATTAGGGCAATTCATACATTTACAGTTTATATCCTGAATGTATTTATTTCTGTAAAGCTGCTTTGTGACAATGTCCATTGTTAAACGTGCTTAAAACTGATCTGTAGTTTGACAGTTCCCATGTACTAACTACACAAGAGTGTTTATATATTCTATATAAAATTACACTTTAAAATAAGTGGATTTTTTCATGTGTAGCAAAGAGAATCAATCAGAAAGAAAATATTATAAAACCAGCATTTCACCCTGTTACACCAGAAAGAGATCTAATTTTATCTTTTATTTAATCTTCTTTTTCTGTTACAACTGTCCAGATACACTTGTGTGCTCACACAAGCCAAAAGTGATAATGCATTCTTACTTACATAAGATGTGCTGCTGTAATCCATCTGTAGTACTTACATTATAGTTGCCTCTATAATTTAGAGTAACTACATAGGTATAGGAGACACCTCATATAAAGTGGGACATAAAAAAAGTTACTATTAGGAAATAAAAAGCCTTTTCATTCACTCATCTGCAGCAACTGCTTTATCCTGGTCAGGGTCATGGTGGATCCAGAGTCTATCCCGGGAAGACTGGATGCAAGGTGGGAAGACATCCTTGATGGGACACCAGTTCATCGCAGGGCACTACGTGCACATATATTCACACCTAAGGAGAATTTAGCATTGCCAATCCACCTACAGGGAGTCTGAAGGAAACTGGAGAAGGCGGAGAAACCCTACACAGGCAGGGGAGAACATGTGAAACTTCACACAGACAGTAATCCCAGGGTTCGGATCAAGCTGGGACCCTGGAGCTGTGAGGCGGCATGTCATGCTACCTGCTGTGTCATGTCAGTTTTTATGAAAGTAAAATATATAGCAAAATGAAACATAAAACATAATTAGTTTTATTTTTAATATTCACTTTAACATTACATATATTTTACATGAATGTGGTTTTATAGTGCAAAGCATTTATATAAACATTTTTATTTAGTAGGCGCCACAAAGAAAGCAGTGCTGCTCAGTTAGACTAAGCTGGGGTTACTTCTCAAACTGGTTAAAAACTATTCAAACTTAAAATGTAACTTCTAAGTTGATTATTTTTAAAGTAAGACAGAACATTAAAATGGTTTTTAAAAAAAATACAGTCTGAAATATTAATAAAGATGTGCACACATTCTAAACTATTTCATATTCTGTACATAAGGCCCATTATCTCTACTATAAGTTACATTGTGGGCCATGTTTTATGGCCACTGATTAATATATTTACTCTTCCTCCTTTAGTACATTTTAACCTGATTATTAAAGCTTGTGTGAACTATTTTATTTTTGCATTTAGCTAAAATGCTCCACAATTCAGGTGAGTCAGTCTGCCAGGATAAAGGGGTCCAGGTCAAATTCTGGAACTGAGAACGGCAGATCTGAAATCACATCATCCAAGCATACAGATGGCACTGTGAAAACAAGAGAACAATAAATTTAGTCTACAGTTAAGTCTGATCAGGTTAAGTGTTGATGACAGAGGACGTTTAAATGATTGAGGAAAAACATGTATAATGACTCATATATTAACTGCCAAAATAGATTATAAATTATGCCTGACCTCCACAATTGATGCTGGGAAAACTACATGACACATCATCACTGTAACACTGGGTTGGTGAGTTCCTGAGGTGCTCAACATCACACAGATGTTTCCCCTCTACATCCTGACATTTGGAGTCAGACTTTCTGGTGACCTTATGGAGCTGGCCAAGCTGCACAACAAATGAGAAGAATGAGGTACAGCATAAACGATTCAGCAGGGTCTAAGCAGTAGTTACTAAGCTGCAGATAAACAGAACATTTTGCTCAGGGCTACCTTCTGTGAGAGAGCTTCTGTCTGGCTCAGTGTCAGGTGAAGGCCAGTGTAGGATTTCTGCAAAGTAAAATGAAGATTAACCAACAAAACCGTGATATGCCAAGGGTCTTTTTTCCCTTCTGTGTGTCTCGGCCTGGGACCCTTTGCAGGGTCAAATTGTGACATTTCCTACTAAACGAAGTTCTGACAAACTAGTCACAGAATCTTAATGTGAGAAAGGAGAAAACTACATTTAAAAAGATCCCACTCAGAGGACTCCTGGGTGTGCAACAGAAAAGCGTTCACCCTATTGTATCAAATTTGTATATATAAATTATAACTTTTTTTTGGAATATATATTTGTGTTTTCTTAAAGAAGAAAACCCAGTTTTAATCAGAATTTAGCCACAGCGACATCTGATTGGTTTTCCCAGACTACCACATGTAAAAGAGTAAAATCCCAGATATTTGTATGACTGTTTTTTTAGTCTTTACACACATTCTAATGTGAAGTAACATGGAATATAGTATTTATTAGGAATGCTGTATTAGGGTAAAAAATATATGGGTCTAGTAAAAAAAAAGTATATGTTTCTAGCTCTGGAAACCTGTCTGTATATTCTGTACTTTTCTAGACCTGCATAAGAACCCTGTGTACATACATTCTGTTTACATTTACTGGTGAATGTGTCAATAAAGTGATATTTTCAAATTTAGCACAAAACTGGAAAAATCTCCACAGTCTTACCATCTCCCAAAGTTGTGATTACCCTACTCAAGTCAGGTTAATATGAATGAAGTGCAGCACTCACATTGTGAAGCCTGAATTCACTATCCGGTGAACTGGTTGAAGCAATTTTACTAAACTGGAGATCTTTCTGAGAATGGACAGGTTTAGAGCTATGAGCTCTCTCTCTTTCAGTTTCTTGGGCCAGCTTCTTAGATTGTAGTTTTGGCCGTTCCTTCAAATGCATATGTGTCCCAAGAGATCTTTGTATTCTCATATTAGGGAAGTTTTGTTGATTTAATGGATTGTTCCAAGATGCGTACTCGTCCTGAGCTGCCAGGACAGTGGGATGGTGAGGAGGTTGCTGGTTTTGAGGACTTTCAGCTTTGCTTTGGTAGTGTAGCTGGTTCTGGTTGTGGTTTATGAGTTGTATTTGTTGATTCCAGCATTGGTCGACTTGCTGGTATTGCTGTTGGTGTTGTGGTGGAAATTGCTGTGCTTGTTGCTGTAAGTACTGTTGAGTATGTGCACAGTTTATTGGTTTTTGCTGCAACTGTTGATTACTTTGAGTCTGTTTGTACTGCTGTGGTGCATGCGGTGTTTGTTTGTCTAGCTGTTGCTGAGGTGTGCAGTGATATGGACTCAGCAGGCTGTCCTCTGTTTGGCATTGTGGGTTTTGATGCTGCATATAATGTGGCTGTGGTTTACACTGAGAGCTTAACAGCTTTGTGCCTTGCTGTTGGCACCATCTGGTATTTTGTCTGCATTGATCCCATCCCTCTGCCTGATGGAGCTGCCAAGACTGGGAAGAATTATGAACCTTTGGAGTCCATGTTAGAGGAAACTGACTGTAAGGGTATGGTGGTGGTTTGACCTCTTGGTGTACTTTCGTGCTGTTAAGTGGGACCCTCTGTGAGAATATCCAAACCAGAGACTGATATTCCAACAGTTTACATAAAAATCATTCGCATTCACATACATAATGTGACAGACTAGAAATATACAAAATACATGAAATTTCCATGCTGTAATATATCAAAAATATACAGTAATGCATTATGTTTTCGTAATGCAACACTACATTACATAATTTTGCATGCTTATATTTTAACTACAAAATGTAACAACGTGCAAATTAAAAGTGAAAACATCCGCATCCCCAATAAGTCTCTGGGTGAAAAAAAAAAAAGAAAAATGTCCCTATTGTACAATTTACATTTAAGAAAAAAACAAAACAAAAAAACAGAACTCCCAGAAGCTAAAAATAGCCGGGGGTGTTGCCTGCAACAATATATTAATCCCAAACATGGAATAAAATTAACCTATAAATATTTTTGTAAAGTTTATCTATAACCCACATTCATAAAGGGATATGCAAACTTTTGGTCTCAAATAAATTTTTATTTTTTTTTTACCACTAGTAGTAGCTTAATATATGTTATTTGACCTATATTTTTGTTACTTGTGATGGTATAGGCAAACATATGAAATCAAATATATTAATATTGTCCGCTTTAATTATTAAACTTCTTTAGGATTAATCAGGTCAAAACATTCAAATCTTACCTGGGTAATACAGGAGAGTGTGGGAGTCGGTTGTTGCCAAAGGGATTCGTCACCACTGGGCACCATTAACGGGCTGAGCTGGCTTCTCCTCACTGATGAAGTCGTATGAGACACTGTTACCTGCCCACTAGTACGTGGTGAGCAAGAAAGAGAGGACGAGGAGCAAGAGCGAGATCCACCAATCCCACTACTGTAGCTGCAGCTGCTAGTTGCTGATTGGAAAGACTGGTTACTCAGAGACGAGCTACTAAAGGAGGACCGCAGGGACTGGCTACTAAGGGAGGACTTCAGGGACGAGCTGCTTAGTGACGTGCACAGGGACTTGGAGCTTAGAGAGTCATGTAGCAAGGGGCTGCTAAGCGTCGACTGGAGATTAGGGTTGCTGAGAGAAGACTGAAGCAAGGGATTACCGACGATCGCCTGGAGAGATGATGACAAACCTGAGAAAATAAGAAACAAGGACCCTTACAAACCAGCGGTGAATCCAGTTACTTCACTTTTTAAATTAGGTTCACTTCACTGAAATGGCTGAACACTGGGCAGAATCATCAGATTTACACTCACACATTCTACGTTTGCATTAATGAATATTAAATTCAGCATGAAATCAGCCAATTGAGAAATGTAGTTATCTTACTAGGCAGGGGAAAATCACTGTCAGTCGAGACGTCGCGTGCGGCACTACAGGGTAGGTGGTGTATGCCGGTAGAGCTGCTGATTGGGTTGGTTCTGATCGGAGGTTGAGTGTTTGAAGCCTCAGGCACTGCAGAGGGCAGACACAGACTGGAGAGGTCTGGCAGAGAGCCGCTTATACTGAGAGAAGAGACAGCAGATGGGAAATTACTGTGGGGATAACGTGATCACATCTACACCAGTATATGAAAATGTTTTTAATGAGTGATATACAAAATGGGCTACATTACAATTCATATCTTCATTTATTTCAAAGTTTTTTTTCTTCAGTGTATTACAATTTCTTCAGGTTATTTAGACTTGATAATAGAACTGGGAATCAATGAAGACCACCCAATTCAATCTGATTTTAATTCAGGGTGCTGCATATAAAATAGTGTACATTACTTGTGCCTAGTAAATGTGGCAAAATCTTATATGTTTTGTCACCTAAGTAAGAAATAAAACACAACAGGGCAAGCTGTTAGAGGAAAATAAGCAGAATTACTGTTACCACCCCAAAGTTGATTATCTGTCATGCCATAACAACATGTCTCAATGTGTTTTATTCCTCTTATGCCACAGCAATTTTCCAACAATTACAATTTTTACTTATTATTATAGCATGACATGTCACTTTTTTGTCCATTTACAGTTACAATTACTGTTGAGAAACATCTGTAAAACAAGTTAGTTCCTGGCATCACTTCATTCCTGTAGTTCCAATGTATACTTTATCACGTAACTGTAGCTATATACAGTTGCTCCTTCACCCATCTCTCTTATATCTCTCTCTTGAAGATAATAAGACAAAAATACAGCTTGTCATGTTACTGAGAAACTGCAAAGCCCTCTGTCCTGAAGACTTTCCTGTGGTGGAAAACTTAAAAGAACAGCTTTACATCTGACTTTTGCAAAGCGCTGGTGCTGGAGACTTCTTCCTTAAATGCTAAATAGAATGTCTCAGAAAACTTCACCATATCAACAATTTTGTACTTTGTACTTTTGTGATTTGCCTTGTAGCCGGCTCTACCGTCAGAGCCGCTGTTATAGAAAATGAATAAACATATATAGTGAATAGAACTGTTCTGGCAATTTTGCCACTCAGTACTTAAGCTGAAAGAGATCTTACTGATTTCCAGGGGTGTCACATCCAGATAAAGCTGATGGTATCTGTGAAGTAATAGATATTACGATACAATTAGCTAATTCTTTTGAAATATTATAGCTATTCAACCATTTTGATTTGAGTCATCATTTATATGAAGACCTTAACCTTCTGTAATTTAGGAGTCCTTCCTTCCTCTTGGAAATTCTCCTCAATCAGAGGCACTGGAGGTGAAAACAGCAGGGTCCCTTAAAGAAAAATGTTCATTCAAGAATTATTACATCATCTTAGTATTACAGTGTAAGTGAAGAAATGTGACGTGGTCACCATAACAAACTTAAAAATCAATACTGACAAAATGTAACAGCAAAATATCATTATCTAAAATCTAAAATGTTTGATGTTTTAATCATTTAATAATTGAAACATTTACATTTAGTTATTTAGCAGACACTCTTATCCAGAGCGACTTAGAAAACACACACACAGTTGAAAATGCAGTACAACAGAGCATCTAGCGAATCTGTTGGGATTCATAATCCAAAAGACAAATGCTAGGTTGTACAAGTGCGAGTGGACCAGGCGGTAACAAAGACAATTTCACAAACTTAAGTGCAAGAACAATAATACAATAACTAGAACAAGCTAATGAATGCAAGAAAAAACACAAGCTGTTATCCTAGATTCTGTCTAAAGTGGAAGATCTTTAGATTCCACTGTGAATGGAGTTCGAAGCTCATTCCACCACTGAGGCAGCAAGGTCTTGCAATACGATCATGTTTAGACCTTTAAGAGAAAGACACGCTAGGGACTCTGACATTGAAGACATAAGTTGGCATGCAGGTATGTAGTTTTGAACTAGGGTGTGTAGATATTTTGGTGCAGAGCTCTCTGACACCTGTAATGCCAAGACAAGGGTTCTGAATTTCATTCTTACTGCAACAGGAAGCCAGTAGGAAGTTCATGTGATAGAATATTGGGAGTTTATGAACCAGACAAGCAGCACTCTGGTATCACATATGAAACGAGAACAGCAAGAAGACAGTTACACTAGTGACGTCTAGAAATAACTAGTGCTTGTACAAGAAACTGAGGATTCCGCATTCATAAAACGTCAGATTCTTCTGACGTTATGAAGAAGAAATCTATAGGACCTGGCATCACCAGAGAAGATCTAAAATCATGCCAAGCCAGTCTCAGATGTGTATTCTTAATGTTGATAGTGACTGACAGATCCAGCCGAGAGAAGAGCTCTGCTAGTAGGTATATCAGTTCGGTTTTCTCATGGTAGAATTTTTGATGGTGGATCTTCACCCAGGAAAAGATTTCACAAAGGTGATCTAAGCAACTTGGGAGGGGAACAGGGGAAAAAAAAAGAAAAGACATGCATCATCTGTGTAGCAGTGATAAGATAAGCCATGAGACCTGATCACTGAGTCCAGTTATTTAGGAAACAAGGAGAACAAGATGGACCCAGTACTGACCCCTGAGGGTCTCCAGTAGGTGAGGTGATGAAACAGAACCTCTCCAAGCTATATTAAAAATTATTTTTAGATCTATGTAACACATGTTAATTTCACTGCATTTTAAAAAGTAGAGTTAAACGAGCAACACTGACCAGTTTTTTTGGAGCAGCCAGTCAAGACCTGTTCAGGATTCGGGTCACCGACATAGATCATCCTCACACTGGTGTGAAGGGCCGAGTCTGAGCGAGTCCTGAAAAAGACAAGAGTGTAAGATGATACCTGTGGCAGTACAGAATAGACAGTATAGATACTACACAGATTTGTGCTCACCTACTAAGGGCCGTCATTGGCGTTTGGTCCATCTGGCTTTTTTCATTTGCAGATCTGACGAACCAGTTCCTTCAGCGAGGACACAGAGAAAAAACACAACAACAAACGAGAGCCAAAATAAGGCTGTGCATATTGAGGACGTGGCAAAGAATTTTGAGGATGCCAAACAACTAAATATGCAATTAATAAGTACTTAATTGGTATTAAACATGGTTTCTAACCATACCTCCGCCAGCTGGGGCCTGAGGGAGGAGACAAGTGGACAGACAGATAGGGGGCGCTGTCAATCTGTAAACTGCGGTTAAGGTCATCATTCTGAGTTATAACTACAGTCGTTACTTTGAGTAGTCTAATTATTGAAAGCTGTGTGACTTTCGTGAAGTAGCAGCAAATTATGAATCAATTTTACAGTAAGGGATACATGTCTCCTGTTTGGCCGTCCATGGATGTTGGGTCTGTGATCTTTCTGTCCATGTTCTGTCCTCACATGGTGCTGCTGGGTGACACTGTAGTCCGGGTTAGACAGGAACTGGCTCTACATTTTTTGCAAACAAAACAGAGAGTAAGATGCTGGATGGTGGACCGAAAACAAACAAAAGACAAACAAAAGACCATTACAGTATTCCAATGATGGATAGTCAATCGTTTATTTATAACACGTTGGTCAAGATTTCGTTTATATATAATGCAGGCCCTGGACAAAAACTAACATTTGCCATGTGTTTCCTAAAACTTAAGGCTTTCCCTTGCTTAAATATTAGCACCAATGCTGTCAGTTAAGGATTCTACCAGTGTCCTGAATGTATGTGTATATATCTGTTCAATTAATGAAGCATGATTTGGTATCACAAAATGTTTAAAGCATAAGACCTCACCTGATTTCCTGTTGGACAGGCTGACATCTGACTGACATTTGGCAGCGATCCTCCATAATACGAAGCAAGGCTCCTTGCTTGCCGAACCTTCTCAGCCTGAATCTGCAGTGTGAGTGATTTGACAGGTGTTATGCATTGAAGTGCAATAAATTCTTGCTATAGTACAAGAAGCATCAAATACCTGCAGCACATTTATATTATGGTCAATGAGGAAAGAAAAAAAAGACTTTGTAGTCCTATAGCAGGGTTAACATGTTTAAAATATTGCTTCAGTCAAGGCAGGCACCCTGAACGACTGAATAATTAACATGAGATCTTCAATGGAGGCCAAGATTTTTGTTTTTAGTTTAAACTACTGTCATTGACATGCTGATATATTGTTACGTTGGTTAACAGTTTCCTACATTATCCACAATGCCGAGTGACTAGCTCTCTCAGCTCCTCATCTGTACAAACAGATCAGCTTCCAAAGCTTCACCTGTCATGCTAATACCACCATCAATGCCATCACGCTTGTCATCTCATAGATCGCTAATTAGACAAGTTTCAGCCGTATAGGTGAAGCGCATTCTGGAGCACTGAATGCAACATTTTCTGCCTTCCCATATGTCTCCACTGTATTCCTCTTTAATATGACATTGAACATCACTGGAAAATGGTGAGAAAAGAAGCTCCTGTTCTTTTGTTTTTAGAAGCAAACAATGAAACTGGACCAGTATCACTCATTTTTGAGTTATTATCATCATTTTAACTGCCCTAGTAACGTCCACCTATGACGTCAGCAAGGCAGACAACCGCTAACTTCTCCTGGGAATAACGACAATACAGCACCAGCTAACAAATTAGCACCATAATCGCCAAAAATATCACAAATATTTCAATATAAACATATTTATTCATAAACATTTTAGGTTCAGTATAAAGTATGTACATTTGGCCATTAAAGCAAAACATCTTCAAGGCTTTACTGTACAATATATCTGCCAGAAAAGAAGCAGAAGATATTCTGATGACAGCAACAGCAAGTAATTTGTAGTTAGGAGTAAAATGTAAATGATAAGTAGCATAATAGAATGCACAAGTGTTAAGAAAAAGAAAAAAAGAGGTAAACAGATGAAAAAAATAAGCATACGAATGAGCACAAGGAGATAAAAAGTACACAAATATAGATCGAATTATACAAAAAAAGAATTTAAAAAAGAATTGTATAGTAATGAAATTAAAAAGAAAATAAAACTATAAATACCAAAATAAGGAAGTAATTTCAAATTTACAAGTTAATAAAATGAACTATTTATTAATAGGTAGATTATATAGATATAAACAGAAATATGAATGGTGATATTATTCAAATCTTTACACTTTTAAATCATATTTTTATGAGAT
This sequence comes from Pangasius djambal, assembly GCA_022985145.1. NCBI lineage: Eukaryota > Metazoa > Chordata > Actinopteri > Siluriformes > Pangasiidae > Pangasius > Pangasius djambal. The sequence goes on from CM040997.1 coordinate 8,047,067, forward strand.
CGATGTTGAGAATATTATTATCCATATAATATTATCCATATAATAATGTGCATTTAGCAGTAATTTTCTCAAAAGAGAAAGTCACTCAGCCCTAATAAATCCTCAGTTTAATTCCTGGTTATATTCAATAAGCATCATGAAGCAACAGGATGTGGTTTCTCACGCCATATTCAAGTTTTAAAAAACAAAACAAAAAAAAAAACAACTTTGTGCAGTTGTATGTTGCAGTGTACTGTAGTGTGTGTGTGTGTTTGTGTGTGTGTGTGTGTGTGTGTGTGTATGTAATGTACTGCAATGTGTAGTGTACTGTAGTGTGTGTATAATGTAGTGCAGTGTGTGTAATGTAGTGCAGTGTGTGTAATGTAGTGTAGTGTGTAATGTAGTGTAGTGTGTAATGTAGTGGTGTGTAGTGTACTGTAGTGTGTGTGTGTACGATGTAGTGTATGTGTAATGTAGTGCAGTGTGTGTAATATAGTGCAGTGTGTAATGTACTGCAATGTGTAGTGTACTGCAGTGTGTGTGTGTGTGTGTGTGTGTGTGTAATGTAGTATAGTGTGTAGTATACTGCAGTGTGTAGTATACTGCAATGTGTGTGTGTGTGTAATGTAGTGTAGTGTTATAATAAATCACAGTAGAATCCGTGACAGCACTCGGCTGAGTGTGTGAGAGCAGATCTCAGGCCTTGACTCACCCTGGTGGAACTGATGTCCATCATTACCTCCTGGAAGGCGGCTATATCTTCGGCTTGCCGCTGAATTTGCAGCGCGATCTTCTCGCTGAATTTGCGGGGGTTGCAGGTTAAAGACGCGGAGCCTGAACCGCTCCACTGCCCGCGTCCTGCAGCTGCAGCCGCCGCCGCTCCTGTCAAGCTCATTATTATACTGTGTTGTGCAGAAGTCTTGCCTTCCCGTTATCCAACATGGACATTGGACCCGAGAGAGAAACACAGTAGAGATTACAGAGAAATGCATTGTGGGAAATGGAGTTCGGAACAACATGCGAGCTTCTGAAACTACAAGTTCCTAGGCAGGGTTGCCAAGTCTTCATGACGATCTTGTTCACCAGTAGCAAAACTTTAACACCTGCTTTCCCAGGCCAGGTACACTTACAGAATGATTTTGCAAAATTTACAGACATCATATCATTTAATGGGGCAGAATTATAAATATTTTCAAGCACTTTCCCTTAAAAATTCTTTACACCGTGTGATTTTTTGGCCTGATTTTGCTGTCACAGCCAAAAATTGCACTTTGTAAACTAATTCTTTGGCTGTAACTTGAGATTAGTGAGCACATGACCACCACAAAACAACAAACACAACCAACAACAAAGTTCTGGCATTGTCTGAAATTTCTGATTAAAATCTCAGAGTGTGATTGCTGCTACGACGCGAAACTCATGGGACAGCTACAAATATGACAGCGACAATAGGAGAACTTAAACAAAACATTTTAACGTAAAGAAAAACATCCTCATTACTTCAAGCTCAGGCTGAAGAATGTTTCTGTTTATGCGAAAGCGTTTTCTACATGAGCCCGGGTCACGCTGATTGATGCCGTAAGCAGAATATAGTCATTTTCTTGAATCGCAGGTCTATCATTAGAGGATCTTCACTGCGTTGTCTGACATGGAGCAGATTTGTTATTGAATTCATCCAAGATTTTATTGGGATCATTTTATACAGACAAGTAAAGCTCTTAAAAGACTGCTAAATCACACAGTGTAAAACCAGCTTAATTTTTTAATTTAATACGCTATTTCACCTGTTAACTCACTACATTTTAATTCTAACCACAGTATATACAGTCCATGTGTAACAAGCTTACGCATTTACTGTATGCGTTTTAAAAAAGGTTCCAACCTACAATAAAACTAGTCAACAAAGAGGAACAAACATGGATCTGGCAACAGTGCAAGGTCACGGGTGAAGTAGAAAACAACTTTGTGACTGTGGGAAATGTAGTTCCAAGATGTAAACAGACTACGCTACATAGTTAAGATAGACTTATGAAACTTTCCAGTAAACAGTGCTTGCAATGACTAAAATAATGTTTTAACGTTTTTATGACCAATGTAGGCACGGAAGAGTATTTTATTTAAATACAAAACCGTTTTTTGGGAACGTTTCAGCTTTATTACTGACAATAAAACTACAATTCCCATGTTATCACTGCTTGGGCGTTTTCAAAACCTGATGACGTACTTCCGCTAAACTGGACAACTTTCAGAAAAGATGGAGAACAAAGTTGAGCGTGCGGCTAATGGCAAAAACGTCTCTCTCCCCATTTCACGTGTAAAATTAATAATGAAGAGCTCTCCGGATGTGTCGTGTATTAATCAGGACGCCCTTTTCTTAACGACCAAAGCGACGGTAGTAGTTTATTATCAGATAGCAGCTGCTTTAGCTTTAAGTTCATTCCACTGATAGACATGAGCTAACTGTTAGCTTAAGCTGTTAAGAGGTTATGAATGAGAATTTGCTTTATTTTGCTTCTGTAGTCTGTATTGTGTAGCGTGTAATGTATATTCATTCAGGTAGAAGTTCCTGTGTGACGTCAGGCAGTAATTTACATATTAATTACATGATTGTGGACATTTGCATATCAAAACTCTTGTAGGCGTGAACCAGTGTTTTTTTTTAGTCGCTACATAGCTTCTGAAGCTAACCACAGTTTAAATAATGCACTTTCTGAAAATTAACTTTTTTTTTACTAGCTTCATCTAACTAGCTTCATCGACAGGTTAGCAAAGCAAGCTAACTCTACTAGCTATGTACACTTCCTTTCAAACTATGGTGATAAGTGATTGGTTGTTAGGAGACAGCAGTGATCAGTGATTGGTTGTTAGGAGACAGCGGTGATCAGTGATTGGTTGTTAGGAGACAGCGGTGATCAGTGATTGGTTGTTAGATGACAGCGGTGATCAGTGATTGGTTGTTAGGAGACAGCGGTGATAAG
>CM040997.1:8050123-8099503 GCA_022985145.1 Pangasius djambal
GACAGCGGTGATCAGTGATTGGTTGTTAGATGACAGCGGTGATCAGTGATTGGTTGTTAGGAGACAGCGGTGATCAGTGATTGGTTGTTAGGAGACAGCGGTGATCAGTGATTGGTTGTTAGGAGACAGCGGTGATCAGTGATTGGTTGTTAGGAGACAGCGGTGATCAGTGATTAGTCAGGAGGCTTTACACAGTGGTGGTGAGTTAAGTGAGCCTGCTCTCTCAACACGTATAACCAACAGCTGTGGTATGAGTTGAAGAGCTGTATCGGGTGCAGGACAGTCCCTACCATCTCAATAAGTCCACAGATTTGTTGCTAAGCTCTTTTTATTTATTTATTTTTATTTAACCAGGTAAAGTGTCACTGAGATTAAGGAGAGACCTGGCCAAGAGGGCAGCATACAAAGTTTCAACAAGCAAACAGACAGCAAATGGATACAATACAGTTAAAAGATTTTAAAAAATAGCAATTACCTACAGCAGCATTTACCAATGGAGCCAGCTTTCAGCTTCTTTCCTGAAATAAAGTGCTAAAGCGGCCTAAAAGTTGCCAAATCTAGCAACAGATTCACTAAGCTGGCAACACTGTCAGAAATGCCTCCCTTCTTATTCCCTAGAATAAGCATAGTGCATGATGGGTATTCTGTACATGCTTTGGACACTAATTTGTTGCAGTGCTCTTATAAATGCACTGGATATTCTTTAGACATGGAAACAAAATAGCATAATCTGAAATTGAATGCACTATTTAGTGAGTTGATTTTAGGCATAAGATTGATCATAGTTTGAGTTGAATATGTAACTTTTTTAATTCACTGCCTGCTTTACATGCTTGTGTTCTTCTAGGAGCTTTTTGTTCAGCATTTGGCTTTGACCTCATACAGTAATGGCTCAGGAAAACAGAATGGCACGCTGTCCTACAGCGATCTGGCTAACACTGCAGAGGAGACAGAAACGTTACAGTTTCTCACAGGTGAGAGCTTTGTGTTCCTCTGAGGATTTAATGTGATGTACACTTAGGATGTCTTGTCAAATCTGATAGATACGTAAGAGAATCATCAGTTTCAGGAGTTTCACATGAATTTTAACAAATAGTATGTAGAGTTTGTTTTATTGATACATTTTACGGTATGTTCCATCAGACGGTGTGGGGCAGCACAACACAGTGACTAATCTGTATTCAGAACTATCTGAAGCAGACTTACAACTGATGTTGTTGCTTGTCTAACACATAGGATAAACTGTTGAGCACAGCGTCTGTGTACTGGCAGAAGGCACACCCAAACAAAGCCAAGGGGGCCAATACTTTAATCAGAGACAAAATTGAGTGCAGATTTTGTCAGACGATGTTAAAGTACAACAAAAATACAAAATACGAGAACTGTAAATGCTGTTCTATCAGGCCTATAGTCCAGTACATATGTTTTATTATGTTATACACAATGTAGTGAGCGAAAACTGTTAACAGGAAGTAGTTTGGGATTTGGCCTGACTTGCATATGGTGGATTTTATGTCGATCACAGAAATGTCAAGAAATGAAAAATGTAGCTAAATTTCAGCAACAGCAACTTGAATTTAACTTATCTGTTTTATAAACTTGATGTTGTGTCAAAGCCATGAGATAAGACATTCAAAAAGAGAAGAAAAAAAATGGTAGACTGCATTACTACTGAATATTGCTGTGTCAAAATAGGCAGAGACATTTTTAAGATGATTCTGTGTGTTGAACCAATTAATGATCTGCATCATTTCTAGCTCTATCAATATCTCCCTGTTCAGTATACATGGTACCTGGGTAAAAACCTTTTAATCTGCACACGTCAAGCAAAAGTGCATAAAATAGCCAGATATGAATAATGATTTTATCACAGTTGAGCAAAAATAATCTAATAACCAATATGGTGTCCAGGATTAAGTCCCGATGAGCACAAGATCAAGCACAAGAATATAGATAAGAGATTATGCATGTAAGGTTATTGTGTTTGGAAAACCGCAGATGCTGGGTGTTTCAGGGCTGACGCGTAGTCACGATAATGATGGCTCCGTGGTTAAGACTTTGGGCTACTGACCAGAAGGTTGTGTGTTTAAATCCCAGCACCATCAAGCTGCCACTGCTGGGTATCGTGGCACTCTGACCCCAGCTGTCCTAACAAGATAAAATGTGAACAGATCTATGCATATAGATGTATGCATGTTACGATGCGACAATCAAGCCTGTCTTGCCTTGATCAATATGAGGCGAGAGAGAGAGCTTAAAAAAAAAACGATGTCTTTTCCATGTTTTATACTCCCTGTCTTTCTCCCTTCTTAGATATTCTTCCAAAGAAAATCTTGGCTAGGGATTATCTGAAGTCCCTGGAGAAAATGGAAGAGGAAGAAGAAAACTGAGTCTTTTGTTTTTTTGGGGGGGTCGGTTGGGGCAGCCCGTAAGCAGTAGCTGTTACTTCGACATCATTCTTAAAAATTGCTTGATGATAACACAATGTGAACAGGTATAAAAAATAAAAAAAATAAAAAAATACTTTCCTCACAACAGATAGCAGGAGATGAACTCCAGGACATCTCATCCTAATGAATATGTACAGTTCCTCATGCCTTGTGATTCAAGTGGTGACGTACAGTTTTTTTTTTATTTTTATTTTTTTATTTGGATATGTAGTGGCCTGATCACCACCAAACTACCTGTAGCTCTCTCAGCAAACTGCAAGGTGGAGTGGCCAATTTAAGTGTTTCATCTGTTTATTTATGTCGTATAACTGTTGATTTGCTCCTACAGCTCTTGCATTTTTGGTCACAAGTGGCTCAGATTCTGAAATTTCAGCTGCTTTAAAAGCAGTTACTCAGGGTGTACACACTGTTTCATTAAATGGGCATTAAGATGTCAATTTTTTTTTTAATTCTACACCTGAAGATAAAAACTGTCTCACTCTTATTGTGCAGATTGTGAAATAAATACTTACAACTGATCTTTTTTTTTTTTGGCCATGATATATTTGTTTGAAATCTGTGTTAATCAAAAAGATGCACTGATATCCTGCAGGGGTAATCACATTGTCCTTTACTGTAGATCAGAATTGAGTATACCACAGTTTGCTTGTACTTTTCTGCTGTTTCATCTGATGACATGCACTGAATTTCAAAGTTGAGAGTCTTTATACTTGAAATTTGTGTAACATCTTAAGTTTTGTATAGTGTACTGTATGATTTTTGGTGTATATTTTTCAGTAAATAAACCTTTGCTTTCTTATTTGCTCAGCTTTAGTTTCTTTCTGGTGCTGTAAAATGATTGCCATTTAAGAATGTTGAACTGATAAATCATGCCATGAAACCCAGCACTTTTATTGAATATTACTGTGATAATTTAAAGCAACGCTGCCAACCCTATGTGGACTTTGAGGAAGATAACAACCTACAAATCAATATACACATAAAACGCTACATGACTATACATAAATGCAGAAAGGACATTGTTCTATCAAACTCTCCAGTGTTACCCAAATGAGGATGGGTTCCCTTTTGAGTCTGGTTCCTCTCAAGGTTTCTTCCTCATATCATCTAAGGGAGTTTTTCCTTTCGCCTCAGTCGCCTCAGGCGCGCTCACTAGGGATAATTTTGTCTAACATCTAGGACTGTTGCATGTTCGTTTGCATGTTTTTCTGTTTCTTATGTTCTGTAAAGCTGCTTTGAGACAATGTTCATTTTTAAAAGCGCTATACAAATAAAATTGAATTGAATTGAATAATAAGTCTAATTATAAAATTGTCTTGTTATTTCGCTTATGAGTAATCATGATGTTTTAGAAAATCATTCACTCACTTCTGGAAAAAAATGGTGGGTGACATTTCATGATACAATGTGCCAATATTTGACACATTTTAAAAAGCATACAAAAGCAATTTAGTGATTTTATGTTTATTTATAAAATATACAAATGTACCAATCAAGCAGCTGGTGTATAAAAAAAAAAAAAAAAAAAGAATATTTAACATCCAATCTGATTTTCCTAACAGTAAGTAACAATGCAGTTGGTTGTTATGAAAGTACTTGTAATCCTCTCTGAAAAGTATCTTAAAATAAGCTCTCACGACATCAATACATTACCATATCACCTACCCCTAACACTGAAACGGAGGTATAATACAATAAAGAGGGTCATGCTTTAGGTGTAAAGTCCTGCTTCCTCATAGGCATGCACTGCACTGTAAAGTGTCTGCTGTAACGTTTTTTATTTTTTTTACTGGTTCAGTATTCGGGTTAGTCGATGTTGTATGGCGTTCAATGTCCTCTCGAGTTTAGAGAGACGCTGCTCCAGAAGAGCTGCCATTTCTTCTCTGCCATTTATGGAGTTCATGGTGTTTGCAATCTGCTCCTTTAATCTGGAACGAAGACTTTATTCACTTAATCATGTTAATCATTGTCATTTGACAGTTTCAGTATTTGAAATAGCAGCTTTTTTGTGACTAAAACTGAGAAATCTGAAAATAATCCAAACCTTATCACCTAATATTACTGAAGTAAAGTTTGTTTCATATTAGATTTTTGTCACATGCTCACACCTCTGATTTCAACAGCTTATATAAAGCTTATGAAAGTGTTTTCATTCATATTTACCTTATGAATAGTTGTTCAATGCATGCCATCGCCTTTTACTTTGCCTGATGCACAATTATATACAGTGGATATAAAAAGTCTACACACTACTGTAAAATCGCAAGATTTTGTGATGTAAAAAAATGAAACCAAGATAAATTGTGTCAGATCTTTTCCCACCTTTAATGTGGTACAGCAACCAACAAAATTCAAGTAAAAACAAATAGAAATATTTTAGGGAACAAAAGAAAAAGCACAAGTGTGTGCACCCTCTAATAATGGGGCAAGTGACTGTACTAAGAATTAACCAATCATGCTCAAGAATTAACCAACTCATGTTCAAAAGTAATCATCATACACCTGTCATCAATGAAGTGATTCTGATTAACCCCAAATAAAGAACAGCTGTTTCTGTAGGACATTGTTGACATGTGACAATGATCTCTTGTATTCTTTACATGTCTGAACTAAGGGGTAGTGTGGTTAGATGGGGGGAGAAAAAAAAACCAAAAAACACCCAAGCTCACATAAATCACCCCAAACAATGTGGCAAAATATGTTATGGTCTGATGAAACCAAGGTAGATTTTTTGGGTCGAAAAATTCTAAAAGATATTTTTGCTAAAATAACAAGACAACTTATCAACCAAAGAACACCATACCCATGGTGAAGCATGGTGGTGGCAGTATCATGCTATGGGGCTGGTCCTCTCCTTCTGGGACTGGAGATCCAGTCAAGATGGATAGTTCCAAATACCAATCTATTTTGGCACAAAACCTGCAGGTCTGTGTTAGGCAGCTGAAGATCAAGAAAAAGTTCACCTTACAGCACAATAAAGTCAACAAAGGAATGGCTTCAGAAGTAGATCATCAACATTTTGGAATGGCCCAGTCAGAGCCCAGATTTAAATCCTATCAAAAATCTTAGGAGCCTTTCATCCCTTTTCATATGCCAAATATGAATCCTTGCATATTTGTAACAGACAAATTGTTCAAAAAGATTGCCACATATGCCTGAAAGTAGCTTTAATTTAACACCACACTTGTGTTAAATTAAATCAGACCTGACATGATTTTTTTTTTTTACATCTCAAAAACCTGCAATTTTACCAGGGGCATGCAGACTTTTTATATCTACTGTATATGTGGATATGATGCTTGCATATGCATATGTTGCTGCCTCACAGCTACAGGGTCTGGTAATTGTGTCCTTGGAGCTAACTGGCAACTCTAAATTGCTCCTAAATGTGAATGATTTTGGAGTCCCATCCAGGGTGTATTCCAGTCCAAATGATTTCTTCTTAATTTTATCCCAAAGGTACCAAACCTTTTCTCTCAACTGCAACTTTTTAATATAGTAGAGATGCAATTTACCTTGCAAAGGTATCATGTTCCCCACCCTCCTTCCTCTTCTCATCCAGATCGAGGAAGACCTTCTGCATGGATTCTACAGTCTGAGAAATACTCAGGTGATCTTCCCGAACCCCTTGGACATCCGTCATGGCCTGCTGCTCATATGAGAGTCCTCCCTCCTCCAGACCGCTGGCCTCAGTCACAGTGTGGAGTGCTGCTCGGTTCTGCAGCACCAGCAGACGTGTCTCCTCAAACTCCTCTGGCCCTGCTATGTCTTCCCAGCACACAGGAGAGGATGGCGGCAGCCAGAAGCGCTGAGTGCAGTTTGCTACATGTCCAGGTGTCTCTGTGACAAAGGGACTGTGAGCAGGGAAGCTGTGCAGCAGCTCATATAGGCCGGAGCCCCAGTCCCAGTTTCTGTCCTCTATGTCCACATCAATGCTGCCTCCTGTGCAGCACACGGTGAGAAGGACCAGGAGAAACCATGCCATTCTGCTGCAGCTAAGAAAAAAACACTATGTTCCCAATCCTGTTCCTGAGAAACTTTAGTTATTTTTTTCTCAAGGGTTCAGGATCAATTGGATCATTAGGGTTCTTTGCCTCCTATAAGGGTTCTACTTTCTGATAGAGAAACACTCTGTTGTAGGGTTTCACATAAAACTTAAGGGTTATACTAGATGGATAACTGAAGAACACTTAAGGGTCCTACATTTTCTAGGAGTGCAGCATAGCAACATTTTCATATTTGCCATGTGTATATAAAGTGAAAATTGTTCTGAAGTTGGCTGGTGCTCATAAAATGCTTATACTTAAGGAATTCCTGGCCATCTGTATAAACACACAGTGCTTTGTGTTAGCGGGCCATTTAACCCCCTCGTGCCATCAGAACTGTAATGTGAAATTGATGCCAATGTTCCCAACTTAGTGACTTTGTCACTGGATTTGGTGACTTTATAGATCCTTTCACTAACTTTATTTCAAAGAAAGGCCTAGCGACAAATCTAGTCACTTTTTGAGCAGACATTAGTGACTTCCTGCACTCGATACGGCTCTCAGCTCACATCACACCTGGTGGTTATATGAATTGAGAAAGCAGGTTCAGTCAACTCACTACCAGTTTGTAAAGCCTGACTGAGTTACGCTTGTATGAGCCACTGTTCCCAACAACCACTCAGTGATTACCATTGTTTCCCAGTGACCAATCATTGATCACTATTTTCTTAGTGACCAAAAACTGATCACTGTTGTCTCTCAATGACCAATCACTGATCACTGTTGTTAGTCCGAGCTGCACACTTCTTTGTTTTTCATTTTGAACGCTCTTCTTGTTTATATTTACAAGTACCAAACCGGGAGTTATACCATTTCCTTCATGCCGATTCTACTGCTTCTTTTTGTATGCGTTCTTGATTTAATGCACAAAGTAAATAGTTACTTTCTTTTACTTACTTTAGTGTCATGACAAAGGACTATTGTTTTATAAGAAATTTTACAATCTATTATTTTGTATTCTGATAAATTATATTCTAAGTGTCTCCAAAAAAAGCTTCCTTCTTCATGTAACACATTTTGATATGCAAATGATCATGAATATTCAACGAATAGGCAAATAATTGCATGACGTCATCTGGTGACTTCTAGCGACTTTCTGAGCGTACATTAGCTACTTTCCCCTGAAACGAGTCGGCAGCACTGACACACAACTTCGAAATGTGTTAAAGCGACACAACGTCAGCACCGCATCACCATTTGTTTGTACCTACAATTTCCTTTCACGCTTGGACTTAAGCATCTAAACCATGCCAGACATCTATCTCCACTCTTCCGTCTGTTATTTACAGAGTTTATAGAGTTTTATAGAACCAACAAACACTAAACCCTGGAAACTGAACCTGTTACTTGACTGAAAGTCCTTTAAATAAAAAGTTGGCTTTTTGAAGAAAGGTTATCAGAAGTTATGACCTTACCTTTAGTGAGTGAAGTGAGGAGTTGTTTGCTCGCTCCGATGGGTCTGTCTGTCTGTGTGTGTGTGTGTGTGTGTGTGTGTGTGTCTCCAGTTCTCACAGCTGGAAAATCTGACTCGCTCTCACTGCACCATTTGTTTGCCGGTATTAATTAACCCTTAGAAACCCATGACCGGTTATGATGTGAATGTGGAGGTTAAAAACCTTAAAGGACTTAAAGAACAAACACCACACAGCTTCTGTAAAAGCCCACAGCAGCCTGAGCTCCATTCTTTAAAGTCTAATCACTCGCAGGTTTTTACATGTGATAGATCCGGATAGATCCGATCTCATGGCTTTGGAGGTCACATGAATTAAGTCGTAAAGAAAACGACTAATAAAGCCGCCTTTCTCGTTACCTTGGCTGTTTTATATTCACAGATCCCTGTACTTGCTCGCCTGGAAACCTGAGCTGTGATCATCTGGCTGAAGCTGTGATCCAGGATCGAGCTGAGCAGCTGAAGGTTAAGAGTCAAGGACTCAAGGTTTATGTTACAGTTCACATCCAATTTTAAGAGGGCATGACAGCAATCTGTGTCTTCAGAGAATTTTAAACTTCTGTAAAGGAACTGGTTCATTCATGAATTAAAGTACTCCTGAATATGTAAGGAATAAAACATCATGGCGTGTGCTGTTATAGGAAAATAATCAATAATTCCCACCTTGAAGGTGATTATTTTCCAATAACAGCCAAATGGTTTAATGGTAATTTGTCTAATACCACAGCAAATCTTTTTTCTTGATCAAAGAACAACAGCTCCTACTTTTTTCGTCTGTTTATAGTTACATTTAATTTTGTCAACAAAACAAGTTAGTTCCTGTTATCAGTTACATTACAACAGCTGAAACTGGAGGCTCCAGACCAGCCTGTATTTTCTGTCTCCTGAAGTTAATAAGACAAAAAAAAAAAAAAAAAATGCAGCTTGTCATGTTCCCAGATAACTATAAAGCCTTCTGTCGTGATTACTCTCCAGTGTGGGAGAACGTAGACTCACAGCTGTTAAAAAATGCTCTGATACTGGAGACTCCTTCCAAAAATGCTAAATAAATAGCCTTCTCTCAGAAAACCTCATATCAACACGTGGTATCAGCACTGCGCTCTACTTATTTTAAATCTATGTAAAACAATAAGTTGTAAGGTATATGTCTAAAAACCTACTAAAATTTGCGAACTATAAACATCCCTTGTCGCCCTACCACTTCAGATTGCCATTTATCACTAACATTAGCTAACTTAGCTAGCTGGCTGCTTAATTGCTAGTAAACTAGCCCACATGTGTTCAATTTCAATGCCTTTGCTTCCATTAACATTAGCAAGTTGCTTAGCTGGTTAACTAGCTAAACACTAGTACTAGCCTGCATTTGTCTCAGGTGGATACAAGTTGGATTTCTGTGAGTTTTGATTTGTATGGTCATATTTTTGAAGATCCATTTAATAGACTTGAAAGATTTTCTTCATCATCTAATCTTGGACATAATGTTCATATGTAACACTCCCCCCAAAATTCAGAATTTCTGAAAGTTTCTGTTATGTTTTTAAATACAACAAATGTAAAAATTATACAACTACAACAAACACCAATCAATATAATAGGAATCAGCCATGCAAGAGGAGGTAGCCATTTATAAATTGTGTGTTTCTGATTTTTAGGAGTACTTTACAGACAAAATTAAACACAATGACAGCTGATTTGAAAACATGAATTGTAGGTTTTGTAGCAAATGTAAAAATGCAAAGAGAGAACTACAACCAGAAACAAGTCAAATCTTTATAGCTTATTGTTTCAGACACTTTTCCTGAGACTACTTTTTAATACTGGACTTGGGACATGGTTTCTGGAGTTGAGCTGTACAAGGAGTAAGAGAGCAGGGTGGAAAATCAAAGTCTCTTAACTGGATGACTTGATGCTTTTACGAGGCCCTTTCTGTGGTTTCTATTATAAACACACTTTTTCCTGTTGATGCATGTCTGGATGAAGAACGAGTGTAAACCCCAAAGTCACATGCCAAAGGACACCTGGACAGGAGGATGATGTCATGTCATGTGGTAAACCTTTTTAAAATTATGCATTTTGAAATGTTATGCAGGCCTGCATATAGAAACTGTGGATGGTAAACTGTGTATGACATCTACAAACTAATCTAGTTAGGTGTCATTCATTAAAGATAAATATGTGCTTCATTATACTAAACATGGACATTGCTTTCAGGTTGGGTTGCAACATTATGTGCTCAAGAGAATCCACATCATCTGTGTTTATTTTGTGAATGTTGTTTGGTGGTTCAACAATTTATTGAGATCGTTATGTCAAGCACAGTGATCTCAGTAAACAGGAATGAAAGCAGAATCTGGCAACACAGAAGGTTAGAATACAGGAACACGCCCCCAGGGTACAATGTCTGCACTCTCTCCATCAACTCCTGTACTTTTTCCCCTGACCACATGATGGCAGTAATAAACCCAAACACTTATGGAGTGGAAAAGCACTAGAATTGTGAGATGTAACCTGGACTATTATGTTTCTTGTCTTTGGTTAGTAGTACTCCATGTATTTAAAACAAATTGTATATGTAATGTTGTATGTAGACTACATGTTGAGGAATTTGTCTGGATTGTAAGAATATTATAATTTAAGAGACAAAATAGACACCACAAGAAAGAACAAAGAGGTACATTTGGTAGATTTTCCAAAAAAAAAAAAAAAATTGACTTGGCTTTGCCATTGTTGAAGTTCTCCAGATTTGTGGGTACGTGGAAAGATTAGATCACTGAGGTATTTTTCTTCAGCTACTTTAACGCTAACAGTAGCTCCTAACTGGGCAATTTAGGAGAAACTCTAAAAATGGGTTGTATTGTTTGACCAGGGAAACGGTGCTTGGACAGTAATGACAGTAATGGTGTAAATACAGCAGTTCTTGAAGGAGTTGCCACTTACCTTAAAGGTGCAATGTGTAACGTGTTTCTGGACCTGTAATAATCCTAGAATTTCAAAGATACCTTAGGATCTGGTTAGGAATATCAACTGTAGTGGGTCTGGCTAGTGTAGTAATTTTAGGCTTCTTCTTTTTAAACATTTTCATTTTTCTGGGCTGGAAATGAGCTCTGTCCCTAGCTGAAACTGAGCTGCTCAGGTCTGCCCCCTTTTCCACAAAAGGCAATTTTCGAGGCCTGTGTAAGAAGAGGTGAGATTGATTTGGAGAAGAAAGGCTTGTCATTTTTTATATTGCAACTGTAATTCAACTCACAGAGTGCAGAGGCAAAAAAAAATAATAATAATGACAAATTGCTCCTCTGACCACTCATGACATTTCATACAAGTTGACTGATCCTGGGGGCTTTTTCCTGCAAGAGTAGGAGATTGATTTGTTGTGCTGTTACAAAAGAGTTTGTTGGCCTGCAGGTTACCCTGTTCATGGTCTTCATATCCAGATGTTTTTATTTTGCAATACATGCAAATTTTTCCTCAAAGTTTCCCCATCCTCCCCTGACAGTTATAACCTTAATGAAAGATATTACATGTGCACATTGCCCAAAAAGGCTGTTCTTAACATCTGAACAGCACACACAATAAATATTTTAGGAGACAAAAAGCAAGTGAGGAGAACTCAAGTTTATTAATCAATGCCATATACAGTCAAGCAAAAAAAGTCAACTATATTAAATGATATTCACATTATATCCTAGCAGGGTTTACAGCATATATTGAGCTTGCAATCATCATAAAAGCATAAATGAGGAGAAAAAAAAAAAAAAAAAAAAAAAAATCTCAAAGCTCACACTTTACATAATGAAATAAAAGACACAGAGCTTAGCGATGAGTCCAAATACAAGAATGAGATATAAAAGCTCTCAACAGGAATGACAGTAAATTCAATTTGGCAGGTGCTTAAGTAGAAATTAAAAAAGAAAAATAAATGTCTGAAGTGAGGGGGAGATTTGAGCCTGCGAGGCAGTGCCACCGGAACGCCTTCCTAAAAACTTTGGTCACTTTCATGGCTTAGATGAATATGGGAAAACATGCTAACCACACAGCCTCAGCCAGAGTTTTCCAAACACGTATTAATGGAAGATTATCGCTTTCAAACTATCTAGCATTTCCAGGACAGTCCTACATTCCCAGGAGGTAGATTTATGGCAAAAATCTAGCACATGATTGGCAGTGATGTAGAACAATGCATGATTTGCATGGTTTGGTTAATAGTGCACCTTTCAAGGTCAGATACACTGTATGATGTTTTAGCCATAAATACAGTTCCAGGGCTACTTTAAGACACGTGAGTGAGTACAGGGCGGAGATTCAGTAGCAGATATAGCCCTTAAACGGCAATACCTGAGTCAGTAGTCTTTTAGGACTACAGCTAATTAGTTGCCATTTGTGATCTCTGAAGTTAGATGCCGGATTAGTATGAAGCATCAATGAGAATGGTGAAAAAGAAATTTATATAGAATGCTGCTTGTTGTTTTTTTTTTCCCCCATAAAATAATTCCCTATGTACTCTATACACATCTTTCACCCAAGTAAAAGCCAATGTAAATAATGCTGTTAAAAAGACACTTTAATCAAACCAAAACACATTTTAGAAGGGTGTAAGCACTGCCTTGCATGCACATCCAACCTCTCTTTAGGGAAAACTGTATTACTGTATGTACGAAAGTATGAAATGTTCACAAAAGAAAAAAAAAATAAAATGAAGTTGATGCAGCATATATCAGGCTTCTGAGGTACTTCACGTCTATGCACATTTTAGAAAAGTCACTTTTTTCTAAAAAAAAAAAAAAAAAAAAAATCCTATTATAGCAGAATATACCTCGTCTTACTTTTCTTTTAATGTCTCTGCCCAATTTTAAATAGGGCTTTTTTTTTTTTTTTTTTTACTGATTAGAAAGTGCAATATACAAATACTGATCATTCTATGCAGCATTCACTCAAGGTTGCATGAGCAATTCATGTATAAATTCTTTGACGCGAGAATGAATTTCATCAAATCAAAAATAATTATCACCAAATATAAATACAGGAGATGACAGATCTGAAAAGACACACACACACACACACACACACACACCAAACACAAAGTGGATGTCTTTAGCTCAACAAAAATATCAAGAATATTGATTTTATTTTCATACCCTTTGTACCTTTTCGATCTTGAACCAACGGAAACAGGCCAGTGTATCAGTAGAGCATATTTTGCAAACATATTTCATTATTAATTTAACAGTAAATTCCCTTTGTAAAATGTTGCAAGGTAAAAATTACACTCAAAACTATTTTAAATAGCTTATTCTCAACCTGCTTACACTTGCTGTGGAGCTTTCACCAAAAAAAACCCTTGTTTTGTTTATTGCAATACTGAATATTTATCAAAAAGAAGAATCGAGCCTAATTCAAGCATTCAGACACAGCGATGTTGACAAGCTGGTTTGTTACAAATCATGCTGCCAAACTTGGACTAACATTAAAAAAAAAAAATTGTACAAACATGCTAGGATTTTTGGATGTAGCAAATTTGCCTTTCTGTAGTATTGCAAAAGCAGAGCAGTGCTGACTGGGGCAACGGAACCCAATACGTGATCCTAAATACAGCACATCACTACTGATGATTACGGAGAGAATACAAAAATTTCACGACCAGGAAAAAAAATCTAACTGCGTTCAATGACACTTGCTGAGTAACCACAGTCACCTAAAATAAATAAACCATGATGCACCCTGTAGACAAGAGTAATAATGCAATTATTGCTCTGTGTACACTTAAAGAAGAAATTAGCAATTAAGGATGGGCAATATGGCAAAAATTACATCACAAAACTTAAAAACATCTTTGCGATACATGATATATATTTTGCTAACAAAGCAAAAATAAAAAAAACCAATTAGTACAAAAATGTTTTTGTCCCGTCGGTTGCTTTTTACAGTAAGTTATAAAAGCAGTGACACCTGATGATAATGACGAAACAAAAGTGTATCATGTTTATCGTGACCGCGTCACATTATCAATAACATATCGTAATATTGCCCGGCCCTATTAGCAACCTATCCTCGTGCCGTGTCTATGCCACTACCAAACTACCAGAGAAAACAACGTTTACTGACGTTAATTTTGTTTCAAAATATGCGCAAGTAATCTATTATGACTACAGTTTTTGCCAAACGCCGGTTTACAGTCCACAGAAAGTCCTTTCACAATTTGGTCCCCTACATTTTTTTGTTTGACAGGATGTCCCTCATCTCGCCAACAATACAATTTTTTTTCTGAAAATGCTAAATCTAAAATGCAGTATTGGCTTGAGCTGTTTGGTCACTATTATTATTCGTTGTCATGATCATATTACTTATAATATACACTCACAGTCTACTTTATTAGGAACACCTGTACATTAATATAGTTACCTAATCAGCCAATCATGTGGCAGCAGCGCAATGCATAAACCCATGCAGATACAGGTGAAGAGCTTCAGTTAATGTTCACATCACACACCAGAATGTAATTCTGTGTAAACTCTAGAGACTGCTGTGTGTGAAGATCACAGTTTATGAAATACTTCGATCAGCCCATCTGGTACAACATGCCACAATTAAGGTCACAGAGATCACACTTTTCCCCATTCTGATGTTTGAGGTGAACATTAACTGAAGCTCTAGTCCTCTAGCTGCATAATTTTATGCATTGTATTACTGCCACATGATTGGCTGATTACATAACTATATTATTGTGCAGGTGTACAGGTCTTCCCAATAAAGTGGGCAGTGAGCATAGAGAGAGAGAGAGAGAGAGAAGGAGATAAGGTTAGCACCCTAAATTGTTCTGAGGTAGTTTTCAAAGTTGGTATAAAAAGCCAGGTTATTAAACTAGTGATTTTTTAAAAATTTATCATAAAAAAAAAAAAGATTTTAAGCCTTGTACACAGGAATACTTCATTTCAGTATTTTGTGTACATATGAGTTACTGGTGACCAAAGATATGTCACTTCTTATCAAAAAGAGACTTTGCTGATTTTAAGTAAAATCATTTTAGAAAAAATTAGTATGGCGTAAAATGGCATTGGCAAAATTTTCTAAATGGTAACCTGTTAATTAATTTATTTATTTGTGCACATAGTGACTTGGAGCAGATTAGGGGATGATGAGCACTGACTGAAGCTGAGATGCTTAGTTTGAAAAGAGAACCTGGGCATCAGGCTATAGTTTCAAATAGTGGCAGTATGGAACTTAATGCTTAAGAACATCAGAAATTATAAAATGTACTAAAATGTAAAACAACAGAAACAACATAATATTGCCCTAAATATAAACAATTCTTACAGTGCAGCACCTCAAACACAAGCAACAGATGGATTTGTCCATATGTCAGTAATAATTGCCCAAACACAAATGTTAACTCAGTTACACCCATCTGAACTACAGCTGATATACATGTATGTGTATTACTTATGCCATTAAGTATCTTCATATACACCATAGTCTTATCAGGGGTGGAGCATTTTTCCTCTCACGTTTATATTTTACAATAGACTTGGGGGCTTTGATTATCTTATTCAGTTACAAGTAGAAAGTTAGAGTGCAAAGTTAGAGAAATGTTTATTTATTAGAGAGCCTGAATTTCATTTGACTCTTGCCAGTCAAGAGGAAATATCAGATCTGTAAAATCCTGGCTATACATTTAGCAAAATAGTTTATTGTTGTTGATTCAGGTATGCGACTGCTTTTCTCTATAAGTTTGACCTCTAGTTTGAAAGGGATACATTAATTTGGTAGACGTTCTCTTGGATTTACCAAATGAGGGTACCTCTGCTCTGTAATTTCAAAACAGCACCATGCTGATTCTCATTCAGCTTCATGTTATCACAAAATGCTGATATGTGCTATGTATTTGTGCTGTGCATAGACAAAAGGATTAATCTGCCATAGTTCAATACACCAAATTTCATCACATCCAGCATTACATTGTCACTTGTTTTGGATTACACTGGACATCATGAAACTTCTGCAGAAGAAGAAGAAGAAGAAGAAGAAGAAGAACTTTCTTCGACACAAATGCCAGTTTCATATTTTGAAAGATCAATCCATTTCCAATGAACTCCATTACATTTAAGACATTATATAAAAAAATCAGTCCTAAAGTCTTTGAACGAATGAAGTTTAAATTCAAAATCAGACTCACATACAAACCACTAGGAATCATCATAAAACTAATTTGAACAAATTTGAACATGTCCCAAAAAAAAAACAAAAACAAAAACAAAAACAAAACACTACAACAAGATGAATGGCTCTGAACCAAAATCAGTTTTTGCATAGTTATTCAAATGTCAGGACTTAGCTTCAGATTCCGCACCAATTTGCATGTGTGCGCATGCACCAAGATGTAATACAACCCCAAACACAACTGCAGTATCCACTAGCAGTTATGGTGATTAAAGAGGACAACCAACATTCTAATCTTTCCAACAATAACCCAGTCCACAACTATTCATATAGTGCAAAAACACCTCAATCATGCATTTTCTTTTTATTATATAGGAATTGCATATGCTTAAGAGTTCTGACAATCTAAGGTGCTGGCTTTAAAAGGTAAAAATACTAAAACTCAGGTACAGTAAAAGCTGTGATGACTGTCATATTTACACGACAAAGCGAACTGTATCATTGAAAACCAATAAAAAGGAAGATGAAGTGAAAAACATGGGAGAAAATAGGTTTAAATTGTTCACCTTGGTTGTTTCCTAAGCTAAGTGATAAATATTAGCCCTAGAGATGTCGAAAATTTGAATGGAAAATGACAACATATTTTGTTCCAAATTAGCAGCCAGTGGGGTAAGAATGTAAAACATGAGCGCATTGCTTGGCTGAACATGACTGTATTCACACTGTACACTTCCACAAAGACTGAAAATAGATAAGGCTCTTTCAAATCCATTTGGTGAATTTCATTTTAACCGTGCAGGGTTACTTCAAAGCTCTGAATCTTTAGCACTTTATTATTATTTATAAAAAAAAAAAAAAAAAAAAAAAAAAAAAAAAAAAAAAAAAAAAAAAAAAAAAAAGTATGGCAGTTATGTAATAGATTTAATTGGCACCAAGAGTAGCCTCTGAACAGATACACCTTTTGGTCATTTCTGAGCTAAGTGACACTATAATATGCCCGGAAACTTTGAGAGAAAGAATTTATTCCAACACCACCACTTGTGTAATTGTGAAGAAATGACTAACGCAGTGATGTTACCATTATATTAGAAACAGGCAACAAGAGGTAGGACATCTAGCCATTTCCACACAATTACTAATGGTACATGTCCAATGCCCTTCAAAGTGCATCTGCAAGTTTAGAGACCAGCGTCAAATATGAAAAAATAACTAAGTCAAGTATTCGAGACTGAGAACTAAAATGCCCCTGCAACACAGTTCAGTCAGAAAATGACAGTAATGAATAACGCTGGTAAAAAGCTGAAGAAACTCCACCCTAAGAATCAGTTCCACGGTTGATTTTTTTTTTCTCATGGTAAATAAAATATTTGTTTCAGGAAAATGTTTAGCACCGATAATTCATTGTGCTTCAGTTACTGTAGGAGAACAGTATGCTTAAATATTTGTAATCTTTCTTGGCTAACAGGACTAAGTGAAAGTTGTATCTAATTGTCTGCTATAATAAAAATATACTATTCTATAGGCTAATACTGCTACAACAGGAAGAGGGTTTTTCTCTATGCACTCTATTAAAGTTTAAAACTACTACAATACACATGATCTAAAATCATTATATACACAAAAAAACCCACTAAAATCTCTTGGTTATAATGCATAGGTATAAAAGTTTAAAAATGTTCAGCCATAGGTTATTTAAAGTTAAAAGTGAAACATATGGGGAAGTTAATCAACGTTCCAATAATAATTGCATTTATACCAGTATTAAAAAAAATGCCTACAACTGCAGTTCAATTTTAACGAATTGTCAAATCATTTGCTAATATACCCCACAATCTCAAAAGCCTTCAGCAAAAACTAAACCACTCGCCTATTGGACAAACCCAATGACACTACAAAGCTCTTGAGAAGAGCTCCCAAGCACCACAGATGCAAAAGAGTTGCACAATAGACGTCCTCAAATTCAGAATCAATTGAATGGTCAAAAACCTTCTGTGGTAAAGGCTATTGCGTTATCACTGACATTTGGGCAAAAAATAAGGTGCGTAACACATTCAAGTGTAATGTGGCTAACTAGATATCTATAACCAACAAACACTTTCCCATAACCTTCAAGACCTCCCTACCATTAAGGCCATGGTTCCATGAGCCATCAGTGTGTGTATAGATCTAAACAAACAATATACAACTCATTGGACATAATTAGATGCATAAAAAACAACAATTAAAAAAAAATTATAATAATCTGTTCTTTACATCATGATTCATGCACCAACACAACAGTGTATGAGGCTGACAGAATCACAAGACACTTAAAGTAATACTCCAGGGTTTGTTTAACCTGATCTCTATCCACTGTATCTCTAGTGCACAGGCAATTACCACACACAAAAAAAAAAACTTCTCTGTGCACTAAGAAAAGATAAGAAAACTCATTTACTCAGAACTTATTTATAAAGAGAGGCCATAGGGAAGTTGGGGCATGGTAATGGGAAACAACTGTATTTATAGGATTGGACTTTAAATCTAAAGTCCTTTAAATCTAAAATCTAAATTTGTCTTTCAGTGAATGGGACTATATTTCGGACACACACACAGCCTCTAACATGCAAGATCTTAAAATCCTAAGAAAAGCGTAAGAGACCAGAATTTGTTTTTACTCTACTGCCCCAGTGTTGGAAAGTGAAATAAAAAGACATAAGTGAAAAAGTGAAATAAAAAGACATAAGAAAATCTTTGATGTGTTATTTTTGATTTTGTGTTGTATAGTCAGATATTGAAAATGTTTAATGTAATTTAACAGCTGCCTTCAGGCTTCCATTATAAGTAAGTTTCACAGAAACAGGCTTTCTGATCTTTTCTCAGGATAGAGAAAAACAAATTATTATAAGTAGTAATCATCATACACTACAGAAGCAGTAGATAGATATTAGTTTGAAAAACAATGGAGTGGTCCTTTAAGAAAGCAAAGCTTCAGGCTGGACTTGTGGTAGAAATAATAATTAAAAATAATAATAAAAATAATCAGCAGTACATAGAGACTAATCTCACACACAAGATATTAGTACTTCTCTTTACAGTCTAACTGTGATAGTCTAATAGATCATGTTGGGAAAAAGAAAAAGGAAACCAGGGTAGAAAAAGGATAACATACTAACAGGTTTGGTTCAAGAAAGGGTGCTGGTCTCAGGAACCAGTCCTCTATTGACTATAATTCTCTCTTCAGACTCAGACAGCTGATTGTCATAAAACTCCTCTCATGGTGAGAGAATTACAGATTTCTGGCTGATTAATCTTCTACTGTCCCAAAGAACTGTTCAATGTGTCCTTATTATAATATAAAGATTTGGTTTCCAATATAAGCACAATCTGTCGGTTGTTCCTTAAGAAACCAACTTAATCAACTACGGCAGAGTTGAGGACTAACAAAAAGACAACACTGACATTGATTTGTTAATACATGTGAAAGAAACATAAAAAGAACAGTAAGTACTCATGTCCTGAAGTTGTGTCCTTCTAAGTCAGTGCTGACAGAAGTTCCACAAGTATGTCTTTCTTGCAACCTTAATGGTATAATTTCATCAAAAGTTCTATTCCATCAGCCTTGGCATAATCATAATTATAATATTAATAATAATATAAACCCCAAAGCAAAGTCAGAACTGTCAGTGTAAAAGCATAGAATGAAGGGACAAAAATGTTTCCTTGCAGCTCAAATAAATACAGAGACCTTGAATGTGTGTAATGTTGCCAGTTAACTATGTGCACATCTAGAGGCCCCCCAAGATGAACGGGGCATGTTAAACATACAGACACATGGTGTTTGAGGATATGAGACTCAACTCTGGCCGAGCTCAGGCGAAGTACATGGTGCGCAATGTGTCCTGGTGGATCTGCACAGCTTTAGCCAGGGCCTGCTGGTCTCGACCATTACTTTGGCCTGATGTGTGGCTGCCTTCAGCACTGCCAAGAGACAAGATAAACACATGCAAACAAATCAATATCACAACATACACTATATAACCAAAAGTATGTGAACACCTGACCAATCACACCCATGTGCTTGTTGAGCATCCCCTTCCAGATTTAGTGCCCCCTTTGCTGGTACAATAACCATTATAATAAGCCTTAGTGAAATCAGGCAAACCATGTCTTCATGGACCTCGCTTTGTGCACAGGGACGTGGTCATGGGAAATCTTAATGCTATAGCACACAAAGACATCCTACACAATTACGTGCTTCCAACTCTGCGGCAACAGTTTGGGGAAGAATCACATACGAGTGTGATGATCAGGTGTCCACAAACATTTGGCCATGTAGTCTATAAGCGGTCAAAAGGTATTAGACTCACTGCTGTAGCTCACACTGCCACAAACATTGACTTATACAATACACTCCACTGAGCTATGAGCTCAGTAAACAAGATCAAAAAGAACAGGCTAACTTACAATCTTAGAAAACTTCTAAAAGAGATTAAAACATTTTGTATATACCCTTTAGCTTTTTTTAAATTATTATTATTATTATTATTATTATTATTATTTTAACTTACTACACTGGGCAATTTTAAATACTTAATCCTGAACCTAAATGTGTGTCAATCTTATCTGTATTGTTTCTTACGTTTTCTGTCTTCTGTTTTTCTAACTTGGTACCACAGAAATAAGAGTTTGCTCAATAGTTTTCCTTTGATTTATACTGAAATATGACAACATGCTATGTTTTTAGTTTTGCTAACAGACTTCCATGAAAACCATAACGCTGCACTGGAATTACTGAATTTGATGATACTTTTAATTACCGTCTACAAAAATGAATTAACATTGAATTTTTTTAATCTGTAAATTTTACCATTTTTAAGATTCAGTACAGAATTTTAACATCTAATCAACTGCTTCCAATCCGACATTGTAATTATTATTGTTAAAAAAAAAAAAAAAAAAAAATAATAATAATAATAATAGCAATGAAAACCCATATCTTAGAAAATCATATGGTCATGATAGCACTATATTCGTCATATCATGCAGCTCTAGATCAAAGAATGAAAAGCTTCATGACAATAAGACCTCAGGGTTGCATACCTGTCATGTTCCTTGTCTACTAGGTGGTAGCGTGCTCGGAATGCCACAAGGTGAGCGTAGTAGGCAGGTGCAGGAATGGAGACAGAGCGAGTGCAGCGCACGTAGGTGTGGCACAGCTGGTATGTGAGTACCTGTAGCTCATCTGAAGTGAAGTGGTTGTCATCCCACAACACATGATAGTGAGAAGGCCTGCTAGTACCCTGTGGAGTGCATCAGTGTGGAAGGGTTGATTCATGTTAGCATGTACGATTCATGTAAGTTCCTCTTCTTACAAGCAATGTTAACTGATTCAAACACAGCACGGTAGCACAGAAACTTGCTGCAAATCACTCGCATCAATATTTTACTTGTTTTAATAGTTTACTAAAGCATGAGAGAGTCCATGTAATATTTTTATTTTTTTTTTTAAATAATTTTATAAGCAAAAACAAATGCAGGAGCACAGTTAAACTGCAAATTAAAACAGATGAACTGTTTTGCAGTGAGTACTTTTCTTACTCTCCCTGCAACCTAGGCAACTGTATCTGCATTTAAATATGAAATATGTAATAGGAATGACCTGCAAATGTAATTTCAAACATCCTGTGAAGTTAGTACCTGAATACCAGCATGGCTGCAAAGGTAAAAGTCAAATTCTGATGGATGAGTGATTTTTGTGTCAACTGTGGTGCCAGCAGGGATGTTCCCACTCTTTCCAACCTAAAACAAACACAACCATTAAGTTAACCAAAAGCGCATCTCAACAAATACAATCCAAAAGATATAAAGTTACTGAAATAACCAACCCTCTCATTCCTGTCCATACAGAAAAGCCTGGTATGGTGTCTCTTCTGGACTACTACAAAAGTGATGCCTGGCTGGTAGTCCTTCTCTAGCTTTATACAGGCCTCACGGATCGCCAGTAACTCATGTTGCAGAACCTTGATAAAACCAAGCGTCAGTACACAACTACAAAACGAAAAAATCTTAAGGGAAAATGTCTCATATAGTTTACCTGAAGGAATTGACCTTCTGAAATGCCATCTCTGTAGTAGATAATACGTGTGGGTTTGAAGCGGGTTGACTTGTAGAACTGGATCAGCAGTTCTCTCACCATTGCAGCTAAGTCCTGAATGATGTCTTGGCGGTGCTGCTGAACCCGCACTGTGGCGCAGTATCGGCTTGGGTGGGCATCCATGCTGCCAACCACCTAAACCAGACAGGAACTTATTTAGCAAAATGTTGATTACTTCTTATAGTTTATAGCTGTACATTTGTTCAAATATAACATCACTTCTATAGTAACAACTAAAACAGGCATTCCCAATACATGGATTTTTTTAAATCTGCGCAGTTGTGGGTGTGGTGTAGCGTTCAGTGAGAAGATATTTATGTGGCATTTAGGGAGGAGTCTATGGTGTCCACGCTTTGTAACAGTCAGACGTAAAAAGATGTTCCTTTAGGTTTTCCACACTGGAAAGTTTTGATGCAGATTTTTCTCTAACATGACAAACTGTATTTTTTATTTTATAAAAAGTATTTTACAAAAGTACAAATTAAAATTAAAAATTAAAATTAACCTAAAAATTTATATAAAAAAAAAAAAAAAAAACCTAAAAATTTATATAAAAAAAATAAAAATTAACATAGGCTAACTGTTGCCATATAAGAAGAATAAAACACTTTGGGACATGATGTTATAGGAAAATAATACATTTTGGCATCACACCACTCCATCACGGATTATATTCGTATAATGACGCGCTCGTCATGTTTTATTTCTTATGAAGTATAATGATTATAATAATTATGAATTCCTTATGAATTAAAAAAAATTATTCAGATGTGTACGTTGACAATCTCTCTAACACAATGAATTTATTTTTCAGGTGACAATGCAACATGCTATAAAGCTGAGGCATGTTTGAGTAAATCTGACTTCTGGCAGATCTAAGCAGACTCACTCATTTTCATATCATTTAACCCTCAAAACTCTGATTTTGTGCAATGTCAATTTTGACTTACTGCAGCAATGGAGGGTTTCTTTCCATCTCCTGCTGGAGGATGAGTCACATCTGCACCCAGGAAAATTACAGGCTGCTGGAAAACCATGGGCCTGGAGAGCAAAGCATCAAAGCTTTATTTCAGATAAAAGGCTACTCCAAACTTCCACCATCAACACATCAAACTAAAGTTCTGCTGATGTAAGCTTCTTCCTTAAGATCTAAACTGTGCTCACCTTCCCTGTGGAAGCAGAATGTTGTTGACTCCACCCAGCTTAACATTGATCTTCAGACAGAGGTTAGACAGGGTCTGTGGAGTGGTTTTCTGGACATTCTTCACCTGGACACACTGCGTGGCCATTCCTAAAACTGTGTCCCCAACACGCTTAACCTCCGCTTTGAGAACAAGAGACGAAGGATCCAGGTTACAAAACGTAGATATGCAGTAACATCAGCCCTCAAATTCTGTGTCAGAGTTAGGAATACAGTTGTGCATAAAGAGTGAGCGTAGAGACTGGCTTACCGTAGACAGGCGTCTTCCCTGGAAGAATCACCACGACCAGCTGTAGGCCTTGGTAGGTGTACTTCAGGTGTTTGAACATGGGTTCCACACTGTCAGCTCCCTGAGCGTACTTACAAAAGCAAGGCTGACCTTGAATGGGCATGCCTGCGTCACGAGAAATCTTGCGTAGCTGGTCTGTAAATGCTCTACAAAGAACACAGAACCAAAAGCAATAAAGACATTTACAATTACATTTACTGGCAGAATAGATTTATACAGCTGAGCAACTCTAAGTGTAAAGGGTTCTGTTCAATAGTGGCCGTCTAGCAGTGCTGGAATATTGACCTCACAACGTTCTAGTCACTAGCACAGAATGTTAACCTCTGCCCCAAACTTCAGATACTACACTGGAGGAATTGCTTAATTTGAAACTGCAAGTAAGTTTTCATATAAGCAAACATGGACTTACTTTAGTAAGAGCTCAGTGCATTGCCTTTGTGGAGCAAAGCAGGCAATGGCCCAAACCTTGATCTCTATCCCAGTATGGAACTGCTTGTTTCTCATATCCCATACGCCTTGGATTGGGGTAGCTATTGCCTTGTTCTGATAAAAGAAGTATATAATTAATAAACCATATACTCGTATGTCACTTTTAATCACACACAATTAAATAATTATGTCTTTAGAAAAAAGGTAAAAAGTAGTTCGTACTCGTCCTCCATAGAGAATCGATGGTGCCTGGAGGACTCGGCCATTCACTTCAGTCATGTCATCTCTTACCATGACCCCAAACTCACGCACGTAAGGGTCACTATTAAAGTTGGCACTTCTCATCTGTGATGCGTAAGAATCAAAAAAGCTTTAAGTAAACTTACAGGTCAAAGAAGTTCACCAGCTGTACATTTGGCAGCAACTACACAGTAGAGAGATGAACTGACCAATTTGCTGATTTCGTCCTGGCGGTCAGGCGCTGACCGGGCCGTGGCACGAATCATAGTGGAAGTCTGATTGTCTGTCAGTTTCTTGATGCATCGCTGTCCAGCCACTATGTTACAAACCTAGGACAAACCAAGGTGAGGTCAGGTGAAAAGGACATTAAACTAGGTATTAAATGTTCTCTTTAAAAAGTACAATATTCTCTGACTAACCTCAAGAGGAAGGTAAGTGTGCTTTTGCTCCTGCCCAACTTGTAAACATGGGAGATGAGGATATCGAAGTATCAATTTGTATTTATCTTTGAAGTACTGTGCCACAGTGCATTCGATGGTTTGCCCATTCTCCTGCTGTAAGGGAAACCTGTAGCAAAGCAGAAGAAAAAGGTGCTTACAGTCAAAAGCCAAAGATACTAAATTTGAGGTCTCAAGGCCTGATTTACACGTCTGTGTCTTCGTACTTGCAAGCATATGAAGGGAAATGTGTCCTGACATTCACATAGGTATCTGCCAACATCCTTGCAAATAAAATGAATATGTGCGCTAATGTTACATGTAACAAAGCAGTCTGTCTTTTCACTGTGTAATAACACACTGCATGTTGTGTTCACTTTTCAGGGTCGAGTTGCTTTCTCACTGCAACTGAACTGCTCTAGAGTTCATTTCAAACCAGACTGAGACAACCCAGCTCAGACAGTGGTTAAATCTGTCACCTGTGTGTGATTGCTGAATTCTCACCTGCCCAAATAAGGGAGAAACACTAGTTCATTTCTAACTATTCAAATCCAGTTCATTTGTAGAACTGAATTAACCTGATTGGATTCATCACAATTAGTACATCTGATGTAAGCTATCTTATTGTGCATTTGTAAAGCGGCATATGACATACTGGGCTCAGATAAGATCTTTCTACAAGGTAGCCTGCTGAAGGACTGAGTAGTCCCAACACTATGGAAAATATGAAAGATGTTGCGTGCATCACCTGCTGCTACTTTCAAACTAAATGTGACAGACTAGAATACATGAGGATTTCAAATGCAACTTAGAGGTGGCTTTCTCTCTCAAAAAACAAAAATGATCACCAAACCCCAAGCATCAATATTAATTAGCAGGCTTTATGAAAAAGAGCTCTTACGTCTGGTGGCTGGCTGGTCTCCTGGTTACATTACAAACTCTGTATTTCCTCTTCATCTGCCCGCAGTGTGTGATCTCTACTTTCAGACCTGCAGGAGCGCACAAAGCAGGATAAGGTAAAGGTGCTAACGTGAAGCACTAAATGCATAAACCATCGGCAGATTTACAAAGATGTATTTACCCTTTATCTCCTTAGTGAACTTGACTCTTTGGGAATCTGTTAAGGGCTTCTGTTGTTCATCGATGCTTTTAAAATCCAAAACCTCACACATAAACTCAATCACTGGTTGGGCTTTGTAGAATGCCGTAGCCGATACTAATATTTAAGAATAATAATAAAAAAAAAAAGTTCAGACATTTATTGCCTACATTCATGAAAGAAAGAAGAAAAAAAAAACGATTAAAACAGCCATGACTAGCCTTACCGTCAATGTTAAGCATCATTTTCCAAAGAGATGGACGAACAGACTGGTGGAAGCCAAACCAGACTTCTCTTCCTCCACCAAGAGGGTTGGAGCAGCCTTCAGAAGGCGTGAAGAATGAGCGGCCAACAGGTGTGTACCTGGGGTGAAGACAAACAGTGTGTGTTTACATTAATTCATTGGCATTAATACAGCTACTGTGTTTACATGTACTTAAGTAACCTGACCTGTCAATAATCTAATTTCTTTTAACAATGTCACTACAAGTACAAGACAAAATAGGTTTTTAAGAAAAATGCAAGACACCAGATTAATGGTATATGTGCTGAATAATCTCATTACTGGGTCAAAATCCAGGGAACTTTATTGTTTTTTTTCTTGAAATCCAAAAAGTACTTCTGATGCATCCTATATGCTGTTTAAATGGTCACTTGAATATTCTGGTAACTGCTAAAATTAGATAATGATCGGATTATTATTGTGTATATGCATGCACTCATAGAACTACCATCTCAGGTTATTAAGACAAACTTGTCCAAAGGTTCCTCAACAAAGACCTAGATAGTTATGATAGTGGTGTCGCAGAGTTACAATATTAGCTGACCAAACAGTGCCCTCTTGTGGTGACTGGTAAAGGTACACTGATTAAGGCAAGTTAGAATTGCAAATAAAAATTTGCTCAAACTGTCTAATTAAACAATGCATGAAATGCACCATATAAAATATGACTGATAGCAATTAAGAATATAACATGTTTCAATACAGTGTGAGAAACTCTAAGAAGTCTGATTTAATTACTCTGTGGGGAATGGCTGGACTGTTGAACTGAAACATGTGCTTTAAATATCTGATTTTATCCTCAGGAATAAAAATACATCAACTGACCTCATGGAGGGCAAATGTCTCATGACCACATCTAGAGCTTGAATGGTCTCAAAAGGGATGCTTGGCAGCCGTCCAGACAGTGCTTCATGAAGAGCTTGAAGACTAACGCAAGAAACCCACTTTATGGCCACTTTAAAGCTCCTGTCTTTCCCTTCTCCAGGGATTGTCACCTCCAGCTCCACCTAGGACAAAATTACGTGTGCTCATTTGGTTTTACTCTGATGGCTACAATGATTCATACAAATGTACTTTTATGTCGAGTCACACTGATCAAAAATATTTCATTCCAAAATCACTTTCACAATGAAAAACACAAATTGTGACAGCACTCCTAAAACTACTCAGATTAAAGAGTCAGTACCTGTAGAAGCTCCACTCACCTTGTCTCTCCCTATGGGTAAGGGCATTGCCGTGTATAAATTCTTCCTCCCGTCATACACAGGCTTTCGGTCACCAAAGATCTGTGTTTTAAAGTGCTGAACCATGTGCTCAACAATTTCACTGGAAAACAAAAGGTGTGTTTAGATGCAAAACTCACTGCTATTATCTAGGTTTGATTCAAGAGCTCGGAGTTACCGGTTGACCCTGCGTGGGCACTTCTCAGGCTTTATGTCAATGTCGTAATGGTACACCTCCAGTTTGGGGATCTCCATCTCAAAGAAGTTGGCTTGCAGTTTGATTGCCCTACCCATGGTGCCAAAGTCTGGCCTCTGGGGTGGTTTGAACACATACTCTTGTGGTGGAGGAGTCAGAGGAGCTGCTGGAGTGAACAGAGAAGATTCATGAGCTGTATTCTCAATTATTAATGTATTAAAATGTTTAAGGACCAACTTTATTGGCTCATTGATTATCAGTTGACAATTGTTCCACTGTTTGACCTTTGGTCTTTAGGAAAAAGTTTGCATCTTTTCAAATCTATTAAAGAACAGCATGCTATATTTTTTTTATCTGTTTATAATTAGATTTAATGGAACATCCATAAAACAAGTTAGATCTTATCACGTTATATAAGCTGTAAACGGTTGCCTTTTTTGCCTCTTTTTTTTATGTTAATAAGACAAAAACACTGCTTATTACTAAGAAACAGTGAAGTGCAACATCCTCTAAGCTTTACATCTAACTGTCACCAAGTGCTGACACTGGAGACTCCTTCCAAAAATGTTAAAAACAATTTTCTTACAAAAAATCTTCCCTATATCAACAATTACACACAGCTTTCTTTGTTAAATAATGTTTTTAATCTGTTTATTATTAGTCTTAGATTATGTGATGTGTCCACCATACGAGTAAAATCGAACACTTCTGACCAGTCAGTCAGAACTGGGAAACCAACAGTAACATAACACAATGCCACACCAGCATGTTTAAAGCAATATTAGGTACCCAAAAGCATTCTTTATTGGTTATCCAAAAAGGAGAGTGAGAGAGATTGAGATCTTGCTGTCATTACTACCATGTCAAATGTACTGGCTAACTGAATAGATCTGGGTCTGTTCCATAAAACACAGAAATGCTCGGCAGGCGCTAGAAAAAAAACTGATGGTCTGCTAAATTAGCCAGGAAGAAGAAGAAGGAAAAAAAAAAAAAAAGTTTATCAAACCCAGCAATGTGACATGTTTGGAAGATAGTAGCACATGTCAAACTGGATCTTAACCTGATCAGCGCTGCAGACTTTTTCAACTCTTTATCTAAAGACCACAGAAACAGGGCAAATGTCTAGCGAGCTACCCCACCTAGACCACATCCAACATGCTCTCACACTTACAAATTCAGAAGAACTCACACAATTCAACTTTGTAAAAAGATATGAAGGTTAAGATTAAGGTTATGGTATGGTTAGTACCATTTCTTACACCGTCATTCATATAAAATTAAATGAAATCCAATGATATCCTCACCTGTTCAGTTTTGTATAAAATGTATCAAAAGAACAGGCTGTAACAGCACCTTTGCTCAGTTTCCACCACTCAAAGGCAAAGTCTTACGTTTAGAAATATAATGACCCAAAAATCAGAAATCCGTATCTACTAAACCAATCAACTGGTGGTCACACAAAACACTCAAAAATTACTGTAGCAGAAGTGATCGATGTATGAAAAAAACCTGGCTGTAGTTCAGCAGCTCCATTTTTGTTTTTTTTCCAAACATGAAACATTGCGGTTTATAAAATCACATGTATTTATGTTAATTATTTACACAAAGGCAGTTTATTAAGAACGGAAGCCATTTTCACAGACTTTTACAGATTATATATTTTGTTTACCCTCTCTGGTCTGATTAAGGAAGTGACAACATGGCTTTAAAAAATATCCAGCAGATTGGACAGAGAAGCTGTTCAGAGTTCATAATGCTAGTCAGAAATGGAAATGTGAAATGCCATAATGAAACAAAATATAACCACTCTATACTGTGTGATGTTATGAACTAATAAATACTGGTTAAGCATTAAAAGGTAACCACTGTTCAGTCATGTTAGTTGCTTATCTGGACCTTTGTGAGCAGTGAATTTTATATAGCTGTCCCTTCATACATTTTAGTTGAACACCCCTGATCTAAGCTCTCACACCGAGTCGGGATTTTAACTGAAGTATGTGAATGTTAGACTATCTCCTAGAAGACCCTTAATAGTCCTAAGATCCTCAACTTATATGAAAAAGTACTTAAGTGAGACTCGTGCAGGAAGCTGTAGGAGTCATTTAACACCATCAACAGTTTGCTTAAAGTTTTTTCTCGCCTCATAAATCTCCCCTCCTTCCTTCACTAGCCTAAACACTGGCTGGGCTGCTAACACCTGTACTAAATGATTAAAGGCCGTTATATTTAAAATGACCTTTACTGAAGATGTTTAACCAGCAAAATTAAACATTAGGCTATTAAGATCATCTCAATAGATAATTATAGCGCCAAATAATTAAAGTGAGGAACAGTTTGGTGGGGGAAACACACAACTAGCTTAACTGCTGTTTGCTACACTGGAGAGAAGATTACCCAGCAGCAGCAGGCTACAGCTAGTTAGCTTTCATGTTATTTTTAAACTAGGTAACTATTATTTTTTTTATTCGACACATGCTAATTAATACAAAACAAAACAACTAAGCTAGCAAGCAACTCTGGCAAGTTTGCAAGCTAGCTACTTAGCAACATCCACTTGAAAGACTCCTTTAGCTTGCTAACAATAACACATCAAGCCCCACAAACATGCGGGTTTAAAAACCACCAAAGGAACTCGCCATTTATTAACTTTACCCACTCCTGCTTTTAGCTTCATCGAATTAATATCTTTACTGGGCCAGTGTTTTGATAGTTAGTGAATACAGATACCCCAGTTAGCATAACAATTCCAAACTAGCTAGCCGTTAGCCAGTGAGCTCGCGCTGTAGCGGTTACTCACCACTCGCTGCTCCGCTCGAATACATTTCAGCTGGTTTGTTGCAGACCTCGCCGAGCGCGCGCAGATTATTTTCGCTTTTGAGACGTCGCGAGGTGCATCCGCGAGCAAGAAAGTCAACCTATCGGCTACGAAGCCCGTTTTCACCTACAAAACAACGTTTCAGACAAGAGTTCAACTACAAGACCGCGAGAGAAATCCCCACTCCCATCCCCCGTCACAACACGACCTGCTGTGTACTCGACAAATCTGGAACCAGTCATTTCCCACCCGTATTCAGATAAATCCCGCCTCTACCATTCACAAGAAGTCGGCCGTTCAAAGATGTCGGCCGTCCACACACGTCAACAGCGGCGCCATCTTGGTAGGGGCAAGTTGAAATGAATTTAGATCATCAGCTAACATTTCCTCAAAAAAGTATTTTGTCTACTTTATTAGGGCTAAAGTTTGGTTTATTGGGTTATCATAAACCAGTCCCAGGTCAGGAGGCTGGTTACAGTGAGCCAATCCCAGAGCAGGAGGTGGGGATTAGTCGTGATACGGGTGGGAAAATTAGCTCATTTGAACTCATGTAACGTCATACACCGTACCTGAAAGTTCCTAAAAATTAAAGCCATAGCCTAAGAGAGGCGAAACGCTTTTACTATTAATAAACCGTGATCAGGGCTGTGTTGTTAAACACATACCAATACTAAAAGAGCCACACTAGACTAGTAAAGACTACTCAGTGAGCTGACGTCATTTCCCTGTATTGTTCTGCGTTCCGGAGAAATAAAGTTTTAAAGAAATAAAGTTTTTGGTTTAGTCTCGACTCTGTAATGAAGCTTAGCCTGATCAAACCCAGCAGCAGCCTTTCCCATAAAGCTGCAAGATGAAATAATGACAGTAGCCCATATAAAAACGAAGCCATGTTTTCCTAAGGGTTTCGCTTTTCTTTTCATTATTTTAATGGTGTTATTTGTATTGTTTCAATCTTTCAATGTATGTTAATTCATTTGTATTCGTTTTAATAGGCCTAAACGTGAACAGGTATTTGGACGAAGCATATCCTATAGGAACTAGACATTTAATTTTATTAGACAATAAAATTGATATTTTAACAGAACATCATTTCATTCCATAATCAGTGAACTGCAGGACATTGTGTTGTTTGTGTGGGATAGTCATCCGACACAGATGCGTTTTTATTTATTAGAAGCGCCTGCTTTGGCTTGAGAGCTACTTTTATCCCCACCACAAGGTGGCACTATTTCACTGTTAGATAGTGTTTGGTCCAGCCATCTCTTGCACTCAGCATGAGCTCTACTAAGCACAGGATTTGGTAGTTTGTTTTATATTTACAGTATTTGCATTTAGGCTGCTTTTTAACTTTACTGAGTACCCTAAGTGCCACCTGACAAACATTTTAAATTAATAAACGCCATGATGGTCTTGATAAAGCATGAATAATATCCACATGACTGATCTATAGCTAGATATCGCAAAGACAACGTGGCGCCTTTACAAATGCTTACTTTTTAAAATATTTCAGTTTACAATATGTATTTTACTGGTAAAAATGCACACACAAGCCCTAATTTTGAAATCATTCAAGCACATGGACTATTGGGCTTATTGTGGGTTGTTCGTGCACTGTATAATCAATGAATAACAAATAAAGTAAAAAAAAAAAAGAGAGAGAGAGAGAGAGAGAAAAGGCCTATATAATGGCTATAGAAGTTAAAAATTAATATCTTAATTTTTTTTCTATTCTATTATTTATTTGTAAACTCTATACAGTTTAAAGTGGTTTTAGACCTTTGAAGCTGGTTCATTTTCAGTTGTGGCTGTTGTGTGTGCGTTTTGGCCAATGGAGCTGGATCGTGGATCCTCCCTGCAGTGCGTAACAGCGCAGTTGAGGATTTAACCAAGTCTTTGCTCCGGGCTTTAGAGCAGTCTTCAAGAGAGCGCCGATGCCTGCACTTACACACACACTCTCATACGCACACGCACGCACACACACTCAGGCACACACACAGACACACACACACGCACACTCTCACGATGGCAGTGTAAACTTCAGGTCCGTAGAGAGTCAGGACACGGCGCTATGACTGGAGTATTCGACAGAAGGATTCCTAGTTTCAAGCCTGCAGATTTCCAGAACGCCTTTCAGCTTTCCGCCATGCATCACCCGTCTCAGGAATCTCCCACTCTTCCCGAGTCTACAGCCACGGATTCAGGCTACTACAGCCCCGCCGGAGGGGTTCACCACGGCTACTGTTCCCCCAACTCCAGCTCGTATGGGAAACCTCTGAATAGCTATCCGTACCAGTACCACGGAGCCAATGGACCTGCTGCTGGGAACTATTCCGCGAAATCGTACTCTGACTATGGCTCATACCCGACTTCTGCCTACCATCATCAGTATGCAGGAACGTACAGCAGAGTGCAATCACAGCCGAGCCCGCAAGGTAACACTAAGTTTTTTTTCTTTTAATTTTATATAATTTAATTAGATTTATTTTAACACAATTTTGCGCAAAGGTCTTGCTGCAAAATGGTTACTAAAGCGTCTGCCATAGATTGAGAGAATGTCAGATTTCCATATGAAAAATTCGTTTGTGCAATTATATCCCAAAAAATATAGGAAAATAGGATAGGGCTTAGAGACATTATATGAAGCTCTAAGTCGTTATTTTAAGCCAAAAAAATATTTTTGATTTTCCTAAGTGGAAAACATCAAATGCCTTCTCACCATGCAGAAATGTTTTCCCCTCCCGACTGCTTATTATTCACATGTCTATTTTCCTTTCTTTCGTATTTGTTGTAGAGAAAGAGACTGTCGAGCCAGAAATAAGAATGGTCAATGGAAAGCCGAAGAAAGTCCGCAAACCGCGCACAATTTACTCCAGTTTCCAGCTGGCGGCTTTGCAGAGGCGCTTTCAGAACACGCAGTACCTCGCGCTGCCGGAGAGAGCCGAGCTCGCCGCGTCCCTGGGGCTCACACAGACACAGGTATGCCCTCTGGATAGCTGCTCCACTGACGGCATTTACTATTTCACTGAAATATGAAACTTTTCTGAAATATAAAATAGAAAGACTATTGGTAAATATTGGTAAATATTGGTAGCAGTAACAATACCAAATAATACGTCTATTAGACTGACAGCGCACTACCTTTTTCTGTTTTCATTATTATTATTATTATTATTATTATTATTATTATTATTATTATTGCACTGTTTTACTGTCTATTTTTTACTTATTCTTGTTTCCCTTGTGCATTTCCTTCCTCCGCAGGTGAAAATCTGGTTTCAAAATAAAAGGTCTAAACTGAAGAAGATCATGAAGAACGGAGATCTGCCTCCCCCGGAGCACAGCCCCAGTTCGAGCGACCCGATGGCGTGTAACTCCCCTCAGTCTCCGGCTGTGTGGGACTCACAGGCTCCTTCCAGACCTCACCACCAAGCCCAAAATATCAACACAGCCACCTCGTCGTTTTTGGAAAACACCGGCTCTTGGTTTTCCTCCGCCGGCCCGGTGAATTCCCATCTCCAGGCCCCCAGTTCCTTACAGCACTCTCTGGCTCTCGGATCAGGAACGTTGTACTGAAATTTGTGTTAATACTCGGTTGTATCGGACTGATGTTCAATTTTTTTCCCTTTCTGAAGAATATGCAATGTACTGATTTGACAGTCACAGAAAAAAAAAAAAAAAAAAAAAACGTGTATAATGTGTAAATGTGTGCATGTAATTTATTTGCATTTGGAAGACTTATTAAATGTTTTTCATGGACTACAGACCCACACATTCTCAATGGTGCCTTAAATTGAAACCTCAACGCTTGTCATACCTGGACGTGCCATATAATTAAGAGCAACGTACAATAAATATAGGAATCACGTGTTTTTCCTTTAAATTTACTCTTTGAGTCTGTCATATTTTTACACAACTGTTAAATAGGTCATTTATGTTCAAACTGAACACTCGTCCATTAGGTCTCTCGCCATAAACATCTGGTGAAGCATTTTCTGAGGACACATTTCCATTTTCTGAATTTACTGTGGCATTTGGTGAATGGATATGAGATGGTCCCGGACTTCTAATGAGTACAAGATTAAATCTGAATTACAAACGACAGGATCACATAAATTATATTAATGATGCAGTATAGATCTATGACAGATCTAGGCCTATAAAGACGAGATGTCCAAGGATGTAATTATTTAGCATGCTAGTCGTTATGGAGTTTTAACATTGCTTCTCGCTGCGTCCAGGTCTCATTAACACAGCTCTGTAGATATCCTTCAGGACATTCGGGTTTATTAGAATAGTGCTATTTCGGGCTATGTTAGCTATATAGTGGGGTATATTATTATTATTATTATTATTATTATTATTATTATTATTATTACACAGTGCAGTAAAAAATACTTTGAACTAATTATCAGTCTCTCTAATTACCTATAATAGCTTATTTAGTAGGCCTACAAGAGGTAGTTTTCCATTATTTACGGTAAACATAGCCTATAAATATTGAAGGCATTTAGGATATTAGACAATGCATATCCTTAACGTTGTAGACATTTCAGAATAAAAAAAAAATCACAAAAACAGTGGCCTACATCTCTTTGTTTTTAATTTTTGAGAATGATATGAAAGGGACTGCTTGTGAGGACTCAGCCACTTCCAGCTACAGCGCAGCTCTCCCAGATCTTCTTCTTATAAGGCATAAATCTCGGAAATTTGAAAGTTTAATCAAAACTGTACAACACAAGTGCATCGTAACAAAACATAAAACATCTGTTAGGCCTGTCTGGTACTCGGTTATACACGACTATCCACCTCGTGCCTACAGATATAAATATTATAGTGTACAATATATTAATTGTCAGTAATTTTGAGGTTACACGTGTATGCTCGTCACATCCTTCAAATCAAACACACACACACACACACACACACACACACACACACACACACACACACACACACACACACACAGCAAACACTAAAAACAATAGCATTATTATTTCGACTATAGACTGTAGTATTGTAGGCTACCAAACAGAGAAAATGATAGATATCATACAAACCGCAGATTCCTGAGTCGCAAGATCTACAAAAAGTAAAACTGGTATTAGGA
Organism: Pangasius djambal; assembly: GCA_022985145.1. Lineage (NCBI taxonomy): Eukaryota > Metazoa > Chordata > Actinopteri > Siluriformes > Pangasiidae > Pangasius > Pangasius djambal. The sequence goes on from CM040997.1 coordinate 8,085,676, forward strand.
TTATTATGTTTATCCTTGATTATCCTCTAAAGCATTCAAATACACACACGCACACACACACTCACACACATGCACGCACACACACAAACACACACACACACACACACTTCCTATGCCATTATATCGAGAGCCTTGTTAAATTCCAACTGACCATTTTCCACTCAGCGAATCCCTCCGCAAATGGTGTATGAATAATGACAGTTAGCTTCAACTGTATAACGCTCAACAATAATTATACTTCCACCAGGATTAGGGGTCCATTATCATAATCTGGACATTTACAATTATCTATAATTTGCAAAGATGCGCTTGGTTCTTGATTGCAGAAGGCTTTTTCTGGCTCACCATCGCTAAACAGTGACAGTAATAACGGTTAATTTTGCGGCCAATATATAAGAGGTGTCGGGCTGTGCAAAACACTTTCACACCTGAATTTGCTTACTCAACCACGAGCAGTGCATGGGACTGTCCCTATTCCCTGCGGGATCTGCGCCGAAACCACGGCCTCTGTCCGGCTCTGGATGGAGGTAAGCAACGTCTTTATGTCTTTATCAGTGGAGCAGTGAGCTGTGGTGTCTGAGGCGTGCTGGTACTTGTTCACAGAGCTGAGGGAAACAGGCTAGCTTTCAAATGCAAAAGCGTCGTGTCAAGTAAACTAGTACGATTAGCTCTCTCTCTCTCTCTCTCTCTCTCTCTCTCTCTCTCTCCTTGTCTTGTCACATTGTCCTACCCTCATCTGTTTCACTATTAATTGTCCCCTGTGTGCATGTCTCTATCCAGTTACATCTTCATCTGTGTTTATTTTAAAAGCTTTTGAATTATTTTCAAAAACTATTTTTGTCGATATGCGTAAGGTTGCGTAAACCCCAGGGTGGAGACACAGGGCCTACAATATTAGAGCTTCTCTTTCCATAACTGCAAAATATCTAAATGAACCATACCAAATCCACTCCGATCAGAAAAGTGTTTAAAAAATCAGGCTCCATTTGTGCGCCTGCATGGGGCATCCACAGGTTTGACAGCTGCAGGGGCTTCTCCTCTCCCCCATTCAACACTGTAATTTCAGATAATATCCCGAGCGTTCACCCTTGTCAGCAATTTGTACATGAATAACCGAATAATTTCGTCTTTTTGTTTCGTCTTTGCTACCTCAAATCCAAATAAAGATGCCTTTCAGTATTAAAAGTGGTAGAAAATTACAGGTAATTATCTTTGACGGTAAAAACGCTGTAATCAGCGGGCTACATCAAAAATTACCCTAATTATGTCTGCATTTATGAGAATAGGAAAAAAACCTTCACTTGGATAAAACCCATAAATTGTCCCAAATATCTCCTTCATATTGAACGAGACTGCAGCTGGGTGCTTTGTTCGGGATCGATCCTGTGGCGAATGGCATTCAGCGTTTCGCACATCAAGACAGGGAGAGAGGGGGAAAAACATTTTGTCAATACTGTAATGATTGAGACAGAGTAGATGGACAAGATGCGGCTCTGTATTATAGGAAAAACTCGATGAGAGACGACCAACTATGGTAAGCCATTTTGTTACTTCTTTAGATTATACCAGCCGTATATTCACTATAGGCCTACAACATGAGGAGTAAGTGTTATTTTGAATGAATCTATGCAACAGGAGAGAAATTGTTTACATCTAAAGAATAGCATTTAATGAACGCTAATGACTTAATTAACAATGTAATCTAATTAATAATAAACAAAAAAATCAAAATTGATTAAAAAGCTTAAATCGCCCATTCAAATGTCATTGATTTTAGGCAAATAAATAAATAAATAAATAAAAATAAAAATAAATCAAAGGCATGACGCATTGTTTGAAGCCATGTTTTTTTTTTACTCGATTTATGACAAAACATAAAAAGTATTTTACAACTAAAATTAGACAACATATTTACAAAACAAATTGCTTTCTTTTGCTTGATGAAAAACATGTAATCATAACGCAAAGTCCGCAATTTTATTTTATTTTTTTCGATTTCAAATGTGACAGATGGGTTATTTGAAAAGGCGTCAGTGTTTCTTTCCGCTTCCGCTTTTGTCCCATGCTGGTGATGGAGCTATGAGTTTGGTTTACAAGTCAACAGATCTAACAGGCGGCTTGTTGAAGCAATCCCATTTGAGTTGCAACAGTTTAGATCCACTGTCCGCCACGCTAGAGATCGTTGTTTATCCTTCACATAAAACTTCCCACAGGAAAAAATGTCCTCAGTTTGTATTTTACAGATGGCAATGTGGGTCACTGTCGTTATCACTGCGCGCGGAGAAGCTAAGCGAGGGTCAGCGGCGAGGCCTCGGGCCTAACACCGCCAATGATTCGCAGCCTATCTCTGCATAGAGTCCTGATGAGGTGAGGAGTACCAGTGTGAGTAGCCGGGCATGTAGCTGTTGGCAGACATGTTCACTCCCTTGGAAGACGCGGACACGTCCCATATGGGAGGGATGGCTGGAGAGCGCGGGGACAGAGCGATGGAGCCCGGCAGCGGGTCACTCTCATGGGGATTACTGCCTTGCTTCAGCAACTTCTTAAACTTCGACCTTTTGTTCTGGAACCAGATTTTTACCTGAAACACACAGCAAACAAGCAGAGACGTTAATTGTCTGCATATTCTTGACATTTGATTAAAACCACTGATAGCAGGGCGCATAGCATGTTGCAGTATGTACAGATAGCTGGAGGTTGCAATGCTTTAATGCAATGCAATGCAATACCAGAAAATATGCACAAAAATAAATTCAAAGTCTGCATCAGGATATAGATTCATAAGCAGATTTCCCGTTTGTAGATAGATAAACAGCTCACCTGTGTCTGTGTGAGCCCGAGGGAAGCCGCCAGCTCCGCGCGCTCCGGCAGGGCGAGATACTGAGTTTGCTGGAATCTGTGGTTTAATGCCTGAAGCTGCAAACTGGAATAAATCGTCCTCGGCTTACGAATCTTCTTGCCTTTCCCGTTGAAACGTATTTCTCCGTTTTCAATCACTGTTGTTTTCTGCTGTTCTGGAAAGGGTAACATTGCGTTGGTAGGAGAATATTGTAAGAATATAATTCCTATTCATTAGGGCTAAGCACAATTGTTTCCAGCTACAGCTTAATTAATTATAATTAAGCAGGAAAATAGAAGAATGAAATACACCAATTTTTTTTTTCATATTTAAAACTGCACGCATTGACTTAAGTTAATTGCATGCTAATTATAGTTCGCTATGGATGGGGGTAAAAATCGCCAATCGCCAGTGTGTAGCCTGATAACAAATCTGTTTCGGGAGCTCACGGTTGTTCTTATTAAAAGCAGAAACGGAAACAAGGACTAAAAGCTCATCTCTGTGCCGCAAAAGCAGACAAAGGACAATGGGCGCACTCGGGATTGCAAGGCGCCTTAAATACGAGCGCACAATTGTATCGGTTTCATTTTTATTTGCGTTATAATTCGCACGTGTACACGGATTTGATTTGTGTCGCAAACAAGCTGATAAATAAGACTTGAGTAACAACGAAAGGACGACTTTGGCCTAATTAAACAGTGAAGAAAAATAAGCGAGTGCAGGAATGTAAAAGTGCGCTTACCTGTGTCTAACCTCGTCTGCGTGCCGGCGGCGTTGTTATGGTAGGACGGCAGGTATGGACTGTGGTGCGGATGGCTCATGTACGAGTACGGTAGCGACCTATTATACGAGTTTGAGCCCGAATACGGAGAGTTGTCGTGCTGGTGAGCGTGGGAGCCGGAATGGAGGCAGTGGATCGGGTAGTGGCTGGCGGCCATCGACGGAGAGCTCTGCTGCGAGTGCGACTGCTGACCAAACTCCATGAAAGCCGATTTTGACGAGTCCTGAGCCTCCAGACCGTCAGCCATCGTAGTCATGGTCATCATCAAATTTTCTGCCTTGAGAGTACTTACTCCCCCCCCCTCCCGTCTCTCAAGTCCAAATGGGTCCTGTTGTGGTGTTCTTTCCCCCTTGTTTAGAGAATGCTGCCTTATTACTCCGAAATGTCTCTTTTTTTCTCCCTTCCGCTTTTCTCACGCGGTGTGGCGAAAGGTGGGCTTGAGTAAAGGCAGGAGATTATAAGGTGGATTCTGTTAAATTTGAGTCCTTGCTTCTAGACTTGATGCAGACACTACAAGTAAAATGGTTTGTCTCCAAAGGGCAGCGCCTTCCTATTGGTCACTCAACCTCACGTCATCAGTTCTCTGCTTAGCTGAGACTTTACAGCGAGTTAACCTATCTTAACAGCTCTATGAGGAGGATAATAACGCTGGGGTATCCCTCGGATGTTCACCAAAAAATTACTTGTAAATATGATTTTAAAGACAAGAAGGGCTTGAAAGGTGCGATAACCACAATAATACCCAGCGTCTGATCTGATTAAACTTGCGTTAATGACCCAGTGAGCTGATGATCAGGGTAGGCTATATTACAACCGTGTGAAAGCTGGCACTATAATTTTACGAATAGAGCAATCGTTTAGAATCTTACAAATTATGATCAATTATTAGGAGAGTAATCTGAACACTTCCGTAACGAATTCGTATAAACTTGTTAACTGCGTAATTACGCGATGCGTGCTAGCTGTATGGTAATTACGCACAAGTCACAGTCCAAGGTTCTGTCATTGGATGTCCCGGCTAACTGACAGCATTTCCCTGCTGCAATCAGGAGCTCGTTACAGTTGAAAATGTATGTAAATTGCACATGCACTTAGTGGTTTGGCAAATCGCGTTCACATTATAAACCACGCTGTAAATACACACGACAACGCTCACTTAATTCACATTTCACATCGTTTCATTTTTATGGTCAACACGTTACTTCATAATATGGCGTTCATTTACTTTAAAGGGTGATAAAAAAGTAATTATAGTCGCAATCAGTTATATCCAAATCCCATTTGATTACCCGCTACACTGTATTTAAATAGCTCCAATAAAATTGTGAACAATTCATCTGTAATGATTATGGACGAAGTTTATTTTTGGAGGTGGAATAAAAGTAGATATAGCATAAATTATCCGCTAATTATACGCCAGTGTCGCCTCAATTATCCTCTTATCAAAAATGGTCGTCTAAATGCAGCGTTTAGTTTCAATTTTCCCCCTTTCTGTAACAAGAACTTGGTACCTTGCTATTATTGCCAGGGTTGTTATTTACTTTGCGGGATTTAAAAGTGCACAAGCGGCCTGGATAACCACTCTCCGTGAACGGACGAGCAGAGACACAGGGCCAGCTGATCGTTCAAAAGCTCGCGCTGCTGGACTTTTCACTGATTTCTGCATGCAGCAAAACATAGCTGGAATTTGTATTTTAAGACATTATGACAGGTAAGGGACAAGAGCTTGTATGATCTATCGCAGGTTAATTATGGACCTCTAAATTGTTTGGAGTGTTTTGATTTTTTTTTTGTTTTTATGATATTATTGTGTCTTCAGCAGCTCTCATTTTAATGCAATGGTGCATTAGAGCCTATGTTCGAACCAGTTTTCCGTTTTTTTTCAACGACACCAGAGGGAAACCAGACCCAAACAGGCCTATTCTCTAATCACCTCTGAATGGTACAAACTAAACTTTCAATTCTGCTTTGTTGCCTGCACTTTAGGCGTGTAATAGGCTGAGACGTAGCGGTTCATTACCTTTGCTTTTGTCTCTTGTGTGAAATGACAAATGACAAACCCTTGCGATAGAAAAAAAACACGTTTTACTCTTCTTCCACAGCTTTTTTGCACACCTAATAAAATATTATTGCATATCTCATATAATCGTATATATGCATACAGACACGTCAATTAAAACGCATGATTTTTTTTTTAAATAGACAAATAGACAGCAGCTATAAGACCTTACAGTACGTAGGAGATCTCAGTTTCCGGCTTCAGCAGAAAGCTCTGCAGGCTACAGAAGATTTATAGCATTCTTTAAATAAGTTAACTGGCAGGCCTGAATTAAGTATAACCATTATTTCATTAAAAATCCTATTATATTCTAGGCTTACATTTTAGACTGTAGGGGATTTGAGTACTGTGTGGCCTCCGCTACAGAAGTGTGGCGAAATAGCATTTAATTCGAGCAGCCAAGAGACAAAATCACTCAGTAAAATCACACCGCTTTAGTTTCAGGCAAAATCCACACTATTGGTAATTTACATGTGCCATAACAAAGTGTTAGTTCGATACATGGGTATTTGTTTATAAAGTTATTTTCATGTAGAAACAAGGAAAACATTTAACTTACTTCATGCATTATGATAACAATAGAGATCAGTATTCGTTATAGGCCTATTTATATTTCCTGTCAGCAGAGGATATCATCAATAAAAATAATAATGACAATAATAATAATAGCAATAATAAAACGATTATTATTATTGTTGTTGTTATATTATTATTATTATTATTATTATTATTATTATTATTGTTGTTGTTGTTGTTGTTGTTGTTGTTGCTGATGCTGTTGTAGGCCTTGTGCGTGCATAGTTGTGTGTCTGCATTCTCCATATAATCGAATGTTAACACTGTGCTCATCTGAAACATTCATTCTCTAACAAGAGCTTGCAATTTTCCATCAGCTACTAATCGATTGCTTGGGTATATTCGGATTGTGTACAGTCTATTTCAGGATTTTTAGGACACGTTTTGGGGTCGAAATGATCAGAAACGGTTAATGCGCGTCTTCTCTGTGCAGTTCAGCCCCACTGACTGTAATGGCACCATGCATGAATTCACATCACTGCGGGGGAAAGCAACTGCAGCAGGGAAAGCTGGAGAAGGCTGACTTTGCATCTGGACTGAAATGATTAAAGCCAAGATTTAGAGCTAAATAGTATAACAGTCGTCAGAGCCGTGGTCATGAGGGTGGCTTTCTGTAGAAAAGCTGGAGTGGAGAAGATGCGCATGTGAAGGGCAGCTGATGTAGAGTCGCGCTTTAGTCTGACAATTCAAACCAATGACAGAAATAATCTGTCTAGTCTTTAAACAACCCGTGCTTAAAACCTAGATATGTTAGACACGTAATTACGTAGTAATTTTTAATTATTACAGTGTTTTCTAGCGACACATGCTGTATTTTCTTTCTCTTCTGAAAGCCTGCACATGATGGACAGAGAGCCCGGTTTCACTTACACAGCAAGTCAATCCGTGCAAAGCATTTCTCAATGAATCATACACTAGTTTGTCGTATCTAGGCCTAGTTTCCATCATTTCCCGAATTTCACAAACCCTGTCCATGGCCTTTTTTCCCCGGAAGAACAAGAAAACACGTTTTTTTCCCCTCGCAACAAAATGGGTGCAAAAACCCCCCCCAAAAAACAAAAAACGCTACACTACGTGCATTATGTTCGGAGCAGAACTGCATCCAGCAAAAGGCATACCTCGGCATTAATTTTCGGTTCATCTAAATTAAGCTGAAATCTCTTTTATCTTTTGAGAATGTTGAACAAATGAGAACAGTGGGATTTTTTCGTGGCTCTTTTTCGACTTAATAGAAGACATTATTAGCTCTGACAGCACACAGCTCAGGTCTGGAGGAGAGGATTTTGTAGAGAGATGACAGACAGGAAGGCTAGCAATCATAGGCTCTTTTTTACCCGAATGTACTGTTCGATGCCGTTTATCCTTGATGATAGAAAATTGCTCTGTTGCCAGGACGCGGCTGCTAAAATAGAGGGCAAGAGCAACATTTCCATTTTCCAGTTTGAAAGCCATTGAAATGAATTAGTAAAATGGAAAAAAAAATCCCGTGGTAAACAAAGGCGACAAACAAAGATAGCCTTTTTCTTGAGCCGAGTCCCCTTTCAATTTATGATTTTTCGTTTGCGCCTGTATTCCGAGGCTTTGAATTCAACTCTTGTAAATGGATCACCCTCCTGATGTGCATCAGCGGTGATTATTAATTTTACAATGTGATCAGAAAGTACAGTACAGAATTCAATTAAGCTGCTTTTTGCGACCCAATTAGGCTGCTCTTTCATATTTCATAGAGAGTCTAAAATAGATGATCTAAACTGCAAGCCCTTACTACGATAAAGCATGGATATGAGTGTGTAAGGAAAAAGGAAAAAAAAAAAAACCATGCAATTTACATATATGTAGCCTATCTTTTTACCTGAAAACGTAAATAAAAGATTTTAACGTATATAATTGTATCTTAAAGACCATCTATATTTCTACTGTCTATATATATAGTTTTAATTTATAAGCCAATGCAAACGCACACCACATCATGTACCTTCCCAGGTAAAAGACACATAGCCTACCAAAGCTACAACAAATGTGTATTCCTGGTAACAGAGCAATTTTCGATCAGATATCCTTATATATCTATATCCAATAGCGTGTCTCTGGAGAGCCGTTGACAATTCTGGGTAACGTATAATGTCCCTAAAAGGAGTTAGTCAGGCTAGTGTGTGTTTTGACAGCTTGAGAACACACCCGAGTGAATAGTGGGTTTGCATGTCATCACAGACACATGCTTTATTGTTGTTTGGGCGCGCAGTGGCCGAGCACCAAGTGTGTTTTAGTAAACACGCGCGTGAAAGTTGCAGCACTCTCATGCATGACTATACATTTTTTTTGGATAATGTAGACATAAATGACTATAATACAGCATCTCCTGACAAACTGTGAATCCAGTGAATAGTTTTTAGCAATAGCAGCGCACTAGCAATAAATTAATTTTTTTTGGGGGCATGAATTATTATCATAGCAAATAATATAACACTGATAACAATGCTGTTTATACAACAACAACAACAACAACAACAACAATACTACTAATAATAATAAAAATAATGATGATGATGATGATAATGATGATTATTATTATTATTATTATTATTATTATTATTATGCAGAAGTAGTGTTGTAGTATTACTGTTGTTGTTGTTGTTGGTGGTGGTGGTTTTGTTTAGTATTGCCCCATTAATTATTATTATTTTTTTTGTAAACTTACCTGCACATTAATTTCGAATGTGTTAAACGCAATATATTCATAATAAAACAGTATTTCATTCTTCCAGGTTAATGAATTCAAGTATTCCTACAACACTCTCACATATGAAGGTACCAAGCTGTATCGCTTGTCGCTGGGGTGGTGCCATCACGGGCACAGTGGTCCTTAAGTTCCAGTTATGGACCTTAAATTATTTAACAGGTTTCCAGATAAAAATTACCTGCTAAAGATACAAAATCCTGATGGTACACTCCAGCGACAGGGAAAATTACAGTCTGGTACTTTTATTTCTGGGTGTAGACTTAAGATCTTTTCGCTTTTCTTCAGCTTGTCTCACGGGAGACACAGACCAGGAATCAATGTTTCCTAAAAGATTTTTCCTAAAAATTTCAGTAAAAAAAAAGAAAAAACGCTTTTCAGTGAAACCTTTTTAGGGTGCATGATTTACCTGGTCATTTTATTTCGCAGTTGCATATGTAGTCATCCTTTCCTACTATGTTAATTCGTCTTTGATCTTTCAATGGCCCAGATCCATGGTTACATTAATATTCAGTGTAGATGCCGTGGTTCTGAGGAAATGGTTTTTTGCATAGAGGGTTTAGACAGGCAGGTGGTTTACTCCGAGGGTGCAGCGCTATTAGCCTGTATCACGCCTGGCTCCATCTGTATGCCTTGCAAGGCATCACTTATTAGCAATGCATGCGTGTAGCCTATTTGCAATTCTCCTTATCCAGCATGGTCTAAAAACATGTTGTCACCATTTCCCCCTACTGTACTACTGTATCATCCAGCACACTAGCCATATTCGGGATGGATACATACATACATGCATACATATATACATACACATGTATATATTGGATTTGACTGCAAATTTGATGACAAATAGCCTCTATGGTCTAGCTTCTTTGTAAATGATTAATTTGAATACTGTAAAAGCAGCCTCGTAGCATTAATCACATAATGAAAGGCCTGACATGAAGAAAGGAAAATTATCACAGCAATTCTGTCTGATCTTATTTAGGCTATGTTATTTAAACTCCGAATTGAACCACTCATGTTGACAAATTGCATGGATTTCATTTCTATTTGTAATTTGGAAACGCTCAAAAAAAAAAAGGGTGGTGGGGGGGGGGGGCTTAAATGCTGTCTGTCTTCAGATTTATTTCATTGTCATCATGGTGATCTTCAGAAGAAAAAAAAAAAACGGCAATGTAAATCAGCGCATATAGACCCAGTTCTTTATTATTATTATCATTATTTCTTTCTGCTCAAACGCGAAGGTGTTGGATGAGCTTAAATTGCGTGTGACTGAACAAGACGTTTCCTTCATCCGCGTTTGCAGAGACTCAGTGAGGGAGAGGTGAAAACAATGAGGAGCATAAAACACAATTGTGAGCTTGAAACTCAAGCCCGGCGTGTGAGATGAGGCGGAAAAATGCAGAGAAAACAAGTCACACCTGGTGGACCGCCTCATACCTGCTCAATTCATTCCACTGCCAGGGTTCTCAGGAGTTCATCATATTTCTCAAGCTACTGTTCATGACTTAATCATCACAAATCCAGAAAAAAAAAATCCTACATGAACTCATGAACCTCGCAAAAAAAAAAAAAAAAAAAAAAAAAAAAAAAAAAAAAAAAAAAAAAAAAAAAAAAAAAAAAAAAAAAAAAAAAAAAAAAAAAAAAAAAAAAAAAAAAAAACCCAAAAAACGGGTGATTATGTGCGAAGTTAAAAAGTACAGATTAGTATCAGGGAAGAGATGCTGCATGAGTGATGACAGTTCCTTCCCAAAAGGATTAAGTAAAAAGATAACATTTCTTAACCCACAAATTGCTGTGTTTGGTTCCAGTAAGCCTATATTAGGCCTGTCCTGTTCTTTCTGAAAAGTTTTTCAGACGTAAGCGTATTTTGTTCGATTTATACATTGAAACTGTTGGTAAGATTAATCTACGATCTTGTCCAGATACTGTGAGAATAATAGCAATTGAACAGCATTTAAAAGTGCTGCTTAGAGCTTGTTAAATCTCCTGTAGAACTACTACAACACCCTGGCAGAAATAGACCATTATCCAAACCTTAATCCAATCTGATGCAAAAAAAAAAAAAAAAAAGAACATAATGTTTGCAGGATATATCATAAATAAGTAGAGTACATTATAAGTTTAGTTTGCTTATTGGATTGTTATATAATTTCACATCTTTTTTTTTTCAACAAAGAAATCACTACAGAAGATGTGCACCATAAAAATGCTGGGGAGGTATCATATTAAAATGCAAAATATTGATCAATGGTTTAAATGTTGCCACAAATTAGGTGATGCAACATAAATGGGCCATTTGAGAAGATGACTGTTATAAGCCATATAATTTCAGATTTATTAGAGCTTTTCAGACAAAAAGACTTGAAGCTCTTATTTTCATTAGCTGTAAATGCCATTTCAATTCAAGGGTTTTAGACTGTGTCTGTTTTAAACAAAACACAAGCAGGCAATCACACTGATAACTGCCCTTGGAAATGCATCCACCAGAGCGCTTATTCAATCAATACAAGGAGAGAGGGTGTTCATATAAATAATGAAAACAAGGCAAAGTCATTTTCCACAAAGTAAACCAGGTCTCACAGCAATAACAAATAGCTTATCTGTAGAAGTCTGAGGAAACCAGCATATTATGTTTTTCTGCTCTTGTATGCTATTCTAGCTCCGTGTGTATGTGTGTGTGTGCAGGATTTATAGTTATAGGTAGCCTATATGAAGGTATACAGTGCTGATGTCAAGCCGGATGCAGAAGCTGTGATGGACAAGCATTGTACAAGTCTTATTCTGGATGAAAATAGTTTGGATTTGATAAGGGTACACTGTGGACATATGGATGGAGTGGCATGAAGTGGGAGGAGAGCTGCCAATCACAAGGCTGCATGAATTCCTTGACTAGTTGCCTGCTTTTTTAAGGGCTCCACAACATGCAACCAAATTAGTATAGCGGATTAGGAAAGCGTTGTATTCTTTGAGATGTGTTTCAGAGTGAAATGTGTAGATATTTTTGAAATATGTTTTGATCATAGTGAAATATAAGAGGTTCATGGTGAAATATATATATATATATATATATATATATATATATATATATATATATATATATATATATATATATATATATAAACACACATATATAAGTGAAATGTATGCATATCGTAATAAAATATAAGATGATCTTAGTGAAATATATATAGATCTTAGGGAAATGTATGTATATCGTAATAAAATATATGTAGATCTTAGTAGAAATATATGTAGAGCTTAATGAAATATAAAATCTTAGTCAAATATGTGTAGATCTTAAATTTCATTGACTCAGTGGTGGCTTTGAGTTTGAGAGTAACACGCTTCAAAAGCTTTTTCAACTACTGATGATGCATCAAGTCACCGAAGCTGTCTACTGTTCAAAGACAAGCTATTACTGCCTTTAAATACAGTCACTGTATAGATGAGATTCTTTAAGTACTCTTTCATCTTGTATTGTAGTCTGCCACAGGTGTCTGCTCATCTTTTATCAGAGACGAGCGACATTTTCTGTCCATTAGCAAATTTAGGCCACATAGCTTTTAATACCAAACTATTTACACCTCATAACTGTGCATAAAAGCCTAGATAAAACAAGGTCATCGGGTCTGCCTGAGAAAAACATTTTAGAATCCTGTCTATTGATTGAATATGATGGCTTCATCACCCACACTCACCTCGCTGAGAGTGACGTGCATCCATACTGCCCCCCACAGCTCCTTCCTCCCTGCTGCTGGTTGGTTTCTACAGCTGTGGTGTGTGAGAAATGACCAGAGAATTGGCCTCTGGGATAGCAGCAAGCCATCCTGGTGCTATTAGGCTTGTGGCTAATAATAGGTGTTTCAGTCTGGGGGAAGATCAATCAGGGGGAATCATAGGGAATGTTCTGAGGAGCACTTTTACACATCTGTCCAGATGGATGAAATTACACTTGTCTGTTTTTAGCTGTATTACTCCTAAATTGGTTGTCTACTTTTTTTTTTCTTGCGCTCTCTCTCTCTCTCTTGCCGCTCATTCATGTGTCAGTGGTCTGCTAAAAGGATTGGGTGCTAAACTCCATGTCATTTTAGTCTTTTCCTCATGCATGTCGCCCCTCTGCACACCTTCAATTTATTTACTTACTTGCATCTGAACAAGAGAACAAGAGACGAATAATGTCTCCAGAGATTTTCCTTCTTGTGAAGAGGTTAATTGCAAAGCAGTGCATGGAACACAGCTTTCATGCGTTTTAAACGTTTTAAGGTGTCACAAATAAAATATTGTGTTCATATGAATACCACAGAGGACATGATAATCTATATTAACATCTTGGTGTTTTATAAAATATGCAGATCATTTTTTATGATTAGAAATTAACAATTTCTTTATGATTCTTTTCTAGTGGCTTAATTGATTTTACTGTTCTGTACTACTCATATGCAAAGATTATAATGAGTTGTAATCCTATTCATGTACTGGAAAACGTCAATGCTCACAACTACTGTGCTATGAATATTTAGAAATATCCTTGAAATATGCCCATCGCTGTCATGAGCCATGAGTGTACTGGGCTGTGGAGGTAACCACATGTTGGTAAGACCCCCTGTGATTTAGCACTGCCAGTTAACTGGTATGATGTGTCCATCACAGAGGTGTGTGTGGAGACTGAGAGGGGTCATTTACAGACTACAAAATAGCTGCATGCATCTGTGATTTCAGCTCAGTGGCTGACAGCTTGAAATGTTATATGTTTGTGAGCGACAGTGTGGCAACTTGTATCGAGTTCTGGCCTTTTCAGCAATGTCTTTTGAGTTTTATGCTGAGTTCAGGAAT